>CM037026.1:12282244-12527244 GCA_020875875.1 Dioscorea alata
ATTATTATTATTATTATTATTATTATTATTATACCATTGATAAGGCATACATACAAATACTATACAAATTATTATATACTACCCTATATTAATATTAAATAATAGATACGTGATAATAGAATTATTAATGATAATAAAAATTGTATATGAAAATTAATAATATAAGTATTATTTTATTATCAACTTAGTCATGATAATTGTTATTATTATTGATATTAATAATAATAATTATTATTAATATCAATAATAATAATTATTATTATTATTATTGTTCATAACAAAAAAAGTATATACTGGAAATATTATTTAATACGTAACAATTAATTTACTTAATATGACAATAATACTATTATCGTAATTGTTAACATTCCCTTGAAATTATTGACAATGTATTATTAATGTTATTGTTAATAGCACATTTCATGAACTATTATTATTAGGAACAGCTACTTGATAATATTAATAATAATAATATTGTTGTTATTATCATTACTATTATAATAATTGTTAGAAGAGTTACATAATTGAGTGATAAATATTGTAACCTTAATAACAGCCATAAAATATCGATAATATTAATTAAATGTGGTAATATTATATTGACTTAGTAATTATATATGGATATTACAATAAATTATATTATAAAATAATTTTAACGTTAATTATAATGGTAAATTATTAATATCAATTATTAACGAATTATCTTAACAAATTATTTCTTATCAATTGATAATATTAATAATAAGTTGTTATTATGAAAGTGAGTTTGACATTTATTGGAAATAACGATAATCATTTGATATTAATAATAATATTTAACAATGATTTAAACAATAATCTAATAATAACAATAATCATTGATTCATATAATAATAGGTTATATTATAAATTATATTGTTAATACTATTAATGTTCCCAATTTTATTATTGTAATTATAATTATTTAATCAATAATTAATATTTGTAATTATTATTGACGTATTATTATCACTCACAATTATTGGCAAATGATAATTAATAATATGGATAAATACTATTTGTAAAATTCATGTGGATTATTGTCATTTTATTAACAGATATATAATTATTATCTTCAATATTAAAATAGTTAATGATTATCACAAAATAATATAATCACTATTATTATTATTCAATAATTAATAATATTATAATATTTATTAAAATTACAATATAATATTATTATTCCATTTTTTGCCTTTTTATTATAATTGAAATAATATTATAGCTAAAAATAATAATAATTATTATTATTATATGGAATAATAATAATAATAATAATAATAATAATAATAATAAATATGTGCCTTAAATATAATAAAAATAACAATAATGATAATATTTATTGTTAATATTATTATTATTATTAAGTGAGATAATAATAATAATAACAACAACAACAATAATAATCATCATCATTAACTATTATTATTATTGCTAGGGTGACAAATGTCAAGGAAATTATTAATAATAATATATTATTATTATTATTGATGGGTAACACTAGGATTATTTAATAATAATTATTAATATCAATGATAATAATAATAATTATTATTATCCGTTTGTATATAATAAATCTATCTTTGCTTTGTCATTATTACCATAATAATTATTATTAATATTATTATTTGCAATAATAATAATAATATTAAACTAGTGGGTAAACTAATTATCATCATAATACCATAATTGTTCATTACCATTTCTAGTAATAAATAATATTCCCTTATTATATAATAATAATAATAATAATAATAATAAGGGAATATTATTATTTTTAATAATAATAATTGTATTATTAATAGTAATTGTTATTAATAACTATTACTATAATGTTCATTTGATAGGATAATATTATAAATTATAATTTTAAGGGAATTATATACTAATAATAATATTCTTGTAACAACCATAAAATACCATATTATTGATATACGCTAATTGACAATTGATTTGGCAATACCAAAATAATCCTAGAAAAGCTTTTTAAATTATAGGTTACTGAATATGGTAATAATTTATTAAATAAGAATAATAATAAGATTGTTATTACACTATTGATTATAATATTAGTCATGTGTTAATTATTATTATTTTATGGTTGTTAGTCATAATAATATGATTATTACTATTGTTACTATATATTGTTAAATAGTAACAATAGTAATAATCACAATATTATAATAAAAGTTAATATACTTTTTGTTATCATATCAGGATAGTTAAATACCCTGATATGGTTATTATAATATGTAACAACCATACAATATAATTATAATTATTATTATTAATAACTAACTTATATTTTGTTACTATTATCAAATTAACTATTGTTATTATACTAACAATAATATTTACTCGTGATTGTTATTATAATAATTTATTGTGAGCAATGATATTATCCTATCAAATTAACATTATTAATAATAATTTTTAGGTTAATCATTGATATTAGTAATAATTATTAAATAATCCTAGTGTTACCCACTATAAAATTAATACAACCTTATCAGGGATATTTAATCAAATGAATATTAATAATTATTATTTAATTATTATCAAATAGTAATTATTTTATTCTAAGATATTACAATTTTATTATCATTATTATTATTATTATAATCTATTAGCTAGAATATATTAAGTCATATTAATAACTCAATAATTATAATAATAATTATTAGTATAATAATTTTTATTTGTCAATGCACATTTCATAATTATTATTAAAACAATATATTCGGGTTAATTAGCAATATAATAATTATTACCCTTCGCTCTATTTCAACAACTAAGAACTCTTGGAACACGGAGGTTGGGAAAATCACACCGGAGGGGAAAAGAGACGTTTTGCTAGCTACCTCACGACTCATCCTCTCGACCATCTCCAATCTCAACTAGTCTAACCCTATAGGAGTTGTCACACCTCCAAAGGATAACCTAGATGATTCTCAACCCTAGTGTCATGGCTAAGGGAAAATCAATACAATATGCCATTAAGATTGGAACTCCATTAAATTCATCAATAAAGAAAGCATAATAACATGTCATAGAAATATAATCATCCAAGGGTTTACAAGTCCGAATACCCACAAGGGGTTTAGCTACTCATTGAGCCATACAAATCTATCAATGTATATGAATAAACACAAATCGAAATCATAGATGAAAACCCTCTTGTGTAGCGAGGCTGTGGTCTTATGCAGCCCATTCGTCTCTCCACCAAGCTCCTCGTCAAACCTAGGGCGCACCTTGCCGGATCTGTGCCGACAAAAGCTCCCCCAATAACTATCTTCCGACAAGCTTCAATGTCGATGCCGATGATGCGCTCCAATCCTCCACAAAGTTCTCTCCAAAAAATAGCCGCAACCCTTTAGAGAATAGGCGAAAAGATCCCGAAAAGGTCCTCAAAATGGCCTTTGTAATCATTAATTATTACAACCCAAATAATAGTATAATAATATTGTGTGTGCATCTTTGGATGTTATTTATATCTTTTACAATTGATTTAGTGCCTTTGTGATTTCTTCTTTATTTCTAATTAAGAGTTGATTTTTATCTCAATTCATGCCACAAAGTCTTAGAAAACATTATTTGTTTTTAAATTTATTGATGTATTGAAAAACCTTTTGAGGAAAAAAAGATGAATCATAGAAGCATTCCCTCTCATTAATCTTATTTATTCAGATACCTAGTTTAATCAAATTGAGTTTTAATGGCCAATCATGACAATGAATACTATTTGATTTCTTTAGTTTCATGTTTATGGTCATCTAATTTCTTTTTAACCAACCATAACTTACCAAGATCATCAGCAAAGTCGCAC
The DNA here is from genome assembly GCA_020875875.1 of Dioscorea alata. NCBI lineage: Eukaryota > Viridiplantae > Streptophyta > Magnoliopsida > Dioscoreales > Dioscoreaceae > Dioscorea > Dioscorea alata. The sequence goes on from CM037026.1 coordinate 12,286,092, forward strand.
AAATTCTTATCTTAGTTGGTTGTGATCTAATGAAATATTCAGTGTATCAATTCAACAAAAAACTCCTACTGATTGGGGAGCAAAAATATTCATTTATTTGAGCGATTCATCTTATGTAAATTTTGATTTTTTTTATGTACATTTCGGCACAAAAAAATAGTAGTTATAAATTTAAAATTGCCACAATTTGTTGCGCATTTTGCTGTATTTCTTGTTCTCCCTTTCTATATGTCAAAAGTCAAACATTTGGGATCGATCACACTTAAAACTTTTTCATTAGAGGGTGGTCTTTGGGTTTGTTCTTTCCGATCGTTGTTTGATTCTGTTTGCAATTATTTTGTTTTGCTTTAGCTGTACTCGATGAAATTATATTGTAAAGTTCGCATTTTATTGTATCATTGAGTCAATCAGTACCTAAATATGGTAAATATATATTTACATGCTATATCATTGACATTAATCTCAGTAATTTATATTCCAGTTAGGATTAAATATGATTATAAATAATAACAATTTATGTTTAATAATTATTATATTTGTAATATCGTGCAGAGCGATTGTTGTGTTATAATAATAGTTATTATATAAAAATAATAACGATATTATTAGCGATTGTTGTGTTATAATAATAGTTATTATATAAAAATAATAACGATATTATATAATAATATCGTGCATATTGTAAAATTATTATCATTTATAAATAATTTATATTCCAGTTATTATTTTTTTTAATAATTATTATTGTGATTAAAATTATATATATAATAAGAAAGTGAGTTTTATTAACTAATAATACCATTATAATTGAAGGGTAATTATTGTCACATTGTTAATTAAATAGTTAATTTGACTCAACTAAATGTATTAATACCTCAATAACATAATATCTTTGATAATATTGTCAATTATAATAATAAGATGGTAATATTATTATTAACATAATAATATTAATCATTATTATCATCATTAACTATTATTATTTGTCACCGATATTATTGTCTGTAACCCATCAATTCGCATGAAACTAATCCAGTTCCCAATTTTATAATTATAATCATCATCAAATTTTATCATTAACATTGTTAGTATTAATAATATTGCTAATTATTAATTAATTATTTAGTTTCCTCATAGGCTCCATTAAATATTATTTTTAATATTGGTATTACTATGTTAATAATAGTAATTAACAAAGTAATAATAATAGTAATGATTATCGTTATTAGTTGAATCATTGAGTTAATAATTATAATTAATAATAATAATAATATTAATATTAATAATAATAATAATAATAATAATAATTATTATTATTATTATTATTATTATTATGGAATCAATTATTGATGGGTTACAGACAATAATAACAATATTATTAATATCGGATAATAATATCATTTGTATAATATTAATAATATTATAATAATATTATTAATAATAATTAATTATTTTAATATAATGGTATTATTATCTCAAATAATTTAATGAGGTGACACTCTTATTATAATTATAAATAATTATCATTTAATCAAGATAATAATTGTATAATAACTATTATTTTAAATATTATTATTAAATATTCCCTCGTACCCGCTCCTAAGATGTTAATTTGGGATTTGAATATTTCAGATAGGATGATCTCATTAATCTAGTAACCGAAGCATTGAGGCCCGAGGCTGAGACCAATCTCCGGAGCAGATTTGGCTTGATCTTACAATACCAGATTACACCATCTCCCTAGTAAATTTTTTTCAACAGTTTCACTTTGGAATTCAAAATTAAGGTGCATTGTTAATCGCCCAACAAATATGCAATCGCCCAACCAATCATATTTAAATTTTGTAAGTAAAACAATTTGAACAATATTAAAATGGATTTTTAAGAAAAAAAAAATAGTATTATGTATATTCTTTTGAGAATATACTCCACATGAAAAGCTTTTTAAAATAATGTAAATTATCAATTCCAAAGTGATAGTAACCAATAACTATTAATGATGATAATAGATATGATGCTATTGTTAAATACCCTTCATAATAATTATTTACATAAAGTAAATAATATTATCATAATAGTCTGTTAGCATAATAACCATTATATGATAATAACAATTGTTATAAATTAATAATTATTGATTGTAAAATAATCAATTATTAATATGATAATATAATGTTATTGGTAATAATAGTTTAACATTACGAGGTGATTCACCTTAGTCACTTATAAGTAATGATAATATTAATCCCTTCAATATTTATTATGTTAATAATAAATATCAATTTATATAATAACAACAATATTATTATTTATTATCAACTTAGCATGAGATATTATAATAATTATTAATAATTATTATTGCAATAATAATAATAATAATAATAATAATAATAATAGTAATAATAATTAATAATAATATTATCAATTTAATATATTATCATATTTGTTTTTTGTTACTAATCCATAATAATGACACCCAAAAAACATGAATAGATGATTATTAATTATTGTAATAGTGCTAATAGTGAATCCTGAAATTAATTATTACACTCAATGATTAAATATCCCTTATAAAGTTGTATTAATTTTATAGTGGGTAACACTAGGATTATTTAATAATTATTACTATTATTATCGATAATTATTATAATATTTTTTATTGATTATTATCGTATAATAATTAATGATTATCACGTGGGTAAACTATCCATATTAGTATAATTGTTAACAACTTTTAACATTATCCCTTCAATTGTTATTTAATCATTGTCGTAATAATTGGTAATATGACTTCATAAAAATGGTAATGAACAATTATGGTATTATTATTGTCCCTAATAAAATTAATAATAGCAATGATAATAATTGAAGGGTAATTATTATCACATTGTTGGACTTTTAAAAGTATTATAATTGTTCATATGTTATTAAACAATCAAATTATCATCAATATTATTATTATTGTTATTTAATGACAATAATAAATATTATATTATTGTTCGTAATAATATTATTAATATAATTATTAATAATATTTTTAATAATAATAATAATAATAATAATAATAATAATAAATAACATATAATTATAATTACCCAACTTATAATGTTAATAATTGATTAATAATTGTTACTATTATAATAATTTAATTTTGATGATGATTATAAGTATTATAATAACAACTATAATAATTAAGCAAATATTAATGATGATGATTATATTATTGTTATATTATTGCTAATAAAAGGCACATATTTTATTATTATTCACGTAACAATTATTATTATAATAATTATTTTTAATTATATGTCAAGATACATTCTAGCATAACATTATTACAATCCGTTGTTATTATTATTATTATCAATAATTTGTTATTATTGTTATTATTGTTACAATTTATGAATAAGTGGGGAATATTAATCATGTTATTGTTATTAATATTAAATTTTATCTCAAGTCTAAAAAATTAATATGATTTTTCTACTTGTAGGACATTGCCAAGCTTGTAATTCAACGATATACTAAAGTTAATATTAATAACAATATTGTTATTAATAATATATTAATAAACACTTATTAATATATTATTATTTGTTACAGGTATTAGCAATAATATATTAATAAGTGTTTATAATAATAGTTAATGATGATGATGCCAATAATAACAGATTAATTGATAATAATACCGGTAAATAACAATAAGTATTGTTATTACTATTGTTATTAAAATAATTGTTACTGTTATGCTAATATATTATTATCGACTAATAACGATAATAATATATTATTAATATCAATATTATTACCATTGTAATAACATGATAATAAGAATAATAAGTAAAATAGAAGCATTATATCTTGATCAAATATTATTAATAATAATATTAAATATTATTACCATTTAATAACTCCAGCTTCTATTATTATATATTATAATAATATATAATAATAAGTAAAATAATAATATCATGATCAAATATATAATTATTATTGTTATTATTATTGTTAATAATAACAATGATATTATCATTGTTATTATTAACAATAATACAAGTCGTAAAAAATAATATTATTGTTATTATTATAATAAAAAAATTATAATAATTATTATTATAATTATTATTGTGGGGTACCCCACTTATTCTTGTTATAATAATAAAAAATCAGCTAAAAATAATAATAATTATTACTATTAAAAGTCCTCAATATTATTAATAATATTATTGCTATTATAAAAATAACAATATTATTATTCGCGTAATAATTAATATACAAAATTATTAAAAAAATAATAATAATATTGTTTATATAATTATTAACATATTCGTTATTACCATTTTTATGAAGAATTACCATTATTATTATTATTATTATTATTATTATTATTATTATTATTATTATTATTGTGCAAACACTAAGATATTATTAATAACAAATCTGCTATTACCATTTTTATTATTCTTTGTAATCATTAATTATAATAATTATTATTATAATTATTATTCTATTATTATAATATTATCCGAGGTACTGATATTAATAATATTATAACATTTTGATATAATAATAATAGACATGATAATAATATAATAATAATTATTGATAATAATTATGTTGATAATAATACCATATGCTTATATTAACTAATGATTATACTAATTTATTAATATTATTATGATATTAATTATTATTATTATTGTGAGTATCTGATAATACCAATATTTAGTTCAGGTAATATATAAATATTGCACTATCATACTAGTTATGATAATTTATAAGTTGTTAATAATAATAACAATGATTATTTTTGTTAGCATTAATATTATTGCCATCACAGTTAATAACAATAATAATATTACTCACTCTGTTATTATCATGCGAACTTGGTTGATTATAATTATTAACAACTTATTATAAAATAACATATTATAATTATTAACCTAACAATTATTGTTATATGCAATAATAATAATATTATAAGATTATGATAATATATTAAATTAATAATATTATACTGAGAATAATTTATCATTAAATATTTTATTGGTTATAATAATTATTATTACAATATTATTATTATTGCGAATAATAATATCGGTGACAAATAATAATAGTTAATGATGATAATGATGATGACTATTATTATTATTATTATTATTATTATTATTATTATTAAAACAATTATTACTATTATTATTTTTAATAATAGTAATTATAATTATTAACTCGTGTTAGTATAATAACAATAATAATTATTGTTATTATTGTTATAAGTTAATAACAATAACAACGATGAATATGATTAATAATATTTATATAATAATAATAAGAACAATAATAATAATAATAATAATAATAATAATAAATATTATCATTATTGTTATTTTTTATTATTGTTAAAGCACATTTTTATTATTATTTTATATTGTTATTATTAATGTTTAACTATAGCACCACCTAAGAAAATTATTATTGTTATTATTATTTTTACTATTATTATATTATTATTGTTGTTGTTATAATAATAATGTTATAATAATAATAACAATAATAATTATTAAAATATTATTATTTTTAAATAATAATATTAATAACAATAATTATGATAATAATGACAAGGTCAAGATAGATTTATTATACAAGCGGATAATAATAATTTATTATCATTGATATTAATAATAATTATTATTAATGTTTCATATCCGGATTACAGTAGCAACACCTAAGAAAATTATTATTGTTATTATTATTTTTACTATTAACCTAATGTATATTATTATTATTATTATTATAATAATTATAAACATGTTAGTATTATTATAAAAATTATAATACCATAATAATAATATGGTATAATATCACAAATATTGAAAAGCAGATCATATGACAGTAATTATATTGTTATTATTTTATTACCACTAGTAATAGGTACATATATTATTTTAATTAACAATCTTTAAGTTGATAATAGTATTATAATATTGCTATCACTTAGTAATAACAATATTATTATTATTGTAATCCATTATATTATTTATTAATATTGATATTATAGACCATGGTTATCCATATTAATAGTAATAAATTATTTAAAAAACATTTGCGGATAATAATCGTATTATTATCCGATGTGACATTAGTATATTATAACAAATAATACGTTAACAATAAAATATTATTGTCAATATTAATTATAATTACTGGATTGCCCTTATTCTTGGCCAAGTCATAGTATAATACCAATATTGTTATATTCTTTACTGGATTATCATATGTATTACCATTAATCACGACTTCTCAAAGATACTTGGCCTGAGCTTTTTGCTATCTGCTCGAATAATTATTATTTTCATGTAGGATATTTAGCACTTACAGTGCTAAAAAATCATCGTCATATTATATTATTTTTTAAGAAGCATTAATTAATAACAATGGCGCCGAAAAGCATAATATAAATAACCTATTAAAATTAATAAATCATTAATAGTTATATTATGCTATTATTATAATATTTATACAATAATAAATTATTATCATTTTCATTATTATAATTATAAAATTTTTTAATAATATTATAGTTTATAATATCCCACTTGTCTCAATTTTTCAAATGATAATTAAAAATTATCATTTGAAAAATGATAATTATTATCCTCAAGTTAATATGATCCGCAAATAATTGTTTATAATATGGGAATGATGATAAACCATTTATTATAATGTTAATAGTGTTATTCTTTTATAGTTATTATAATATTATTATAATATCATTATGAACTAATAGTAATTATAATTATTAACTACAGGTTTGGATTATGGTATAGTGGCAATAAGTTTACTAGTTATAATAACCATGCATAATTATTATAACAATATTATCATTATAACAATTAGTATAATATATTGTTAAATATTATTAATACGATAATAATATTTGGAATAATTATTATGTCAATTATATAATAATATAATTGGGATGTTTTCGGATAGTGCCATATAATTAAGTATACATATTCATCCTTTAATAATATTATAACAATATTTTGATATTAGTTATAATATTATTATGACTGAAATAATATTAATAACAATAATGATAATATTGTGTTATTAAAGAGTAACATTATAATAATTGTCAATAGTGAAGATTGTTAACTATTTGTAATAGCATAATTTCAAAATATTATTAACGGTAACAATAATAATAGGATAATAATACAATTATTATCCGCAAATGTTATTTCGCACAGATTGTAAAATAATTGATAAATATTAGTCAATACCCTTTATCACATGAAGTACTAATAATAATATTATTATAATATTAAATAACTTGCGGATAATATTATTATTATCCGCAAGTTATTAATAATTATTGTAATAATTATTAATAACTTGCGGATAATAATATGTGGGCTCCTTTCTTTCCACCCGGCCTTTAATTGGAATTGACCGGGTAAAAAGCATGGATCATAAATCAAATTTTAATTATTTTTATATTTCAGATGATTGCAGGTTCATAACTTCTATTAGGGCCAAGCCCCCTAATATTAATTACCCCAGACAATGTCATGGAAACTTCCGATTAAGAAACAAGTGTGAATGAGAAACAAATGAAGAAACACAAAATTATTTTTTTTTTTATTGATTTCAAAGAGCATATCAGTACATAATCATGAGCGAAATGCAAAAATATTAGGAGAGCTATTTTTTGTCATGTTCTACAAATTTCTTTTTTTTTTTTTTTTTTTTTTTTTGACTTGGCTGATGCTCTTGACTTCTTTGCTAAAGCATATCGGAAGACTCTTTAGCATCGGTGACAGTAGCCTTCTTCAATTTTTTAGCTGTGCTTGCATCTTGACACATTGCATAACTTTTAAGCTGTGGCCACTCTGTATTGATGAGTTGCCTACTTGGTCATCTTCATTTCTTTTTTTTTTTTCCGCTGAAGACTTTGGCCCTTTGTGCTTGTAAAATCTTCAACTTTCTGACTTGTGAAACTCCTCCAGTCTTTGACTTCTTTGTGTCTTAAACTCCAGAGTTGCATTTGTCATTCAGGTCTTGACTCTTCAATGCTTTCAAGTTTTGATCTTTAAATCTTCAAGCTGTGGACTTTAACACGATTAAGTCGTTAACTTGACAATTTTGATCTTTTTTTAAATGGATCTCAAGCTGTAATCATGAGCTTGATTTCCATTATTTAGGTCATCAATTGAGTTCTCCATTTTATTTTCGACGAAGGAGACCTCACAATGAACTTCAGGAAAATCTCTCTCAACATTTTTTATGAGTGTTGACAAGAGAACAAGAGATATTTTTTTGTGAAATTTTCATTTTTTTTATTCTTCCTTGCACTTCAAGAAAAGATTTTTTTTTGTTTGTGGAATTTTCATTTTTTACTCTTCCTTTCACTTGAAGAATAGATTTTTTTTTTTGAATTTTTTTACTCTTCCTTTCACTTCAAGAATAGATTTTTTTTATTTGTGGAATTTTCATATTTTACTCTTTCTTTCATTTGAAGAGGAGATTTTTTTTTTTTGTGAATTTTTTTTTTGTTTTTTACTCTTCCTTTCACTTCAAGAATAGAGATTTTTTTACTTCAAGAAGAGAGTTTTTTTTGTTTGTAGAATTTTCATTTTTAACTCTTCCTTTCACTCGAAGAAGAGATTTTTTTTTTCAGTTCAAGAAGAGAGATTTTTTTTTGTTTGTAGAATTTTCATTTTTTTTTTCACTTGAAGAAGAGATTTTTTTTTACTTCAAGAAGAAAGATTTTTTTTTTTGTAAGAATTTCTCCTTACCCCAAGAGTGTCAAGACCTCAAGGTGGAGTTAGAGAAATTTTAAAAGAATTTCTCCTTACCCCAAGAGTGTCAAGAACTCAAGGTGGAGTCAGAGAAATTTCAAAGAAATTTTCTCCTTACCCCATGAGTGCCAAGATCTCAAGGTGGAGTCAGAAGAATTTTATGAAAATTTTCTCTTTACCCCAAGAGTGTCAAGATCTCAAGGTGGAGTTAGAGAGATTTCATGAGAATTTCTCCTTACCACAAGAGTATCAAGAGCTCAAGGTGGAGTTAGAGAAAATTCATAAAATTTTCTCCTTACCCCAAGAGCGTCAAGATCTCAAGGTGGAGTTAGAGAGATTTCATGAGAATTTCTCTTTACCCCAAGAGTATCAAGACCTCAAGGTGGAGTTAAAGAAAATTCATAAGAATTTCTCCTTACCCCAAGAGTGTCAAGTCATCAAGGTGGAGTAAAAGAGATTTCATGAGAATTTCTCATTACCCCATGAGTATGAAGACCTCAAGGTGGAGTTAGAGAAAATTCATAAAAATTTCTCCTTACCCCAAGAGCATCAAGTCTCAAGGTGGAGTCAGAGGAATTTCATGAGAATTTTCAAGAGGAGGTCCTGCAAAAAAAATTACGAAGATACCCTTACTCCAATTCATCCATCATAATTTTTTTATTTCACTCATCCTTCATTCTCTTTTTCTCATTTTTCCCCTTCATTTTTTTCATTTTTTTTTCTCTTCATTTTTTTACTTACCCTTCATCAATTTTTTTCCTCTACTCCTTTTTCCCCCATCTCTCTTTTTTTTCTCATTTTTTTTCCTCTTCATTTTTTCACTCACCCTTCATTTTTTCTTCTCTCTTTTTTCCCTTTTGTCCTTTCTCCTCCATCTCTCATTTTTTCTCATTTTTTTTCTCTTCATTTTATCACTCACCCTTCATTTTTTTCTCCTCTCTTTCATCCCTTTTCTCCTTTCTCACTCATCCTTCATCATTTTTTTTCTCTCTTTTTTTCTCCCTTTTTTTTAAAAAAATACCCCTCTCAAAACAATTTTGCACATTAGCCCACAAATTCCTTTCTTTTCACAAATTTAAGGATTTATACAACTTCGCCCTCTAACTTTCACATTTTCACATTTTATCAAAATTTTCAAATAAACCCCAAACTTTCACATTTCTATATTTTTATAGCTTTTGCAGTTAAACCCTCTAGCTTTCATATTTTCACACATTCTCACAATTTTGCAACTAAACCCCCTAGATTCTCCTTTTCACATCTACGCTCAAACTTTTACAAATAACTCTTTTTTTATTTTCCTAGTAGTTTTTTTTTAATAAACAGGTGCACGACCTCCTATATTCCTTTTTTTTTTTAAATTTTGCAGATTAGTCCTTGAATTTTCTATTTTTGGCATTTTCCCACAAACTTCATCAACACGCTTCTACATTTTCCATAATTCTTGTCAATATTTCATTTTTTTAACTGATAGCCTAAAGAGGTGATTCTTACTAAATTAAGGCTTCATTCTAATCATGATATGGCTCTTAGATGTCTCATATATTGTCTATGACAATGTATACATCTAAGATGACATAAACAAAATAATATTTGGTAGTAATGATTGAACTTATGAGTGACATACACATTTCACATGCATGATAACACAAGTGGTGGAATTTTTGTTTGGAAAGTATATTCTTGCAATAAAGCAATGGCATTGCTTGAAGCGGAGATGATCATCACGGTTATTAAAAAAAAAACATGATGTTTCTTTTCATTTTAATATCACGAAAAAGGAGAGGATGGAGTGTGAAGTGAGGAAATATGAACATGAATGGGATGGGATTGCAAAGAGAATGAGCAAAAGACTTGTGAATGTGTGCATGCTGAGCATACTATAGAAAGCAGTCTCTCATTGCATAAGACAAGGCATCATCTTAAGAATGTAAACATGTGTCCATCTCAACATGTCAAGACTTTCTAAGCATGCAAGCTACGAACTATATATGCATATACGTCATGCTATGAACTTAACATTGAGAGAATCATAACCTTTTAATTTTCGTTTTCCTTTTGTCCTTTTTTTTTCCTTCTCCCGTAAGACAGATGAGCATCCCGTCTTTCTTCTCAACTTTTTCTTTTTCCTTCTTCTCTTAAAACTCTATGTCTCTTCTTCCTCCCCTCATCTTTCTGTACTCTCTTCGTCTCCTTTCTCAAAAAACTCTCTCTTTTTCTTCTTCTCTGTTTTTTTAGTCTCTCTTTTCCCTTCCAAAAATTCTCTCTCTCTCTTTTCCTGAGTCTTCCTCCCCTTTTTTTCCAATCTCTTTTTTATTCTTCTTTTTTTTGTTGCGTTTGTTTTTTTTTTTTTTTTTTTGTTCCACCAAAAATCCTCAACTCCCTAAGATACGGGAGATTTTCTTTAACAAATCACCAACTCCCATGATACTATACGAGAGATTTTTTTTATTTTTTTATTTTTTTAAATTTCAAATTTTTTTTAAATCCTATCTTATCCCTTTCTCTTCTTTATCATTTTTTTTAACTCAAAATTCCCTTATTTATATTCTTGATTGATTTTTTTTAAAAAATTTAATTTTACTTTTTTTATCCTTAGCGTGACACTCTGTTTTATTTTTTTATTTTTTATTTTTGGTCCTCCGATATATTTTTTTTATTCAATAATTTTTTTATTTTTATTTTTTATGTTCAAAGTCCATATAAGCAAATGCCCCCTCGTAACTTCCTTACGCACAATAATTGTGGGAGGAAGGTACGAGCGATTTGAAGATCTGCATTATATTTAAGCATTTGAAATGCCCCTTTTTTTTTTAACCATCTGATTATCAACTTAAAAATCAACAATGGAGACCATAATGCTTAACAAAAATTTGATTTAAGTTTATGAATTTTTATGAGAGGTAAATAAACCTCAAACCCAATCTCCACCGTCCACATTGAAGATGAAAACGTCATGACCATGTAAAAAATATTTTCAAAAAGATCCCATAATTTTCAACTATTTGATCATCAACTTGATGACAAACAATTTCCATGATGATTATCAATGGATTTCACTGTTGAATCACGAATTTTTTCTGAATTGTTTTGAACTTAAAATATAATCATAACCGTTCATATGAAACATTATGACATATCAAAATTTCAATAACATTTACAGGTTAATCAGAGAAGTTATCACAGTCCGATTGAGCTTTGATCAACTCTGATCATTGAAGGACAAACTTCATGAAACTTAGCTTGAAGTTTAAATTTCTTTGAAAATCATCAGAACTCCAAATTTAATTTCAACCGTTAATATTAACTATTGTCATGTGGTTGTACTGCATTTAAAATTTTATAACGATTAGAGCTGATCTAAATACCCGATGAGCTACTTGATCAAAACAGTACTTTTATAAAAAACTGCAGATTTTGACTGCAAAGTTCATCATTTCCTTAATCGTTCTTCTTCCGTTTTTTTTTTGTTTTTTTGTTTAATTTATTTTGCTTTTGTTTTTTTTTCTTTCTTTTTATTTTCATTTTTCATAAATTTCTTTTCCTTTTCTTTTTTTTTATCTTATAGTTTTTTTTTTTTCAAGATTTGTACATGGTCTCTTAAAGCTAAATTCACAAGAGTCATTTCAAAATTCATGAGATCATGTCTTTATTAAACTTGAAAAAGAAAACAGCATGATAGAATTTGTGTTTTGCCTTGAGAAGCATATATCATGCTTAACCAACTTGCTCAAACAAGAACACTGGACGTTCCGTCACAAAATTCTTTTTATTTTTTATTTTATTTTTTTACAATATATCCTTATTCAAATAGAGAAGAAAAACAAGATAATGGAACTCGTAATTTGTTTCGAGAAGCATATATCATGCTTGACCAACTTGCTCAAACAAGAGCACTGGATGTTCCGTCATAGACAATCACAAATTCTTCTCTTTTTTATTTTTACATTTTTTATTTACATTTTTATATCATGGATAATATTTCTTCAAGAAGCACGCATTGACGGGCGATATAGGTCTTCTTCCATCGGCGTCAACTAGCTGATAAGCTCCTCCTTCGTAGACGGCCTTTATAATGTATGGATCTTCCCAATTTGACTTGAACTTGCCCCCAGCATGTTTGTTGATGATGATTGGTCTTCTTAACACCCACACCATCTCTCCTTTCTCAAATGTTCGAATGCAAGCCATTATATCGTAAGCTCGTGCCATCCTTGCTTTGTAGACTTCAAGATTCTGTTGAGCCTCTAGTCTCCTTTCATCTAAAGCATCAAGTTCATCCAAACGCAAGAGAACTCTATCTTCATTCGTGAGTTCATTTTGTAAGGCGATTCTTAAAGATGGAATCTGGACTTCAAGTGGAAGAACAGCTTCTGTACCAAAAACCAATGAGTATGGTGTTGATTGAGTTGGTGTTCGATATGTTGTCCGGTAAGCCCATAAAACTTCAGGAAGTCTTTCATGCCAATACCTTTGACTTTTCGAAACCGCTTTCTTTAACAACTTGGATAATGTTTTGTTGAATGCTTCTGCGAGACCATTTGCTCTAGCATTATAGATAGAGGAACACCTCCAATCTATTTTATGATGCTGAGCAAACCTTCCAACCTTGAAGCTTTTGAATGCTCGCCCATTGTCAGAGATGATCCTTCGAGGCGTCCCAAATTTATACAGCACATGGTCCTTGAAAAACTTAATAATGTTCTCCGCCTTTACTTCCTTTAAAGGGATAGCTTCCGTCCATCGTGAAAAATAATCATAACAGCTAATATAAAATGATACCCTCTTAATGATGGAGCTCAATAGGGCCTATCATATCAGTTCCCCACATCTCAAAAAGCCATGAATAGATTGTAGGGTATAAAGGGTTGGGGTGTTGATGAATGAAATCCCCATGAGTTTGACACAATTTGCACCGTCTTGCATATTGTAGGCAATCGTTCATCATGCTTGGCCAGTAATAACCAATATGTTTGATCTTTAACCGCATCTTGGGTCCTGACTGGTGAGCTCCGCATATACCAGAATGGACTTCATGCATGACTTCTTCAAACTCCTCCTTCGAAAGACATCTTAGTAGGAGTTGATCATATGATCTTCGATAGAGAACATCGTTAACCAGGGTAAACCTCATTGCCCTTTTCTTTAACTGTGTTACTATAGACTTTTCACTTGGAAGTTCGCCATACTTCAAGTATTTAATGAAAGGTTCCTTCCAATCATCTTCAGTTACTGTTAGAACTTATTCTTCCCTGAGGTGTTTGTTTTCTAACCCTTTATCAAGACATGAACTCAAGACCCCACTACAACAAAAATGGGTTTTTGTGACATTTGCCATGTGTCGTAAAATATCCAAAAACCATCGCAATAGCTTTATACCAACTTTTGTAACAAATGTCGATTATATGTTGTAATTGTCATAGTCGGTATACTTTGTTGTGACATTTTTATGAAACTTCGGTACCTATTTATACCGACATTTATAGTGATATTTTCCTATCATTTGTAAATAGTCTCAATATGAATTTTATTCCAACATTTGTATATAGCTCTTGCAACACTTTTTTTTATTTTGTGCAACATTTGCAGTTGCCGCCATAAGTTTTTATCACATTAATTTTGAAATATTACAACATTTGTAATTGTTGTTATAGAGATTATATAGTAACATTTGTTAAAAGTCTTTTAAATTAATTATATTAACCTTTTGTAAATATTGGTTTAACAAAATAGAAATTTTAAATCCCAATTTAACTCGATATTTTTAAATTTTAGTAAAATTTATTCATCATATCTGATTTTAAATTTAAATTTCATTTATAAATGTTTATACAAAAATTATTCAGTTACATTTGTTATTAAAACTCTTATCTCGATATTTCATTATTGTTGTTTTAGCCATTAGTATTTATGGATAACAATAAAATGCAACATTCGCAAGATATTAATTAAATATTATTTATATATAATTTAAATATATAAATATGAGATAAAATTTAAATTCTATACAATTAATTTAGATAATATAATAAAATAGTAATTAAAATTATTTATCAAAAATACAAAAATCCCACCTAGCACTAAACCACTAATTAAAATACGGATCTACAAATCGATCTCAAAGAAATAGCTTTCAAACATTATAATAAAGCTAATGCTTCAGTCATTCGAATTGTCTTCAAATTATCATGGTGGTCTCTCTTATCTGCAAAATAAAATATATAAATACATTAGTTGATATCCAAATAAATTTTAAAAAAAAGTGATGAATAAATAACAAAATTTAAAAACATAATCACTAATTAAAATAATGCTAACATGACCTACAAATGTAAAAAAAATAGTTTTAAAAAATTATAATAAAGCTAATCTTTCAATCCTTGGAATTGTCTTTAAATTTATCATGGTGGCCTTTTATCTACAAAATAAAATATACAAATACATTAGTAGATATCCAAATCAATTTATAAAGGAAAAGTGTTAAATAAATAATAAAATTTATAATTTTGAAATTTTGAAAATGTAATCACTACTTAAAATAATATTAACATGATCTACAAATCTTAAAAAAATAGCTTTCAAACATTATAATAAAGCTAAGACTTCAATCCTTGGAATTATTTTTAAATTTATCATGGTGGCTTCTTATCTGCAAAAATAAAATATACAAATACATTAGTAGATATCAAAATCAATTTACAAAAATGATTAATAAGTAATAAATTTAAAATTTTAAAAATATAATTAGATAATATTATAAAAATCATAATTGGATCATTATCGTTATAATGAAATTGAGTAGTTAATTGAGAATAAAGACTATTTCAAGTATCTCCAACCTACAATATTTTTTATATTTAACAAAATCAACATAATAAAACAATAAAAATTAAATTAAATATCAACATATATGATATATTAAAATTAATAATGTACTAATTTAAAATATAATTTGCATAAAAAGAATACAAATAAACTTTTTTTTATTTTAATGGATAATATATGATTTGTACTATAACAAGAAACCTTAAACAAATTAACTTAGAAAAAAAAAAGGATAAAATATAAAACTTTAACAAACCTGTCACCTATATGTGGGTCATAACTATAACGATAACCCTATAAAAAATAAAAAATATATAAGGGGCAAATTGCAAAACTTCACCAAAGCTATGAGTGTCCCATAGCAAGAACCTTATAAAAAATTAAAAATAAAAAAACATAGGTAATTCAAAAACTTCAACAAACTAGGGTTAAATAAAAAAACAAAAAAGAAATCTCCAGTGTTGAAGCCTTAGATCTATGCCATGACCACCGCATGATATCATGGTCTCCCCATCATCACATCGGCAAAGAGAAAAGCCAAAACACATTTTAATTTCCAACAAAAATATAAGATATTTTGGGCAATCTCATCCCAATTAAATTTAATCTCCTTTTTTGTATTAAAAAAATATTATAAAACCATAGGATTAGATTAATTAAAATTCTCATACTTTTTTTATAACAAAAACTAATTAAAAAAATAATCATCTATCAATCATCCATGATTAACAAAAATAAAATAAATATTTAAATAATATTACAAGAAAACAATGCAAAAAGTAATAATAATAATAATAATAATATTAACAATAAATATTATCATTATTGTTATTTTTATTATTGCTAGGGCACATATATCAGATAGAAAATTCTTTTCTCAATATTTAAATAATATTATTGTTATTATTATAATAATATTATTATAATAACAATAATTATAATGATTATTATTATAATTATTATTGTGGATACCCCACTTATTCGGGTTATAATAATAAAAAATCAGCTAAAAATAATAATAATTACGACAAAGTGGTTGTCATCCTTCTATTATAAAAGTAGTTAATTTAAATTTTTGGTGATTTAAACTATTCAATTTTGTAATTAGTTTTTTGTTTTTTTTCTTTTTTTAATATTATTTTGTCAATAATATAAATAATATTTTTATAATAATAATAACAATATAAGAATTACCATTATCGCCAAGTCCTCAGTTTCATTATTATTTTACAATTGATTGTTCACGGCGGGATGACCCGCCCATGTGCCCAGGTGGTTTTCACTAAAGGAAATCTGAAGGTAGTGCATAAAGAGGACTTGGCTCACCATGCTGCCTCAATCCATAGGCTTAAGCTCAATTCTCCTCGACAATTCAAGAACAACTTTTCTTGTCAATCCTTTTTAGTGAGAGGATTTTCCAATAACAATAATATTATTAATAATATTGAGGACCTTTAATAGTAATAATTATTATTATTATTTTTAATTGATTTTTTATTATTATAAACCAAATAAATGGGGTACCCACAATAATAATTATAATAATTATTATTATAATTATTGTTATTATAATAACATTATTATAATAATAACAATAATATTATTTTTTAATCATCATCATTAACAATTATTATTTGTCACCCTAGCAATTATTATTGCTAGGGTGACAAATGTCAAGGAAATTATTAATAATAATAATATATTATTATTGTTTATATAATTATTAACTTATTCGTAATTACCATTTTTATGAAGAATTACCATTATTATTATTATGTTATTATTGTTATTGTGTAAACACTAGGATATTATTAATAACAATTTATTATAATAAATTGTATTATTATTATTATTCGCCAATTATAATATTATTATTTTCTCATTAATATTGTTAATAATAACAATATAATAAAATATTATTATTATTATAATTATTATCCAATGCAAATATTATTTTATTAGCATTAATTGACAATAATTATTCGTAATAACTATTCATGTGGTATAATTGAAACTACGAATTTGTAGACAAAATTATTACAATAATATTATTAACTACTAAATAATTATTATTATAAATAATAACAAGCATAATAAGTGCTGATGTTACCGCCATCCTTTAATAATATATATTAATGATAATAACAAATCAAGATATAATAAATTATTATTGTTATTTCTATATTATTATATAGAAATAACACATATTATTGATATTAATAACTCATATTAATATACAAGATAATATAATTATTTAAATTATTATTAATAATTATAATAATGATAACTTTAATAATATATAATAATAATTATTATAATTATATTAATAAATGTTCGAACATTTATTGTGATAATAATTATTTATCACCATGTGGGTGATAAATTATGATTAAAGGAGAGTTACTAGCTCAAATATGAATTACACTAACATTATTAATAATAACGTTGCAATTGGCTGATTATTATTGTTATTTTTATTAACTAATTATTAACAATATAATAATTGTTATAATAATCATGAATATTATCATTATTTTTATATATATTTAAATATAATAGGTAAATAATATATTATAATTCAATCCTAGTCCAAAGATAATATTAATTATTATCATTAAAAAATTATTGTTTATGTGAATATTATTAATAACTACTATTAATAACAACATTATAAAAAGCATCTATATACATAAATGTTGTATGTCATTTATGTATATAGATAAGACTATATGAGCAATAATTTTCTTTATATATTTCTGAAAATTAAGAGGGGGAAAAGGAAAAAAATACTGTATGTCACATGGTTCACACGTGCGAGCATCCAGTGTTTCCTAGAAACAGAAAGGAAGAAAAGGAAAGCGACGGTTCACCCAATCCCCAAAGTCTTCTGCTTTCCTATCCTCCTTCGGCCCCTCTTCTCACAAGGGGCCCGCTCCTCTCAAACTCCTAGAGGTTCTCTCTTGCCCTGTGATTATAATATCCTAGTGTTTATTATTAAATATGGCTAGTTTTATCATAATTGTTTAAATATTTTTGAAGCATGGTGATAATAATTATTATCACCATGTGTTAATAATTATAAACGAAGATGGAAGTAATATATTTCATTAATTGCTATTATATCTTGGGTTCTATAAGACATTTATGTTATTCAAACATAATACTATTATACTAGTAAAAATATTGTTATTCAATAATTATTTATTACCCACAATATCATAATAAATATTGTTATTCATAATGAGTAATAATAAATAATACCGTTAAAAATAATAATATTGTTAATAATGATTATTAACTATAATAACAATATCCGTTATTTATTATCAATAATAATAATAACGATATTATTGTTATATCATTACTATTATTATTAATTATAATTATTATTGTTGTTAATGTTAATAACATTGTTATATTATTATTATTAGTAATAACAATAATACTATAGTTGGATGATAAAATAACAATGTTATTATTACAATACTAATAATAACAATATCATAATTATTTCATCATAATTATTTGTTCATTAGTATGACAATAATATTAATAATAATAATAATTATTATTATTATTATTGTGGGTACCCCACTTATTCTTGGTTAATAGCATACAAACTTATTATATCCCTCAACTTTAAAATTAAATACATAATAATTATTTAGTAGTTAATAATATTATTGTAATAATAATTATCATTTTAAATCCTAGTGTTATATGATAATAATAACAATTATTATCCATTGAGTAGTTAATAATGTCATAACAGTTATAATAATAATATTTTATGTTCTTAATAATAATAATAATAATAATAATAATAATAATAATAATAACATAATAATAATAATAATGATAATTCTTATATTATTATTATTATTATTATTATTATTATTATTATTATTATTATTATTATTATAACGCATTGATAAGAATATAATAACTATTTAAATACATTATAATGTAATATTTATAACAAATGTTTTCTATTTTTTGTTTATTTAAAAAATAAACTAAGATTATAATCATTATTAAATAATGATTATAATCATTAGTAAACATTAAATAATGTTTATTATTAATCTTATATTATTATTCATAATAATATAAGAAAAATATTATTATTATTACTATTATCATTTCAATGAGAACCATTTATATTATTATTATTATTAACAATGTTTGGTTATTATCTTTTCACATTAATCATGCCGGAGCGACTCGTTCGCGTGACGCCCAGGTAGGCATGCCCTCGGCCGGGTGGCCTCGAGCGCAACTTGTGTTCAAAGACTCGATGGTTAATCACAATATCTTATACATTATTAACAATAGATATTATTATAATCATATAATAATATCTTTTAACAATAGTGTTTTTATAATTATTATAAACAACAAATATTAATTATTAGTTATTATAATTATTATTAATAATTTAAACAATTATTATCTATCCAATTTATGATAACATTATCCATAAATAATTATTATAGTTAATTCACGGTGTGTTAAATAATATTACAAAATCATTGTTATAAATTATTATAAATTAATTACAATAATAATTATTATAATTGTTGCTATAATAATAATAACAATAATGATATTATAATAATTATAATATTATTGATAATAACAAATAAATATTGTCATTATTATTGAGCTTATTATATATTAATAATTATTATTTTTATTAATATAATTAATTATTAACATTTATGATAATAATCGTAGGATAATAATTATAACTATGTTAATAATGGTATAATGTTTACGATATTGTAGGATGTTTTAACAATTAATGCTATGATCATTAACAATGTTAATAATACTTGCTGCCAAGTTATGAATAACACATATTTGTAACCAATATCACTATATTACAATTATACCCCACAAGTTTTTGCTATTATTAACTAATATTATATAACCCATAATAGGTATCTCTAACATAATTATATTAGAGATAACAATTATTATTATAAACAAGATCATAATAACGAATAACCTTAAACCCTAAATATTATTGACAATATAAATTAATAATTGAGGCATGTTGTCAATAATTATTATTAAAAAATAATAATTATTACTATTGTCTATTAACAATACAATTTATTAATAATTATCGCCATCTTCCTTCATAATATTATTGTTAATACCAAAAACCTACTTATTATTATTGATAATACCCGCCGCGCAATCACATGATATTATAATAATAACACATCTCATATTTTTAACTACAATGCTTATAATCATCATCATCATTTAATAATATTATTATTAAAAATAATAATAACAATTAAATTTTTTACTCTCTCGACCCTCTCCAATCTCAAGTAGTCTAACTCTATTGGAGTTGTCACACCTTCAAAAGATATCCTAGATGATTCTCAACCCTAGTGTCACAGCTAAAGGAAAATCGATACAATAAACAGTCGAGATTGGAACTCAATTAAAAGCATCAATTAAGAAAGCATAATAAAAGTCATAGAAACAATGTTATCCGAGGGTTTACAAGTTCGAATACCCACAAGGGGTTTAGCTCTCCATGGAGCTATACAAATCCACTAGCAATAATAATTGCAAGGGTGACAAATAATAATAGTTAATGATGATGATTATTATTATTATTAACAATAATAATAATATTATCATTTTTTAATAATATTTAGAAAAACATCTACCTATAGTCTATGTGATAACACTAGGATTTAAAATGATAATTATTATTTACATAGTGTTACCCATTATTATAATAGGCTGTTGCGTTATTATTATAATAATAATAACTATTATTGTAGATACTATTTTACAATTGATTGTTCATGGTGGGATGACCCGCCCAAGTGGATTTCATATTTGAGCTAGTAATTATTGTCCTAGAATTGCTCAAATATAGTATTATATTGTTATTATCAATATATATTATTGTAAATATTAACAACAATATAATAATTATTGACTAATAATTATAATAATTGTTAATATTATTAATAATAATTATAATAACAATATAATAACAAGAATAATAATATTATTGATGGGTATTATCACATATATTTTCATACTATTGATAATATAGTATTATATTGTTATTATAATTATTAATCATATAATAATATATAAGTGGGATACATACAATGGTTATTATCACGATTATATAATAAGTTAATAATAACAATAATATAAAGTGTGTTTATATGCATAATATCAGTCATTATGAATAGTTATAACATATCATAATGTTGATAATACACAGTATAATTATAGGTTGATATGGTATTTATGAATAAGTAATCATTATATCTTAACAATACTGTTTTATAATAACAATAAAATATGTTATTATAATATTGTTATTATTATATAATCATAACAATATTATTATATAATATTATTAATAACTCATAATCATTTTCACAAGATATTATTCATAATAATAATAACAGTAACAATAATAATAACAATAATAATTGTTATTATTATTTTTATTATAATTATTATCAATATTATATAATAATTATTATAACAATAGTATTGTAATAATTTATATGATTGAAACAAAAATAATAATTATTTTATAGTGATTTTAATAACATATATTAAAGGATGGCGATAACACCAGCTCTTATTATGCTTGTTATTATTTACAATAATAATTATTTAGTAGTTAATAATATTCTTGTAATAATTTTGTCTACAAATTGGTAGTTTCAATTATACCACATGAATAATAACAATAAAACCACTGGCACTAATGGATGGTATCTGTTATAATAATTGTGGTGTTATTAACTATAATTAATAACACTGTCATAATAATATTATAACAATATATGTTATATATTGTTAATAATATTGTTAATTAGTTATTCAGCACTATATTATTAATATATTATTATTTTTAACTATAATAATATCTTTACACTTATTATATAATTGTGATATTATTAACAATAAAATGAGTTATAACTATTATTATATTGTTGATGATAATATTATTATAACAATAATATTAGCATCAACACATATTATTAATACACTAGGATTTAATGATAATGAATTAATCATGGTGAGCCAAGTCCTCTCTGTGCACTACCTTCACATTTCCTTTAGTGAAATCCACCTGGGCACTTGGGCGGGTCATCCTGCCGTGAACAATCAATTGTAAAATAATAATGAAACTGAGGACTTGGCGCTTCTTGGATCGCACATATTCCAAGTAGATTACTCTGTTTTTCAACAATTGTTTGACTGTGCTATGTCTAATGAGGATATATCTCCTCTTACCAATGTATATACTATTTTTAGCAATCCCAATGGCTGCTTATAAATGACAATGCAAGGAAACAGGTACAAATGATCTTCCCCATATTGCATATCGGCTAAGAGGTTCCTTAACCATTCTGCTTCTTGAGCTACCAACTCAAGAGCTATAAATTCAAATTCCATGGTGAAGCAGGCTATAAAGGTTTGTTTTGCAGACTTCCATGATAAAACACCTCCAAGCAAAGTAAAAACATAGCTACTAGTAGAGCTAACTTCATCATTATCCATTACCCTATTTGCATTACAAAATCCTTCTAATACAGGAGGAAATTTACTAAAATTAAAAGAACTAATTCATAATACCCTTAAGGTATTTAAGTAAGAAATGGAGTGCATTACAATGCACATTACGTGGATTATGAGTATAACAACTCAATCTACTAACAACATAAGCTATGTTAGTCTAGTATAGTTCATGAGGAACGTAACACTTCCAATAATTTTAGTATATTCAGCTTGTGAAACACTAGGACCTATGTTTTTTTCCAAGAGACATGCTAGGATCATAAGGTGTTCTCGCGGCCTTAACATTGAAATAATTAAATTTTTCAACACTTTTTAATTGCAATTACACTATAAACTAATAATATTTGTCCCTATAGTGCTGGTGTTTATTATTTAATGTTTACTAATTATTTAAATATCTATCACCTGTCTTATTATCACCTGCCTCATATTATTTAATAATTATCATTTGTTTAAAACTATAAATGATAATAATAAACATTATTATAAGGTTTAGTACACGTTTAATAATCATAATACTATTATACTAGTAATTTAAATAATACACAATAGTGTTTTTATAATTATTATACACAACAATACATATTGTTGTGTATAATAATTATTATAACAGTTATAACAATATTATCAGAATGTGAGACATATTGGTTTTGTACAAAGAGGCTTATGTTGTTATTAACAATATAATGATAATAACAGAGTCATTATAATCAAGAATATATAATAGTATTATATATTGTTAACAATGGTAGGTTATATATTTTAAAATATCTTGTTAATAAAATTTCTATATTAAATAATATTGTTAATTGGTACCCACATAATTGGTATTATTAACATAATTAGCAATTATTATTATGCCAATATAATTGTTATAATAGATCAAGCAATAAAATGATAATAATATTATTATTTAAAATAACAATTATAACTAGCCTATCATATTTGTATAGCTCTCCATGGAGCTATATTATTCTTGATAATATATTATTTACCTATTATAATAATTATTATCACAGAAGTAAACTATTAATAATAGTTTAATAACAATATTATTGTTATTATATTAATTATAAAGATAATTATTATTATGTTAATGTGAATATTATAATTAACAATATAATACTATTATTTATCCAAAATTAAATAATATTACAAAATCATTGTTATAAATTATTATAAATTAATTATAATAATAATTATTATAACTGTTGTTATAATAATAATAACAATAATGCTATTATAATAATTATAATATTATTGAGAATAACAAATAACTATTGTCATTATTATTGAGCTTCTTATATATTAATAATTATTGTTTTTATTAATATAATTAGTTATTAATAATTATGATAATAATCGTAGCAATAATAATTATTAATATGAGTTATTAATATCAATAATAACAGTTATAATTATGATACTAATTATTATAATTATTATAACAGTTATAATAATTTAACAATAGTGTTTAAACTAATAATACACAATAGTGTTTTTAATTATTTAATAATTATAATCATAATTACTATATTATTACATTTCAGTGTACTAAACCTTATAAATGGAAGTAATAATAAATAATACCGTTAAAAATAATAATATTGTTATTGCTATTACAATAACAATAACAATATTGTTAATAATTATTATTAACTATAATAACAATATCCGTTATTTATTATCAATAATAATAATAAAGATATTATTGCTATCATCATTACTATTATTAATAATAATTATTATTATTGTTATTAATGTTAATAACATTGTTATATTATTATTAGTAATAACAATAATACTATAGTTGGATGATAAAATAACAATGTTATTATTAGAATACTACTAATAACAATATCATAATTATTTCATCATAATTATTTGTTCATTATTGTGACAATAATAATAATAATAATAACAATTATTATTATTATTATTATTATTATTATTATTATTATTATTATTATTATTATTATTGTGGGTAGCCCACTTATTCTTGGTTAATAATATACAAACTTATTATATCCCTCAACTTTAAAATTAAATACATAATAATTATTTAGTAGTTAATAATATTATTGTAATAATAATTATCATTTTAAACCCTAGTGTTATATGATAATAATAAAAATTATTATCCGTTGAGTAGTTAATAATGTCATAACAGTTATAATAATAATATTTTATGTTCTTATTAATAATAATAATAATAATAATAATAATAATAATAATAATAATAATAATAATAAAATAATAATGGTAATTCTTATATTGTTATTATTATAATAATAATAACGCATTGATATGAATATAATAATTATTTAAATACATTATAATGTAATATTTATAACAAATGTTTTCTATTTTTTGTTTATTTAAAAAATAAACAAAGATTATAATCATAAGTAAACATTAAATAATGTTTTTTATTAATCTTATATTATTATTCATAATAATATAAGAAAAATTTTATTATCGCCATCATTAATAATATATTTTTTTAATAATGTTTATCATTAGCACTATAAAACTTATAATAATGTTTACTAAATATTTAAATACAAAATTATAATTATTTTTTCTATTTTTGTTTATTCTTATACTCAAGGATTTTGAGTTGGTATTATTATTATACATTCTATTTGTATAGCATATAGAATGCTCAAGATCTCACATTTGACTTTAATAATTGTTATTATTATTTTTACTATAATTATTATCAATATTATATAATAATAATAATAATAATATTAAATTACATTGCAATTAGGAAGCAATCCAGTCATGGCGACGTCCTTGTCGCTTCTTCGATCGAGGCTTCCTTGACTCGGTCCACTTGCCTTTATTGAAGCTTGGTCCTCTATCTTCCACAAAGGTCATGGCTGAGATCTTCTTCTCCTTAAGATGTGCCTCCCTCTTCAAAGGCACCATTCTCATCATGTCCTCTAGGATCCACATGGTGTCGGTGAATGGTACGGGCACGGCCTGGGTTTGGTCGAAGAAATCCATCCCAAGCGCCATGGTGTATTCATCCATCTTAACAATAGAGAAGTCTAAGGTACCACTCCAATCTCCTAGGCTCACCCTGACTTCTCTTGCTACACCATGGATGGGTGTTGGCTCCACATTCACCAATTTAAGCATTCCACGCTCCATCTTATAAAGGATACCGAGCTTCCTTGCCTCATTCTCCTCAAGGAAGTTGTGGGTGGCGCTGAGGTCGATCAAAGAATCCACTACTTGATTTCCCACTTTGGCTTCCACAAACAATCGGCCCTTACACTTCTTTGGCTTCTCCATTTGCGACTTGAGAGCATTGATGATTTGCATGGAGCCAATCTTTAACTCATAGGGTTACTCCTTTTCTTCATCAT
The DNA here is from genome assembly GCA_020875875.1 of Dioscorea alata. Classification (NCBI taxonomy): domain Eukaryota; kingdom Viridiplantae; phylum Streptophyta; class Magnoliopsida; order Dioscoreales; family Dioscoreaceae; genus Dioscorea; species Dioscorea alata. Next base: position 12,312,682 of record CM037026.1, read on the forward strand.
CTTGTCTCTCCATCTCTTGGATCATGGCAGCCAGTTTGGCTTTGGTTGGGCACTCTCTTGCCCTATGGGCACAAAAGAAACATTTAAGTGTTGGTCTCTTACCTCCATCCTTGGGCTCGGTTGATGCCTTGGGGATCCACTTGCCCTTCTCAAATTTGTCCTCCTTGCTTTCATGATGGTTGCCACCCCCACCATTGCTATTATCACTTTTCTCCTTAGGTGGCTTCAACCTTTCATCTTCAAGCAGCTTTTTGTAGGTACTCCTTTCTATAAATCTATTGCTCCTCTTGGATTTAGTCGCACATATCAAGATTGTGCACTAAAAGAAAACATGCATTTTATGGCGAACATTTCGCGGCGGTTTATGTAAAACCCCCATTAAATGCAGCATTTTCGGCGGTTATTATGACAATTTATAGAACCGTCGAGAATTACATACATTAGCGGCAATTTTTAAATAACCGTCGCGAATTATAATAACCGTCGCGAATTATAAAAACCGCCGCTAAATGCAACATTTCAGGACAGTTTTATTAAAAAACGCCGCGAACACAGGTTTTCATCCTCCTAGGTTCATTAAATTGAAATAAATTAGAATGTATACCATAATACATTAATTTTTTTTATTAATTATTATTCTAATTTGATATTTAAGTTTTTAATTAAATTTGACAAATTTCAAATTTATTACTCGACCAAAATATATATCTAAAATAAAGCATAATTGTGTTACACACTCATATAATAGAAAAAAGAATTTCATATTAACAAAACTGTTTATCATAATTATTATAATATAAATCATGTAAATTATTTTGGTTCGATTTGATAATTTTAATTCATTTTAAACATGCTTAAAGTCTAAAAAATGATTTATTTTTGTTTCTTTAACTACATTTGACCTATATTAATTGAAATCCAATAACAATATCGGAATGAAAAGAATTGTTCAATGCGTGTGTATATATATATATATATATATATATATATATATACACCTCGATAAATGAATATTCGATAATTTAATAACTTAATTAATTACATAAGATAATATATATTTCTTAAAGTTTCTTTAAATCCCAAATAAAAATATAAATTAATTATTCATTGAATATATAGAAAAAATACCATACAAAATTCATATCATGCAGTTTTTTTTAAATTAGGCTATTTTTAAATTTACTGTACTTTTTTATAAAATATGCAAATGAATTTATTTGGTCATTCTTTATTTGTGAATTAAATTTTTTTTTAAAATACACACTATTTGGTGCATTATATTTAGAAAACAAATAATTATTGTTATAATATACAGATTAATAATATGAATTTAATAATAATTTATATGATTAATAATTATATTTTTGTAAAATGATGTTTGTAGAGTGATGTTTTTATTATTTATTATTTTCTGTTCAATCATATTTTTACATATAAGTGATATTTATAGTAAATCTATGGCAAAATATAATTTGTTTTTTTTTTCACAATTTTTTTTTAATTTTTTTGTGGATTTGCGTTAATTATTTAAAGATATTTATTATAAATTGATTTAATTTTAAAAATTTATGATAAAATATTATGATAGAAATTTAAAATAAATATTTAAACTAAAACCAACACCAAAAATTTACGAACTAATGTTAGAAAAACAAATTATAAAAAAAAAAAACATGGCCCCATCCGACCGTCCACCATACCGATCAGACAGCAAGAGCCCTCCATCAAATAAAACCTCATCTGACCGTTCCCCAAAAATCTGACGGTCTACAACCAACATCAGAGTAATCAAAGAGCAATCCATCAAACCAAAGCCCATCATCGTACCTGCCGACCCTCCCCTCCCTGCCATCCTCTTCCCAAACCCTAACCCTCCATCAAAGATCTCATCATCAAAACCCCAAATCTGGCCCCCATTCCCACCGGCGTCCGCCATCTTGGACTCCATCTTTGACTCTATTGCCAATCCCGCCGCAAAACCTTAATCCAATCGCCGATCCCTTCGATACGCTGCCAATTGCAAGAGATGAGATTAGGATCTCCGGGATCAACCTTGAGGCGGTTCAAGAGGATTTGATTCCCAGCGGTATATTCCCTCTCGGGCGAGGTGAGAATCCCTTGCGATCATCTCTCTAATTTGTTTATATTCCTTTCTCTTCTTTGAATTTCATTCAGTTGTTGGGGTATTTGATCCGATGCTTTATTGATGCATATTTCGGTCTTGATTGATCAAGATCTTAGCTCTTTTGATCTGTAAGTTTTTTTTTTTTACTGAATTTGATGATTTTGTTTTGATTTATTCGTGCTCTGGATGTGTTTTTGGTTGATGGATTGTTTTTGGTTTGAAGAACCTTATTGATACTTAACGAGGTTGGTTTGATTGGTGGGTTATCTGATATCTGAATGCCTAATTGTGTTTGTGGGAATAAGAAATTGATCATGCACAAACCTATACAAAATCTAATGAACACTTGAGGTTTCACAATTAATTTTTTTTTATTAATTATGTGTCTTGAATTTACTTGCCTGAAATCTATATTTGATTTGTTTTTGGTTTGAAGAACCTTATTGATTCGTAATGAGGTTTCACAAATATAACTTTTTTGATTTGTTATATTTAGATTCTAATGCACATCATGTGTTCGATAAAAAGTCCCAAAGTGAGAAAATCACAGCAAGCTTTTGGAGTCTCTGTGATCTTGGTTTCTGGTAACTATGTTTTCTCTGCTATACATGGTACGTACATTTCCCATTGCCAGTGTCTTCTCTCTTTCTCCTTCACATGCTTAGAATCTGTTAGCATTGAATGAATTCTATGGAGCATGATGTTGTATTTTTATGAGTTCATTCATTTCTAATTGCTTTGATGTTGCTTTCTCTTGGTGCTCTATCTGTAATTAGCAAGAAAGTGTGTATGCTCCCATTTATGTTGATGACTTTATATTTACTTGCTCTGTGTGTGAGTTGTCTTGTGTGTCAATTCACATATTGCTGGCTTATTCTTTGTCTCCTATTTCTTTTCTTTTCTTTTTTTTCATTCTTGCAGTGTGCTATAATTGGGAAACACATCATTGAAATTTGTTACAAGCCTTGCTTCAATTGAAGATTATACTAGGTGACAAATTTTAATAAATTGGCTTGTTTCTCATCAATTATTTTTTCTGCCTTATTCTTTGTCTCCTATTTCTTTTCTTTTCTTTTTTTCATTCTTGCAGTGTGCTATAATTGGGAAACACATCATTGAAATTTGTTACAAGCCTTGCTTCAATTGAAGATTATACTAGGTGACAAATTTTAATAAATTGGCTTGTTTCTCATCAATTATTTTTTCTGCCTTATTCTTTGTCTCCTATTTCTTTTCTTTTCTTTTTTTCATTCTTGCAGTGTGCTATAATTGGGAAACACATCATTGAAATTTGGTACAAGTCTTGCGTCAATTGAAGATTATACTAGGTGAAAAATTTTAATAAATTGCCATGTTTCACATCAATTATTTTTTCTGAGAAATTTGCTTCAAAGTGGATGCTTGCTGATATGCTCCAGTAATTATTATGTTTATTTATGTCTTTATAAAACATTTTTATTTGCTTGATTTTTTTTTAATTTCGCAAAATGATTGGATAGAGAATAGAGCAAGAATGGTCTAAATTTTTAATAAATTTTTTTGGTTTACTTTTGGTCTCAGAGTTAAATGAATAAATATAAATGACTAGCTGAACTATACCTGTATAGTGGTCTTGAGTTAAATGAATAAATATTTTAATGGACTTAAGGAAATCATTGTGGAATCATATTTTGCACAAATTTTGTGGTTTGATGTGTTTCCAGAATGGTAAGTATTAAACAATGGGTTTTTTTTTTTCTTGCTTTGCTTCTTTCAGAGAGAATGAAAGCATAAGTTGGTTATGTACCACCTCATTACATACCATTACAATAGGAACTCAATGAGTTTGAGAATGATATTTTGGAAGTTAGGCAACCTTCTCAGCATCCGATTAGTGAACTAGATTCTGTATAGTGGTCTTCTAGAATTTGTGCATGTTGTGATGATATGCCAAGCTATTTTGGTGTTCATCAAAGATTTTATAATTCTTTCACAATAATTGTATTTATTTAGCTAAATTATCAAATGCTATTTTTTATGTTAATATATATAGCGAAAATTGTTGTGTTCTTTGAGCTTTATTCAAGTGTTTTTTATTGCTCCACTTGAATCTGAATATAGTTGGAGATCTCTTGTTGAACTTTGTTGTGAATCGCTGAAAGATTTTAATCCCATGGTTTGTGTTTTATTGGTAAAAGGTGAGTTCCACTATTTAAGTCTTGATGGCAACCTATTTTTAGGGTTTTTATGCTGTTCATACCATTTAAAAAATTAACTTTTGATGCTTTTCAGGTGATTGGGCACAATTTGATGGTGAGTTCTGACAAATTTGATGCTATTGTTATCGGTTGCGCTTATGATACCAAAGTACTGAATACTCAATTATATGTTTGTGAATAATTTTTTGTTGAATTTTTGTAAACATTATTTGAGAACAAGTTTATAATTTATTTCATATGTTATTTAAATTGAACAAATTTGTAGATACGATTTTGTTTTAGTTATTTTTTGAATTATTAATAAATTTATTATTTTTTTTATATTTGAAATGAATGCATTTAAATTATATGGCAGTTGAAATTTTGGAATATTTTAAATATTATAAAAAAAAGGTAAACATTAAAAAATAATAAAATAATAATAAAAAATTTCCTATTTGAATTTGGCGGCGGTTAATAACCGCCATGAAATGCAAACTACTTGTATTTTGAGGTGGTTATAAAACCGCCATGAAATGTGCTTAAAACCGTCGCGAAATGCAGGCGGTATTTAGCGGCGGTTATTCCGGCGGTTATTTAAAACCACCACAAAATACTTCGCGACGACAATATTCGTGGCAGTTTATAAACCGTCGGACAAGTGATTTTGTGACGGTTCAAACCTCCGCTAAATGATATAAAAACCGCTGCTAAATGCGTGTTTTGTTGTAGGATAGTATATACAGGGGCTTCAAATCACATGAACCCATATTTGTCTCTTTTCCATTTTATTCAACTTTTACCTCACCTTATACCCTTAAAACTTCTTAATGCTACCACTAAATTAGTAAGGTACGCTGGACATATTTTTCTTCAACCTAACCTAGTTCTTACAAATGTCATTTATGTACCTAATTTTAAGTTTAACATTTTATCTGTTGGATAAATGCTCAAAATTTCAAATCTTACTACTTTATTCTTATCTAACAAATGTGTTTTTCAAGACCTAATGCATTAATGATTTCTAAAGGAATTTTGTCCAATGGATTGTACAAATTCAAGTCTTTTGCCAAGGCAAGCTTAATTTCTGCTTCTATCGATGCCAATAAGTCTAGTAGTGTAGTGTTTTCTGAAAATTTAGCTTTGCATTCTCAACTTGATATACATATTTTACATTCAAGAATTGGTCATTCTTCTGTCTCAAAACTCATTCATTTGGATCACTGTAAACAATTAGTTCACAAGGGTTTCTTTTGTGATGTTTGTTCATCGGCTAGACATCATCGGTTGTCTTTTATAAAGCGTACTAAACAAGTGTCACTTCCTTTTGAACTACTTCATGTTGATTTATGTGGGCCTTATAGAACACTTGATTTATCAGGTGCAAGATATTTTTTAACAATTGTGGATGACAAAACTAGGGCCACCTAGATATATTTTCTTCCAAATAAAACTCATGCTTGTCCTATTTTTATTTCCTCTCTCAAATTTGTTAAAAATCATTTTCATGCTAGGCCAAAACTAATTCGATCAAATAATGGTAACAAAGTAGTCAAACATTAGAGCAATGCTTATCTTCTCAAAAAGGATATTATCCATCAAATTAGCATGTCCCATACTCAACAAAATTGGGTGGTTGAATAAAAACATTGTCATCTTCTTGATACCGCTAGAGCCCTTAGGAATCATGCTCATCTTCCTAAGCATTTTTGGGTGGATTGTAAAAATAACTGGTATAAAAGGAAATTATTAATAATAATATATTATTAATAACAATAGGATTACGATTTTGATTAAAAAATATTTAGTGGTTTTGATTTAAAAAATGAAACATTATTAAGTGTTGTTTATCTTTTGGGAATGTTATTTAATAATGTTTACTAATTATTTAAATAATTTGTTATTAATAGGAGACATTAAATATTATTAAATACACATGTCTCATATTATTTAATAATTATTAATAAATTTATTATTATTTTTGTATTTGAAATGAATGCATTTAAATTATATGGCAGTTGAAATTTTGGAATATTTTAAATATTATAAAAAAAGGTAAACATTAAAAAATAATAAAATAATAATAAAAAATTTCCTATTTGAATTTGGCGGCGGTTTATAACCGCCATGAAATGCAAACTACTTGTATTTTGAGGTGGTTATAAAACCGCCATGAAATGTGCTTAAAACCGTCGCGAAATGCAGGCGGTATTTAGCGGCGGTTATTCCGGCGGTTATTTAAAACCGCCACAAAATGCTTCGAGACGACAATATTCGTGGCAGTTTATAAACCGCCGGACAAGTGATTTTGTGACGGTTCAAACCTCCGCTAAATGATATAAAAACCGCTGCTAAATGCGTGTTTTGTTGTAGGATAGTATATACAGGGGCTTCAAATCACATGAACCCATATTTGTCTCTTTTCCATTTTATTCAACTTTTACCTCACCTTATACCCTTAAAACTTCTTAATGCTACCACTAAATTAGTAAGGTACGCTGGACATATTTTTCTTCAACCTAACCTAGTTCTTACAAATGTCATTTATGTACCTAATTTTAAGTTTAACATTTTATCTGTTGGATAAATGCTCAAAATTTCAAATCTTACTACTTTATTCTTATCTAACAAATGTGTTTTTCAAGACCTAATGCATTAATGATTTCTAAAGGAATTTTGTCCAATGGATTGTACAAATTCAAGTCTTTTGCCAAGGCAAGCTTAATTTCTGCTTCTATCGATGCCAATAAGTCTAGTAGTGTAGTGTTTTCTGAAAATTTAGCTTTGCATTCTCAACTTGATGTACATATTTTACATTCAAGAATTGGTCATTCTTCTGTCTCAAAACTCATTCATTTGGATCACTGTAAACAATTAGTTCACAAGGGTTTCTTTTGTGATGTTTGTTCATCGGCTAGACATCATCGGTTGTCTTTTATAAAGCGTACTAAACAAGTGTCACTTCCTTTTGAACTACTTCATGTTGATTTATGTGGGCCTTATAGAACACTTGATTTATCAGGTGCAAGATATTTTTTAACAATTTTGGATGACAAAACTAGGGCCACCTAGATATATTTTCTTCCTAATAAAACTCATTCTTGTCCTATTTTTATTTCCTTTCTCAAATTTGTTAAAAATCATTTTCATGCTAGGACAAAACTAATTCGATCAAATAATCGTAACAAAGTAGTCAAACATTAGAGCAATGCTTATTTTCTCAAAAAGGATATTATCCATCAAATTAGCATGTCCCATACTCAACAAAATGGGGTGGTTGAATAAAAACATTGTCATCTTCTTGATACTGCTAGAACCCTTTGGAATCATGCTCATCTTCCTAAGCATTTTTGGGTGGATTGTAAAATTACTGGTATAAAAGGAAATTATTAATAATAATATATTATTAATAACAATAGGATTAGGATTTTGATTAAAAAATATTTAGTGGTTTTGATTTAAAAAATGAAACATTATTAAGTGTTGTTTATCTTTTGGGAATGTTATTTAATAATGTTTACTAATTATTTAAATAATTTGTTATTAATAGGAGACATTAAATATTATTAAATACACATGTCTCATATTATTTAATAATTATTAATAAATTTATTATTATTTTTGTATTTGAAATGAATGCATTTAAATTATATGGCAGTTGAAATTTTGGAATATTTTAAATATTATAAAAAAAGGTAAACATTAAAAAATAATAAAATAATAATAAAAAATTTCCTATTTGAATTTGGCGGCGGTTTATAACCGCCATGAAATGCAAACTACTTGTATTTTGAGGTGGTTATAAAACCGCCATGAAATGTGCTTAAAACCGTCGCGAAATGCAGGCGGTATTTAGCGGCGGTTATTCCGGCGGTTATTTAAAACCGCCACAAAATGCTTCGAGACGACAATATTCGTGGCAGTTTATAAACCGCCGGACAAGTGATTTTGTGACGGTTCAAACCTCCGCTAAATGATATAAAAACCGCTGCTAAATGCGTGTTTTGTTGTAGGATAGTATATACAGGGGCTTCAAATCACATGAACCCATATTTGTCTCTTTTCCATTTTATTCAACTTTTACCTCACCTTATACCCTTAAAACTTCTTAATGCTACCACTAAATTAGTAAGGTACGCTGGACATATTTTTCTTCAACCTAACCTAGTTCTTACAAATGTCATTTATGTACCTAATTTTAAGTTTAACATTTTATCTGTTGGATAAATGCTCAAAATTTCAAATCTTACTACTTTATTCTTATCTAACAAATGTGTTTTTCAAGACCTAATGCATTAATGATTTCTAAAGGAATTTTGTCCAATGGATTGTACAAATTCAAGTCTTTTGCCAAGGCAAGCTTAATTTCTGCTTCTATCGATGCCAATAAGTCTAGTAGTGTAGTGTTTTCTGAAAATTTAGCTTTGCATTCTCAACTTGATGTACAGATTTTACATTCAAGAATTGGTCATTCTTCTGTCTCAAAACTCATTCATTTGGATCACTGTAAACAATTAGTTCACAAGGGTTTCTTTTGTGATGTTTGTTCATCGGCTAAACATCATCGGTTGTCTTTTATAAAGCGTACTAAACAAGTGTCACTTCCTTTTGAACTACTTCATGTTGATTTATGGGGGCCTTATAGAACACTTGATTTATCAGGTGCAAGATATTTTTTAACAATTTTGGATGACAAAACTAGGGCCACCTAGATATATTTTCTTCCTAATAAAACTCATTCTTGTCCTATTTTTATTTCCTTTCTCAAATTTGTTAAAAATCATTTTCATGCTAGGACAAAACTAATTCGATCAAATAATCGTAACAAAGTAGTCAAACATTAGAGCAATGCTTATTTTCTCAAAAAGGATATTATCCATCAAATTAGCATGTCCCATACTCAACAAAATGGGGTGGTTGAATAAAAACATTGTCATCTTCTTGATACTGCTAGAACCCTTTGGAATCATGCTCATCTTCCTAAGCATTTTTGGGTGGATTGTAAAATTACTGGTATAAAAGGAAATTATTAATAATAATATATTATTAATAACAATAGGATTAGGATTTTGATTAAAAAATATTTAGTGGTTTTGATTTAAAAAATGAAACATTATTAAGTGTTGTTTATCTTTTGGGAATGTTATTTAATAATGTTTACTAATTATTTAAATAATTTTTTATTAATAGGAGACATTAAATATTATTAAATACACCTGTCTCATATTATTTAATAATTATCATTTGTTTTTATTATTAAATACACCCTAGCATTAAAAATATTTTGGGAATGCCCGCCATTTATTAATAAAAAAATGAAACACTTCGAAAACATTTTCTCATTATTTTGCGATGTTCACAATTTTTTAATCAAAACCGTAATTCTATATTTTCTTATAGTATGGTCTCTTATTTTTCAATTATAACCCTAATGCTATATTTTTTTGTAATGTCTAAAATATTTAAATCAAAACCATAATCCTCTGTTTTCTTTTGATTAGAAAGCATAGGATTGACAGCCCTAATCCTAACTTTTGTTTGCAAAATAGGAGACATTACGAATGATAATTTGAAATGACTCCTATTTTTCTTTGAATTAAAACTCTAATCTTATATTTTCTTTTGGTAATGTCTGCTATTTTTGTTTTTTTACTCTAATCCTTTGTTTTATTTTTGGAAATATCCTTGTTTTTGGTTTTTAATCAAAATGGTAATCCTATGTTTTTCTTATAGTAATGTCTCATATTTTCAATCAAAATTGTAATCTTATGTTTTTTCTTTTCGGAATATCTCCTATTTTTGAATTAGAACCCTAATCTTACGTATTTTTATCGTAATGTCTCCTATTTTTTAATCAGAAAACTAATTCTATTTTTTCCTTTTGAAATATCTCATATTTATCGATTTTCAATCAAAACTCTAGTCTTATATTTTATTTAATAATACTTCCATTATTAAATAATGTTAGGTTATTATCTTTTCACAATAATCATAATAATTTATTATTATTATAACAATCCCAGGATGGGGATGGGATATCCATGGCTACAGCCCCATCCTGGTGTTTGGTTTCACGTATTTTAGTATATGTATTTTATACATTTGGCATGTATTTTTGTAGGAATAGACGCCCATTTTGTGCTTAAACGAGTATTATTTTAGTAACTAGGATTGAATAATATTATATTATTAATAATACGGTAACTAGGATTGAATAATTGTAAAAAAAAAAAGGTAACTATTATTATTGTTAGGATAATAACAATATATTTAAAATATCCAATTAATAATATAACAGGTTATTATCCGCAACTAAATCTACTAACAATATTGTTACCCAAATCATATAACATTATACCTATTTTATTAATTATTACTTAACAACAGCCTGCATCATAATATTATTATAGTTATCATTATTATAATTATTATAATAATCTTTGGATACTGCTCATGTGTTATAATAATTATTATTATAACAGTTATAACAATAATCATTATTTAAATATTGATTATTATGTGTTAATCATTATTTATAAAAATAATTATAATATATATTATCAATAGTATGAGAATATATGTGATAATACCGATCAATAATATTATTATTATTGTTATTATAATAATTTTGTATATTAATTGTTACGTGAATAATAATATTGTTATTTTTATAAAAACAATAATATTATAAATAATATTGACGACTTTTAATAGTAATAATTATTATTAGTTTTAGTTGATTTTTTATTATTATAACCCTAATAAGTGGGGTACCCACAATAATAATTATAATAATAATTATCATAATTATTGTTATTATAATAATAACAATAATATTATTTTTTAATCATCATCATCAGACAGTGGATGTATCAAAGGAGAACAAGAGGATTAATTAATCGAACATTTATAGCTGGGGTAAATTCATTTGTGGAGTTTGCTAAGGCTCACCTGAATTGTCTTGATCGCCATTTGATGAGATGTCCATGCAACTCGAAGAAATGTCAAAATAAAAAATTTTTAGATGAGGATACTGTTATGGCACATATTGCTAAGTATGGATTTGTAGAAAATTATGAAACTTGGATCCATCATAGTGAAAGTGATGGTGTTATATTTAGAGGACGTGGTGGGAGAGATGTTTAAGCATTATGTTGGGGATGAGAATATGTCTGCATTTTGGACAATGATTCATGATGTTGCAGGGCCTTTATTTCAATCACATCATATTCAAGACAACCTGATCGCAGTAGTTCAACATATTTATGATAAGTTAAGCGAAGAACAACAAGAGTTATGTGCATATAATTAATGCTACTGCTAAGCCTATGAGATGTCATTTTGAGCATGAAATGGAAAACGATGGTGTAATGGGCATTACTCAGATTCTCCTACATGGAAACACTTTTATAACAGGCACCCGTCATTTGGATAAAATTGTAGGGATGTCAGATTGGGTTTATGCACAAATGGGTTCCAACCATTCAGGCAATCTAGTCTACAATTCTTATCATGGCCATTGATAGTCACACCATACAATTTACCACCTTGGATGTGCATGAAAGATAAGTTTCTACAACCTTTGATAGCTAAGCTGAAAAATTTGTGGAGGATTGGAGTGGAAACTTATGATGTCACAAGCAAACATAATTTTAGGATGAGAGCTTCATTGATGTTAAAAATTAGTGATTTTCCATCTTAGTCAATGTTGTCTGGCTAGACTACAGCCGGAAAACTAGCATGCCCATACTGCATGGAAGATTTAGATGCTTTCACTCTGACAAAAGGTGCAAAGACATCGTGGTTTGATAATCATCGTAAGTTTTTCTTCCAAATCATTCTTACAGAAGGTATAAGAAGTTGTTACTGAAGAAAAAATTAGTAAAGAAATCTACACTTCAAGTGAAACTTGAATAATTCACTTACAAAGATTCTGTTATCTCCAAAAGTGGTCTTGAACCATGATGCATTGTTTTTCTTGAAATGCTCTATGAGTTCTGGCTCAGTAATTATTGTTCCTTGCATTGGTGACTTGTAATTTCTAGTACAAACTGAAGAGAAAATTTTTAGATTACCTTGTTCCCCAACAAGGCAATTTGCTCTCAACTTCTTAGGAGCTACTCCTAAAGAATAAGCTCTCCATCTTTTCAGTCTATCAGTTGTTGAGATGTCCACATGATTTGTGATAAAAGTTTCATTGTCCCATTGATAAACCCCTAGTTTTCCACAGTGAACCATGTCAATGCGAATGTAGTGTTGGGCTAAAGCAGGATATCCTTGGAATGCAGGAGGTATACTCATGATATCTAGGACTGCAAAATGTTTAGGATAAAATTCAAACATTGATTCTAAAATCTTTTTTATTTTAAAAGGAAACTGTTGCAGGAACTTCATTTGTGATGCTTTGGTAATGATTAGTTTCTTCAATAACCCGAATTCTAAAAGTAGATCAATAGAAATTTTTTCTGAGTTGATGAGCAAAACGTCTTCCCATTCTCTAGCATTTATGGTAGCCTGTATTATTGAGAAACCTTCTGTACAGATACATTCTTGTGATTTAGGATGATCTGGCCCTTTGTACCTTGTCATGCAGAAACTAAGTCCTTTTATTTGAAATCAGGTGGGGCTTGGGCTAGTGCTTGTAGTGCTTCAACCATTTTGAACTGTGTTCTTTGTTTTTCAGAGTAAATTATCTTCATCACAATAGATTGAATTGGACTAATTTTTTGCGGAAACTTCTCATATGTTTTTTCCTTCTGTTCTAGGTCTTTCTCCCATTCTTTTTTAAGTAGTTCTTTTTCATTCTTTTCTTTTTCAAAATCTTTTTTCAAATTTTCTAGCTATCGTTTGAGATCCAGTACCTCTCCAGAGAGAATATGATTCGTTTGTTGGAGTTCTAAAAAAGCATCTAAAGATTTTGGTCTAAGGGTAGGGTCACTCATTTGGGTTTTTAGATTTTTTGTATAGAGATAATCACTAAAGGCAGTAAGTATTTTTGGAAAGTTCGGGTTATGATCATTTGCCCATAAGTTATCAATGTAGTTTCTCTCATAGGAATCTTATGCAAGATGGGGTGGTATATTAAAAGAAAGTGGTGATCCTAAAGGATAGCTGGCTAATCCAGTATAGGGATTTTTTGAGAAGTGGACTTTTGAAGCAGGAAAAGTATAGTTTTTCGCTAAAGTTGATTCCATCTGCAAAATCAAATAAACATTTATTAGTAATTGTCTAAATATTATAATTTAAGGATAAGAAACTTAGCTTTCACATTAGCTCTTAACACAGAGGAACTTATTGGCATTATAATCCCCATTAAGGCTAAGCGTATGAACAAGCTAAGGTCTGGTATAGGATACTTTACTTTCACATTAGAACAGATACGGAGGAACTTATTGGTTTTGTAATCCCCATCCGTTTCTAAGCATATGAACAAGTAAAGGTTTATACTTACAGTATAAATTAAGGAGGCTTTTCTATAACTTGCTCTGCAAATAAACATCTAGAAAGTCGGTCTACAAGAGTATTATCTTTTCCTTTAATATGTTCAAAATTCACTCTATAATTGCCATTGAGTATTCTGTCTTTAAATGATAGCCACCTTCGTTGGCTAATTCTCTTACTATTTTTGTTTTCAAAAAATTTTACAATAGCTTCACAGTCTGTCCTAACTAAGATATCTTTTTTATTGATTAGAAATAGTCTAAAGCTATCTAATGCATAACACACTGCTAAGACTTCTTGATCAATGCTATGTGTGGGTCCCTTTTTCTTTATATTTACCACTACTATACCTACAAATTGTTTCTTCGGTCTTTGAAGAATATTTATTAGGTTTGGCTTTCAAAACTGCTCCCCAGCCAAGTTCACAACCATCTGATTCTACAATCATATAATCAGTATCTAATGGTAGTCTAAGATCTGGTAGATCTTTTACTAATTATTTTATTTTTTCGACTTGTTTATCATCTTCAATATTAAATTTTTTGACTCCGGTAAGAGAACTTTTGCTATATAAAGGTCCTATTAGTTTTCCTAAATTTTTTATAAAAGGTCTTGCATAATTTACTAGTCCTAAGAATTGTTGTAAAGATTTTATATCTCTGATAAGAGGGGTGTCCAATATTTTCTTAGCAATATGAGGTTGTAATTTTATTTGGCCATTTCCAATTTCTACTCCTAAAAATTCTATATTGCTACGGAAGAATTGGGCCTTCTTTCCACTAATAATGATACCATTTTTTAGAAATTCACTAAGTACTAATTTTAAATGACTAACATGTTCCTGTTTAGTTTTACTGTGGACTAAAATGTCATCTATATAGACACAGACAAATTGTTTATATTTTCCAAAGATATTATCCATTTTTCTTTGAAATATACTAGGAGCATTTTTCAATCCAAAAGACATTACGAGCCATTCAAAATGTCCTAAAGGGCATGTAAAAGCTGTCCATTCTATACTAGCAAGATCCATTTTTACTTGCCAAAATCCAGACTTACAGTCAAATTTACTAAAAATTTTGCTTACTTGTATTGAATTTATAAGTTCTGTTTTATCAGGGGTATCATAAGCATCTTCTATAGTATTATCATTTAGTCTGCGATAATCAATAACCATTCTACTTTTTCCCCTAACTTGTTCACTATGTTTATTTACAATAAAGGCCAGACTTCTATGTCTACTAGTACTTCTTCTTATTACTCCTAATTTTAATAATTCTTCTATATGCATTTTATAATCATTTATATTTTCATTTGTAGATTCTATCTTTTTATTTTGTATCCTAAATTCTGGATCTTTTAATTCTAGTTTACAAACTATTTTATTTTTATCCCAATGTTTCCAAGGGTTTTCTCCTATTATTTCTTCTTTTTCTAATTTACTGAGTATGTCATCTATTTCTAGATTTCCAGATGATAATAAATCATAAAGAAAATTTGGACTTACTAATTGTTCTAAAGGTGGTTCAAGTGTTAACTCATCAAATAAGCTGCATTTACTAAATTCTAAAAGTGTTTCATTAAGTTTGTCTTGACAACAAGTTTGGTTGTTAGTTTTATTGCAATTAGTACAACAACTTGGTTTTTTAATAGGTTGGTGTTCAAGGAAGAATTCGGAAGTATATGGGAGAAAAGGGACTCCTAAAAAACTTATTCCTAATGAATTTATCATACATCCATGAAAGAAATTTATTAAAATATTTAATCCAATTATGAACCTAGTCCGTCGTAAACTAAAATCTCTTAGGCTAATATTTCCTTTGAAATTTAAATAATTGGTAAGACGTTGATTGTGTGTAAAAAACTTAGTTTACAAGGGGCTAATTGTTTTGTATAAGTAAATAATTTCCCATCCATTTGTTCTGCTCTATATTGGTTTTCTGGTAACAAAGGTTTTATATATGAAGTGGGAACTAAATTTTCATCTAAGACTGACGTGGAACAACCTGTATCAATAAATCCTATAACATCCAATCTCCATTCATCTATTTGTATTCGACAAGGAATCTTAATACTATAAATTGGGTTATTAAATTTAACTATATCAGGGCTTGCCTGTATTTTAGCGTCATTATATATATCTTCTATTTCTATATTACCATCTAATGGTTTATTGTTTTCTTCAATAATATTTACTATTTCATTTTTATCAACAGATTGAGTTCTGTTTTTTAGTAATTCATACTTATCCATGTTTTCCCACATTTTTATATAGGAATTTTTAACTTCTTGGGAAATATAAGGATGGTTTAAGAGTATTGATCTATCTAGTTCCATTTTCTAATTTTTGTATTCTGTCTTGAAGTTGTTGTATAATTGTTTCTAAGTATAAGATTCTTAATTCTAATGTTTCATATCTATTAATTCTAGGTATTTCATTAGAAGAAGAGGATTCTGGAGGTAATTGGTTTTTATCTATCAAACAAAATTTACAACTTTCTTTTAAACATCTTAGGCATCTATATCTTAATTTTAATGATGGATATAAACTACAATAGTAACATGGTTTATCACTACTGCCACTATTTTTAAGCCAATTATGGTTACATTCTATATTCATTCTAATAATATTATATTGCCTAAGTTATTTAAATTTAATTCCAGATCATCTAGTTCAGCTTCTGTAATAAGAAAATCTAATGGATTTATTGTTTCTGTTGAATGAGAAGATTCTGGATTATCTTGAATACAAAGTCCTTTTACATGTTTTCTAATACAGGTCATATCATCGTTTAATCTATCTAATACTAAACTTCTTATAATCTTAATTTTTTTCATTTTGTTTTATAATACTCCTTATTTTTGCAAACATATATTCTATTATATTGACTTCTTCTTTTAATTGTCTTGGATGGTCTTTATTTGTTTTATGATATTTTCCCCTATGATATGCTGGAGGTCTTCTCATCTCAAATGTCTAAATATGTTAGCATATCTCCTAATTGGTCTAATTGGTCTAGATTCTTTTCATTCCAATCACTATATTTTCTATTTGATTATAATATATTATCCATAAACTCATCGTCTTCAGCAGGACTGTCATAATTCTCTATATTTTCTGGGTCAGGATAACTTATTATACTATAGATACTTTCTGTATCACTAACATATTCATCTATTTGGAGTAAATCTTCATTAACACAATCTACTAAAATTGATTCTTTATTATGATAATTTTTTCTCTTAGTACAATCTCTTACTAAATGGTTTGTACTTCCACAAGTAAAACAGCTTAATTTATTTTTATATTCCCTATTTTTATCAAATTTTCTTACATGTTTGTCTTTATTTAAGTAAGGTTTCCTAGAAGTGCTTCTTTTTAAATAATATTTCTTTTTAGAGGGATACTTGCTTTTGTAATATTTCTTTGGTTTATCTTTTTGGTCATATCTTTGAGGTGTATATATATTTTTACAAAAACTATATTCACATTTCCCTTTAAATTGTTTTGTTATCTGTATTTCAGTACATTTTTCTACTAATTGTTCCATAATGAATTTTATCTTAGTTGCAATGTTATCTAATTGGGGTGACCTTTGTTTTTCTTTATATTTTTTATGTATTATGGTTCCTAGAGGTTCTGGTAACTTCATAAATAGTTTTTCTCCTATTATTTTATCATAAAAACATCCAGCTATACTACTATAATACATAAAATCTAGTAAAAAGGGTTTAATAAATGTCCAATTTTTTATTTGCAATTGTTCTAATTTTTTAATAGCATCAATTTGTTGTTGTCCATAATTAGCATTAGGAGAATCTTCTAAAAGTAATAGTCTGACTTTATTTACAAAATTATAAGGATTATCTCCTAATTCAAGATCACGAGCAAAATCTTGAGGATAATTTAACTTATATGATTCCCATACTGCTCTTGCAGCTTCTCCTAAGAATTTCTCTAAATAACTATATATTTCTACTGGTATTTTTGTATAATCTAATTCATCATATTTCCTACATACCATCTGACCCCATATTTCAATAATTGTTGTCCATTTTTGAGGATCATGTGCTGTTAGATTTAATAATCTTCCGTCATCTATTAGTAATTTTTTATCAATTGTTTCTAAGTCTAATTGTTTTCCTCTTGGTCTATTTCTATCTGAAATATCGTGTTCAGGGTCATAGATATTATAAGGGACTCTACTTGTTTGTCCACTTGGAGTTGATACTGAAATTGCAAATAAAGGAGTACTACTACTACTAGTAGTGGGTTGTGCTGTTGTTAAAGGTGTAGGCATAGGTGTATGACTTCCTGTTCCTGATTCTATAAAATTTGTTGGGATATTTTGGTTATTTAATTCACCTTGTTGTATATCTTCTTGGGTTAAAGACTTATCATAAACTATTATTAGATTACCTTTTATGTCATATTCTAATCTATCATAAACTCCTATGTGTTCCTTTTCTATCATTTCTGTCTCTAGTCTTAAGATTTCTTCTTCAAATAGGTTAATCCCGCTTTGTACTATAATTGTTCCTTCTGGTAATCTACTCATTTTAATTGTCTAAATCTTGAAATTCTGCTTCGAGATTTGATTGTTGGTTTTCAATAGGAATTTCTTTATAATTACTAAACCTGATACTATAATTATTATCTAAATTTTTATAAATAATGGATGTTTCTGGTACTGCTATTTTCTTTTTTGAATTTTTATATAATGTCCACTCAAGACCATTGAATTTTGATGAATCACTTATCATTGGCTTAATCATTTTAACTCCTTTACTACTTATGGCGCTAATAATACCATTTATGTCTAATTTATATTTAGTAGTACTACTATATGTCAATTTTCCAATAAAGCCAATATTTACTAGGAAATTACTTGATTTTACTAAATCTTCATATCCTTTAGCTTGGATTCCTATTTCTATTAAATCTAAATCTCTAATGCTTATTGAGAAATCAGGACTGCAATAGAATAGTCAGAAATTATTACTCATATCTACTTCCACAGCAGCTATAAGGGCATTTTTAGCATCAGATTGCCAACCTTTGTCTGATATAGTTATTAGTACTTTGCCAGGAATTTCTCTTCTAATTAATCCTTTGACTCCAATAACAATTAATCCTAAATGAATCAATCTTTTTCCAGATTCTTTTATTTTTCAAATACTATGTTTACTAATCAAGGGAATACCAACTTCTTCAGTGGATACGAAAATTTCTTCTTCTCTATTGATTCTAATTAGTTGAGTATTGAAATTAAAATTGCCTGTTTTATATAAGACTTTAGGGTTTAATAATTCTATCTGATGGGTATTATATATTTCTATATCTTTATCAATATCTACAATTTCTTCTAAAGTAAGATGATTTCTTTTATTCTTATTATAGAATAATTTATTAATAAATGAAGGTTTTCCTATTTTACTATTTTCATTTGTTACATTACTTGAAGTACTAGCTAATGTTCTACTATTTCCTTGAAAAGGGGTTAGATTCATCTTATTTTCTTCCAAATAAAATACTATAACTTTCTTTTTTCTTAATATTGCTATTAGTTTTCTCTCCTATTTTAAGATTGTTTATTTGGTTTATTAATGAATCTAGCTTTAATCTTGTATTATCTTCTTTTTCTTCTTCTATTTGTTTTACCCTATGTTCTATTTGCTCAATTTTATCAATTATCTGTATTAATACATTAATTATTGTATTATTTTGTTTTATTAATTCTTGGTCAGCTCTTCCGGATGCAGAATAATGATTATATCCGATATTACCATCAAGTTGAAATCCTTTAGTTTCTTCTAAAGCTTTAAGATATGCATTAGTTCCACTACTCATTATGTTAAGTTTAAATGTTTTATTTCTTCTAAGAGAGTTAACATTTTTTCATAGTATTTATTTAATTTTTCTATTTCTCCAAATAATATTGCCATTGTATGATTTTTATGTATTGTTTTAATATTATTTAAGTAACTTATTATCTCATTATTTTGGTTTTTTATGTAATCAATATTAGTTATTAATTCTTCTAATAACTTATTGCGTGTGACTATGCAATTATAAATATGTGTATTTATTTTATTTATTTGTTCGTTAAATTTTTATAGATTATTACCTAAGGAAATTATTAAGTCTATTATAGTATTCATATGGGAATTGTTACTATGCATGACATGATTTGTATGTGAAAAATAACATTTTAAATTAAATTCTTTTTCTATTATCAGATTATCTGTTATAGGTATTGCTCGATCTAAATTTTTTAACCTTGTTAATTCCATTTTTCATTTAGCTATAACAAACCTCGATGCTTTTATATTTTCTTATTAGTCTTAATTTCCAACTATATAAAGTGTTCATATGTTTTCTATAGGCTTCTAAATTACTTATTCTCCATGGGATGTAAGTTTTATGAACTATTATTTCATCATTAGTTCTTTCTATTATTATTTCTTCTACTAGACTTTCTCCTCTCTGTTCCAATTCTAACTTCATTCTTAAATAACTTTTTACTTCTTCTAACCATATTGCCTTTCTACCTTTAATTTGTTCTTCTAATTTTACAGAAAGTCCTATGTATTTTCTAAGAGGTGATAAGTATAATTCTACAGATTCTATATTTCTTTCTAATAAATGTAACATTTTAGCTAAAGCAACAAATAAACTCATTATATTCAGCAACTAGATTATTTTTCCAATTTTCTAAAGTTTCAATCCTATTATTATGTTCTTGGGGAAACCATTCTTTACGTTTTACCCATCTTATATAAGTGCTTATATTACCTTTTTTATCTGTAGTATGTTTAATTAATGGAATGTTTTCTTCTGCCTCTCTAGATTATCTATATTTTACTATTAAATAGTCTTCTGTATTTAATAACCATACAGCAAATCTATATCTAATCTGGTCTTCTACTTTTATATTATGTCTAGTTAAATATTTTCTTACCATTTTAAGATAGGGTTCTATAAATTGATGAGGATTTTCGTCAATGATATCTTATAAGAATAACATGTTAATTTTCAAAATTTCTTATATTTTCAAATTGATTTTCAAGCCTTTGCTTTTGATAAGCTAGTTTTTGTAATGCTATTTCATAATCTATTAGCCTAAGGTCTTTTTGTTTTACTTGTGTCAGATTCCATAATATGTTTTCTTCCTCATCTATGGTTTTATTGTTATAATAATTTATACTTATATCCCAATATCTTAAGAAATAATTTTTTTCTTTTAAATATCTTCTAAGTTTAATCAACCATCTTGCTTTTCGTTCTTTTAATATATCTTTCTTTCTGATATTATTTTTATCAAGATAAGGTGTTAAAGTCCGTAAAATATTATCTACTTGTTGTAGAGCTCTAGTATAATTTTCACTAGTATCTACTGAGATATTTATTAACTTGTTCATTTTTAACCTAAGGCTCTGATACCAAATTTTACAGGGGGATACTTTTTCCTGTATTCTACCAACCTATAGTCAATGAAATACCATAGGAAGGGAGCCTAGGATCATTAGGATCATTTTTATAAGTTATAATATAGTGGTTCAGTACTGGAAAATGGACTATAATCTTCATATTTATTCCTAATTTCTTCTAAAATAAGATATAATATATCTAATTGACAAGAAATATTAAAAGCATTCTTTACATCTTGCATATAATAATAATATATATATAAATCATACTTAAATAAGTATAGTTCTCTAATGAAATTATATATTTCTATAATCATGATATTCTTACTAGTTCTATGGGTCATTACCGTAGCGTAACCTAAGAGAACTTATTATTATAATAACTAGATATCCTACTAAGATAGTTATAATAGAAGCTGGAAGTAATTTAACTAAGAGAAAACAGTAAGTAAAATACTAAATCTTCTTACTAGTTCCATAGGTTCTTGCCGTAGCGAAACCCACGGGAACGTATAGTAATAACTAAATATCCTGCTAAAGTAGTTATAATAGAAACTGGAATTAAACTTTCAAAAATTAAAATTACTTTAAAAGCTATAACTAAGAAACTAAAATTTATTTCTACTAAAGCAAAGTCTGAATTCATAATTAAAAATCCCTATAATAATTATTATTTTGGTGTACCCCACCTATTCTTGTTATAATAATAAAAAATCAGCTAAAAATAATAATTATTATTACTATTAAAAGTCCTCAATATTATTAATAATATTACTGTTATTATAAAAATAACAATATTATTATTCGCGTAACAATTAATATACAAAATTATTATAATAATAATAATAATAATAATAATTCATTATATCTTGATCTGTTATTATCATTAATATACATTATTAAAGGATGGTGATGATAAGCCATATTCTCTTATTATTATTTTTTTAGGCCTTTATTATCATTGTTACGCGAATAATAATATTGTTATTTTTATAATAGCAGAATTATATAATAACCCTATTATTCAATAATACTAATAATATTAGTGTTATTATAATTATTATTGTTAATAATAATAATATTAATAACAATTAATAATAACAACGGATTATTATTACACATCAGATAGATTATTCTAGTAAATGATAATCAGTAAATAATTATTATTCATTTTTCTTATTATTTGTTATTATTATTGTTATAATTATTATTTTTATTATTATTAAATATTTATATAATAATTATTATTAATCTATTATTATTATTATTATCATTATTGTAACAACTCCTAATAATTGCTATTATTATAATAATAATAATAATAATAATAATAATAATAATAATAATAATAATAATAATAATAATAATAATTGTTATTATTTGTTATTATATAATAAAAATAAATTGATGGGACAATAATTATTATAAATAATAAAATTTAATTTTCATGTGTTATAATAATATTGAATAATAGGGTTATTTAATAGTTTTCTAGGGTGACAAATGTCAAGGAAATTATTAATTATAATATATTATTATTATTGTTGATGGGTAACACTAGGATTATTTAATAATTATTATTAATATCAATGATAATAATAATGATTATTATTTGCTTGTGTATAAGAAATCTATCTTGGCCTTGTCATTATTATCATAATTATTGTTATTAATATTATTATTTGCAATAATAATAATATTGTAATAATAATAATTATTATTATTATTATAACAACAACAATACCAATAATATAATAATAGGAAAAATAATAATAACAATAATATTTTTTTTAGTCGTTGCTACAGTAATTCAGATATGGAAACATTAATAATAACAATAATAAGTGATGGTGTTATCGCCATCCTTTAATAATATATATTAATGATAATAATAGATCAAGATATAATTAATTATTATTATTATTGTTATTATAATAATTTTGTATATTAATTGTTACGCGAATAATAATATTACTATTTTTATAATAACAATAATATTATTAATAATATTGAGGACTTTTAATAGTAATAATTATTTTGTTTTTAGTTAACTTTTTATTATTATAACCCGAATAAGTGGAGTACCCAAAATAATAATTATAATAACAATTATTATAATTATTGTTATTATAATAATAATATTATTATAATAACAATAATATTATTTAAATATTTAGAAAAAAAATTTCTATCCACTAACATCATCACTTAATAATTATAACAATAATAATAACAAATAATAAGAAAAACGAATAATAATTATTTACTGATTACCATTTACTAGAATAATCTATCTGATATGTAATAATAATCCGTTGTTATTATTAATTGTTATTAATATTATTATTATTAACAATAATAATTATAATAACAATAATATTATTAGTATTATTGTTATTATTATAAATAATAAAAACAATAAGTGCCTAATAATTATACAAAATAATATTAATAACAATTATTGGTAATACTAATATTATCAAGATAGAAAATAACAAGCATATTTATTATTATTATACCAGTATAACCCATATATTGATAATAGTAGAATAAAAACTGGCCTATCCATAATAATAATTATAATAATTATTGAAATAATGGCAACACCACAGTATTTTTCAATAATTAATTGTCATCATAACGACAGGTAATCCGACATTATCTATTGAGCAATTAGTAATAATAATATTACTGTAAATAACCCTTATCATATTAACAATATAGGCATTGGAGTACAATCCAACACTAACACACATCTACACACCCGGTGAGAACACGTACAATTAGTTACACATATTGTAATTACAACTTGTCCGTATAGGTAGTTTTATCATTGATTATTAATTGTAACCTCTTGATAACCATAATGATCATAGAGACTCATGCTTGTATAGCTTCAAGATAATATTAGTATTGTTTGACATGTCTTAAGCAGTCTTCTTGCAAAGGATTCCCATTATTGGATGGCTATTCCAACAACCTTATTTGACATCAGTTGCAATAAGCATGCTCAGCGTATCTTGTTAATATTATCTCCCAATAATATTGTTCATTTTTTTACAATATTTTCTGGTGATACTCGTGTAGCAGAGATTCATGATTTGAGGCACCAAATGCTAAGTTATTTGATAAGTAAATAGATGAAGATGAGCAGTTCTGTCATGCGGCAAGACAGATTTCAATTGTTAACATAATTTAGCATTGAGGTAGGGAGAACATGATGATGCCACCGCACATTTTAACATAATTATTATTATTGGATAACATTATTCAGCTAATGGATGGCGATAATACCTAGTATAATAATAATTATTATTGTTATTATTAATTATAATAATAATATTATTATTATTATTATTATTGTTATCACCTAATATTATTATAATAGGGTTATTATTGTTATTAATAGTAATAATTATCATCAATAATCACTAGTAATATCAATTATAATATTTTTAACAATAATAATTGATAATAACAATAATATATTATAATAATAATAATAATAATTGCTATGATAATAACAATTGTAACAATATTATTATATAGAAGTGAGGCATGCCATACTAAGGTATCAAGCAATATTATGAGTACAACTGCCTTTGTGCTCCTCCAAATCATAGAATAATTTGAGCATATTGGAGGTTGGCACACACCCACAAATCTATAACCCATGCCTTGATCCTTGCTTGGTTCAAGAAACTCCTCAACAATCGCAGACATGATCCAATTTTGCTTATTTCTCTTGAACTCTTCTCCACCACCCTACATGCAACCAAGATAGATTTATTTTTACTAATGCTAATAATATGCAACTCATAATATTAACATAAGAAGACTAATAAATGAAGTACGTGATAATTTTATTAATTATATTATTATCATATTCACCATAGGTATTACTTATTATCCTTGTAGATAATTATATATTAATAATTTAGCTAATATTTAATGCATAACATTAATAATAATTTATACTACACTTATTATGCCTAATAAGGGTAATAAATATTTAATAGTTATAATCTATTTATATAATTATTATTACTTGTTATAATATCAGAATAACTTTATTATGATTTATTCATACATTCAATAAATATTTAGTTATTGATATTATTTAGTAATATTATTATTGGAGAATCTACAATGTGATTTATTATCAGAGGACTTTAAGATAATAATATTATTCTATCTTGACCTTTTCTACAATATTAGTTATTAATTATTATTTATATTATTTGTTATTATTATTGTTATAATTATTATTTTAATACCCTATAATAACAAGGATATTATTAATATAACAAGGATATAATAATAATAATAATATTAATAATAATAATAATAATAATAATAATATGCATAATAGTAATTATACAAATATTAAATAATCCTTCTGTTAATTAACAATAATTATTATTTTGAGAATATTATCCGATGTGATGGTGATTCCTTAGCAATGATAATAATATTATTATATTTTATTTGGTATTATTATTAAAATAAGATTTAATAATAATAATAATAATTATAATAATAATTATAATAATAATAATAATAATTATTATTATTATTATTGTTATTATTGTTATTATTTGTTATTATATAATAAAAATAAATTGATAGGACAATAATTATTATAAATAATAAAATTTAATTTTCATGTGTTATAATAATATTGAATAATAGGGTTATTTAATAGTTTGCTAGGGTGACAAATGTCAAGGAAATTAATAATAATAATAATATATTATTATTATTGATGGGTAACACTAGGATTATTTAATAATAATTATTATTATCAATAATAAATCTATCTTGGCCTTGTCATTATTATCATAATTATTGTTATTAATATTATTATTTGCAATAATAATAATATTGTAATAATAATAATAATTATTATTATTATAACAACAATAATAATATAATAATAGCAAAAATAATAATAACAATAATAATTTTTTATCATTGATTATTAATTATCATAATAATATTTATCACCCTAGTCATAAGGTAATAATAGTAGTAATTTATAGGTTAATGATAATAATATACAACATTATTAATAAATCTATCCGCTTGTGTATAATAAATCTATATTATTGTATATTATTATCATCACCATCCTTTTCTACAATATTAGTTACTAATAATATCAATAGGGTCAATAATAATATTATTATAATTATTATTATAATAACTATAATAACAATATATTATTATCATATCGAAGGTCATACAGCAATTCTTCTGGAAAGCAAAGATCTTTTCTTTGTTAATTGAGAAACTTATATGTAAGGCATACCAATAATGGTGAAAGGCTAACATTTGGATAATATATTATTAGCTATTGATTTAGCCAATTATGATTGGAAATAATATTCTGATAATTATTATTGTTACTAACTCTTCTTTTTATTAGCAATTTGCAATATTATTATTGATACGCCTAAAAAAAATTATATAATTATAATAATAATAATGTTATAAAAATAACTGGTATCATAATATTATCAAGATAGATAATCATTAATAATAATAATAATAATAATATCCTTGTTATTATAGGGTATTAAAATATTGATGTTATTAATATATGATTATTAAATATTTGTTTTTATATTATTATATTATAATAACATTAATAACAGTAAGAAGTGAAAATAATATCACTTATTTTGAATTTTGTTACATAATATTATCAATAGCAATTATAATATAGATAATTATAATTGATGATATAATAAATTATTTTATTATTATTATAAAATAATGATAATAATCTTATTATTCTTTAGAGTCTGTAATTCACTGTTATTGTTATTATTGTTATAATTATTCTGTTGTTATTAGTTATAATGATTATCATATTAAATTATAAAAATAAATTGATATTATTAGTTGACTGGCCTAGTTTGATATAATAATATACAATAATATATTATTATCATTAACAATATTTGCAACACCCAATTGCTATTTATTAGAAGAGAAATTATTATTTTATTATCAATTGATGTGCCTAATAATATTAAAAGGGCACCCGGACAATGCTCACCCTAGGACTATTGTTTCCAGTGCAAAACTAATAATATGCCTCATAACTGGTGTTCAATGAGTCTTGGAAATCCAAAGATACCCAATCTCAAACCTAAGGTCAACCGTGACTAGCCCTCTACACTATGCCCCGGCGGAAAGAAATACTCCCAACACCTCACACTGTGTAGGACTACTTGGGGTTCTGGGGACTCCAAGTGATAAATTCTATTCCCTAATATAGTTCTAACCCTTTAATCCAAGCGAAAGAACCCTAACCACAATTAAGCCCCAGCTTTAATATTCACTAAAACACTTCATTTTGTTGCTCAACCAACTAAGCCCCAATGGAGTTCATCTCTTATTATAAGTTGGGAGACACTTATTACCCAATTGCCTATATTCACAGCTAGTGACAAGGATATAATAACATAATAATAATATCAATAATTATTATTATCAACGGATAATATTATAATAATAATTATTATGTCACAAGGATAATAATTATTGATCCAATTATCATTATTTAATTAGTACAACGAAATAATATTTTTATCATTAATTATTATCTATCATTATAAATTATATAATAATAAAAAATAATATTGATTATATTGTTATTATCTTTTTACTACATTAATTATTAATATTCAAATAATCTATATTGGCCATAATTGGTGGCCATACTTTCAGGCCATAATAATAATATCAACGGATAATGACCAATAATAATTATTATAATCAATAATATTTATACAATAATAGGGAACAATAGTATGCTCGTATATTATTATTATTATTATGAAAATTAAATATATAATTATTATTTTATATTATAATATTATTATTATTTACAAATAATAATTATCTAATAATTGCTCTTCTTTTAATAATAATATAATAATAATTGCTATTATTATACGCAGAATTATGACATTGATTATATTGTCATTATTATTGATTATTATTATTAATAACAATAGGTTAACAATAATTATAATAATTATAATATCATTAATAAGGATACCAGTTATAATAATAATAATAACAATATTTAATAATCCTTGTGTTATATATTTATTATACAAGCGGATAATAATAATTTTGCAGTCTCTATACATAGCATGAGTGTTATAAAATTTTTCTTTAGAATTTGTAATTTTTTCTTAGTCATCCAGAGACGACATGTGTTTAATATTTTATTCAATTTAGGTGAGTATCAATGGGTGGTTATTATCATTATTGTAGCAACTCCTAATAATTGTTATTATTATTGTTGTTATATTATTATTATTATTATCATATCATGATATTACTAATAATTATTATTAATAAAAATATTTTTATGCATATGTTCTCAATCAGATAGATTATTCTAGTAAATGATAATCAGTAAATAATTATTATTCATTTTTCTTATTATTTGTTATTATTATTGTTATAATTATTATTTTAATACCCTATAATAACAAGGATATTATTATTACAATTATTACTATATAAACATCAACTTCGAATTGGTCTAACTAATTATTACTATTAGTGATAATATTATTATCAATAATATTGAGGAATATTATTTTCATGTGTTATAATTATTATTATATAAGACTACAAGGTATTGGAGTTAATAACTACTAATTTAGTGTCTCTTGTTTAGTAGTTTATATAAGACTTGCCATGATCATGTACTTATTATGGTAATCTCTTCTTGCAATAAGAAATGCTCTTATTACAGCAGTAGAAGTATATATGAGCAGTAATTTCAAACTATTTTGTTGTAGTCCAGATTTCTCAATTAGTGTAAGAGATTTAATTTAATAGATAACCCTATTATTCAATATTATTATAACACATGAAAATTAAATTTTATTATTTATAATAATTATTGTCCCATCAATTTATTTTTATTATATAATAACAAATAATAACAATTATTATTATTATTATTATTATTATTATTATTATTATTATTATTAACAATATTTGCTAGGGTGACAAATTATTATTTGTTACAATAATAATAATAATAATAACAACAACAACAACAACAACAACAACAACAACAACAACAATAATAGCAATTATTAGGAGTTGCTACAATAATGATAATAATAATAATAGATTAATAATTATTATTATATAAATATTTAATAATAATAAAAATAATAATTATAACAATAATAATAACAAATAATAAGAAAAACGAATAATAATTATTTACTGATTATCATTTACTAGAATAATCTATCTGATGTGTAATAATAATCCGTTGTTATTATTAATTTTATTAATATTATTATTATTAACAATAATAATTATAATAACAATAATATTATTTTATTATTGCTATAATAATCATTAACAATATTTGTAAATAATAATAATTATTGTGAAATTATTGTAATAATTAACAACGGAATAATAATATGTTATCATAAGTAATTTATAGGTTAATGATAATAATATATTGTTATTATAGTTATTATAATAATAATTATAATAATATTATTGTAATATCAATTATCACTAATTAGAAAAGTATCACTAATAATATATGTAATATATTATAATAATTTGCCTTGGTACCAATTATATTGTATTTCACTGGTTCTTCCAGCTCTCGATCATTGGCCTGATTATTTGATAGAAAGAAATTAAAATTGAAGGATCGATAACGATGATTAATATAAATAATAATATATGATAATAACAATATGTTATTACCCATAATAAATATTATTTAATATTCATGTTACCACATGAATTATTATTATAATATTATCAACTATTAATAGTTTTTTTTATAATATCCACTAGTAGTAATAATTTATATAATAATAATCAATATTTTTATATTATTTAGGGTATTATTTTTGGAGAACTCTTGTTAGAATAATAACAATACCTCTTGTGTTATTATTATTATTATTGCATAATAATAATAATATTATTATTATAAATTACCATGCATGATAATCATTATTATTATAATAATAATGATAGTAACTATTTTATACAAAATAGTCTAATTTTGCGTTAATATTATCAACAATAAAAATTAAGCATTAGGTGCTCGTTCGACTATTAAATAACACTATTATTCAATATTATTATAACACATGAAAATTAAATTTTATTATTAATAGTAATTATTGTCCCATCAATTTATTTTAATTATATAATAACAAATAATAACAATTATTATAATAATAATTATAGTAACTATTTTATACATAATAGTTTAATTTTGCTTTAATGTTATCAACAATAAAAATCAAGCATTAGGTACTCGTTCGACTATTAAATAACACTATTATTCAATATTATTATAACACATGAAAATTAAATTTTTTTTATTAATAATAATTATTGTCCCATCAATTTATTTTTATTATATAATAACAAATAATAACAATTATTATTATTAGGTGTTGCTACAGTAAGTCGGAAATGGAAACATTAATAATAACAATAATAAGTGCTAGTGTTATCGCCATCCATTAATAATATATAATAATGATAATAATAGATCAAGATATAATGAATTATTATTATTATTGTTATTATAATAATTTTGTATATTAATTGTTACGCGAATAATAATTTTGTTATTTTTATAATAACAAAAATATTATTAATAATATTGAGGACTTTTAATAGTAATAATAATTATTTTTTTTTAGCAGATTTTTTATTATTATAACCAAAATAAATGGGGTACCCACAATAATAATAATAATAATAATTATTATTATTATAATTATAATTATTGTTTTTATAATAATATTATTTAAATATTGAGAAAAAATTTCTATCCGCTAACATCATCCCTTAACAACAACAACAACAACAACAACAACAACAATAATAATAATAATTGTATTATTAATAATATCCTAGTGATAGCAATATATAACAATAATGATATTGATAATAATATTAATAATTATTATTAATATTATTGTTGTTAATGATATTAATAAAATAATATTGTTATTGTTATTATTGATAATAATTATACTTCTTGATAATATTATTAGGCACAAGTAAAAATTAATACTTATTAATACTTATTATTATGGTTTAATTTTGCGTCAATAATTATAAGCCGAATAATTATTATTAATAATCCTTAGTGTCTGCGCACTAGGATTGAATTATAATATATTATTTGCCTACTATATTTAAATATATATAAAAATAATTATATATATTTAAACAATAGGTTGGCTATTATTATAACTAATTATTTATTATAATAATTATTATAAATAATTACTATTAAATAAATATGAGTAATAGTATGTTATCATATATATTTATCACCCACAAAATTCTATATTATTAATGATAATAGTAATATAAGTTATTTCAACCACTGCTAGAGTATTTGCCGTGGATGTTCATAAGACACATAGGTGGCACAGGTCTTATGAATTAATATCATAATAACGAATTATTAT
Source organism: Dioscorea alata (assembly GCA_020875875.1). Classification (NCBI taxonomy): domain Eukaryota; kingdom Viridiplantae; phylum Streptophyta; class Magnoliopsida; order Dioscoreales; family Dioscoreaceae; genus Dioscorea; species Dioscorea alata. Next base: position 12,344,367 of record CM037026.1, read on the forward strand.
TATTATTGAGATAAAAGATATAATTATATCTTGATATAATTATATCTTTTATCTCAATAATTATTGTTTATATAATTGTTAACATATTCATAATTACCATTTTTATGAAGAATGACCATTATTATTATATTATTATTGTTATTGTATAAACACTAGGATATTATTAATAACAATTTATTATGATAAATTGTATTATTAATAATAATAATATTATTCACCAATTATAATATTATTGTTTTATCATTAATATTGTTAATAATAACAATATAATAAAAATAATATTGTTAAATAATAATAATTATTACTATTAAAAGTGCTTAATATTAATAATAATATTACTGTTATTATAAAAATAACAGTATCATTATTCGCCTAACAATTATTATACAAAATTATTATAATAGCAATAATAATAAAATTATTAATGGGTATTATCACATATATTATCATACTATTGATAATATAGTACTATATTGTTATTATAATTATTATTAATAATATTAACAATTATTATAATTATTAGTTAATAATTATTATATTGTTGTGTATAATAATTATTTATTATCAATATCATAATAACTATTAATAATTAATCATCATATTATTGTTATTATAACATAGTTATCATCATCATCAACACGAGTTATTTATAACAATACAAAGAAGTATTATAGCTTAATATAATAACAATATTATTATATTAACAATATTGTTATTACAAATAATAATAATAATAATAATAATAATAATTATTATTATTATTATTATCCGCTTGTGCATAATAAATCTATCAATGGATAAAAAAATTATCATGATATATTATAAATAAGTGGGAATAATTATTATTATCCCCACTTATTTATCATTAAATAATAATAACAAATTATTTTTATTAATAATACCAACACTATATTAATAATTATTATACATTAATAATTATTATAATATATAATAATTACTAATTATTGTTATGGCATATTGTTATTATCAAGGATATTAATAACTAATAATAATCATTAGTTATAATAATATTTTTATTATAATAATAATTATATAATAATAGTAAAAATAATAATAACAATAATAATTTTCTTAGGTGTTGCCGCAGTAATTCGGATATGGAAACATTAATAATAACAATAATAAGTACTGGTGTTATCGCCATCCTTTAATATTATATATTAATGATAATAACAGATCAAGATATAATGAATTATTATTATTATTGTTATTATAATAATTTTGTATATTAATTGTTACGTGAATAATAATATTGAGGATTGTTAACAGTAATAATAATTATTATTTTTAGATGATTTTTTATTATTATAATAAGAATAAGTGGGGGACACACAATAATAATTATAATAATTATTATTATAATTATTGTTATTATAATAATAACAATAATATTATTTTTTAATCATCAAACAAGAAAAATAATAATTATTATTATGATTATAAATAGTTTGTCATGCGGAATATGATTTAAGAGATTGTAGATAATAATAATGTGAGAACCATTATTATAAATATTATCATAATAATGGAGGAATCTATTGTTAATGGGTTTATAGTGAACCCATTAACAATGGTCGGCACAACCCCCACGTGAGAACCAAGACAATAAATTATATAACAATAATAGTTATCATCATATTAAAAGCATATTTAATTTATATTGTCTATTAATAACTTATGGGCATTACTAATCTTGATACTCCATAATAAGATATTATCCTATATTCATTATCATACTATATTGTTACTATTATTCATAATAATAATAATTATTATTAACAATTATTTCATAATTATTGCAATAATAATTATTTATTATGATTTACCTATTGTATAATTGTAATTGGTATTAATAATATATTTTATTAATAATTATGAAATGTGCATTGGAAAAAAAAATTATAACATAATGATAATAATAATTATTATATAATATTTATAATAATTATAGTAAAAATAATAATAACAATTGTTATTGTTATTATTATTGTTACTGTTATTATATTATTATGGTTGTTGTTATAATAATAATAATAATAATAATAATAATAATAATTATTATTATTATTATTATTACAATATAATAATAATAATAATAAATATGTGCCTTAACAATAATAAAAATAACAATAATGATAATATTTATTGTTAATATTATTATTATCATTATTATTATTAATATTATTGTTATTAAGTGATGATGTTAGTGGATAGAAATTTTTTTTGTCAATATTTAAATAATATTATTGTTATTATTATAATAACAATAATTATAATAATTATTATTATAATTATTATTGTGGGTACCCATTTATTCGGGTTATAATAATAAAAAATACCTTACAAATCGATTGCAAATTTGTAACAAATTTGCAAACTATAACATGTTCCTTGCAAATTTGTTATAAATTTGTAGCGTATTTGGTCTTAATAAATTGAGTTCCATTAAAGTGACTGTCACTTCAAGAATATGGTCATGGTAATTGTATGCCACGTGGTCCCTATAGTTTTATTGTTATAATAAAACTATAGGGACAAAACTATTATCTTATGTTGTATTGTTATAATATTTGTCCCAAACTATTTACAATATTATTGTTATTAAAAATAGTTTAAGAAGTTGTTTATAAATAATAATAATTGTTATTATTATATAACAATTATTATTTATAAATAATAAATAATAATTTAATTATGTTATATGATAACTTCCAATATATTATCATCATCATAGTTAATATTATATAAGAGAAAGCTCATACTAACTCATATTTTCACATTATTCAATAATTCATTATGATAATTACCACTATTATTATCCATCATTAGAAAATAAAAACATCTACTATTTTTTTGAATATATATAGTTAATGAAAATATTATTAGGGGTTTGATTCAAAACTGAAAAATATCGTAGGATTAGGGGTCTGATTCGAAATTGAACTATTTTTTTTGGAATGCCTCAAATTTTTTTAATCTAAACCCTAATCTTGAATGTTTGATAATCATCATCATCATCATCATCATCATCATCATCATCATTAACTATTATTATTATTATTATAATATTAAATTTATATCAATTCTAATATTAATTTTTATTAAATTTTGATTAATAATAGTTAATGATGATGATAATGATTGGGTTGCCGTGCTTCGTATTTTCAGGTATCTTCGGGGCACTCAGTTTCATAGCCTCTTGTTTCCTTTTACGTCATTGTTAGAGCTACGTGCTTATTCTGATGCGGATTGGGCTAGTGATTCTACGGATCACAAGTTGACTAATTGATTATGTATTTTTCTTGGTGACTCACTTATTTCATGGAAGAGCAAGAAACAAGATGTCATCTCTCGATTTTCTACAGAAGCTACGTATCGTGCCATGGCCTCGACTACCTATGAAATTGTTTGGCTACGTTGGTTGCTTGCTGATATAGGTATCTCTCTTTGTCACCCTACTCCGCTACATTGTGATAATCAGAGTGCTATTCAGATTGCAAGTAATTCAGTTTTTCATGAGCGCACCAAGTATATAGAGATTGATTGTCATATCACTGACCATCACCTACAGATTGGCACCATCACATTGCCATTTATTTCTTCTTCTCTCCAGATTGCTGATATTTTTACAAAAACACACTCAACTTCGCGCTTCCGTTTCTTATCTGACAAACTCTCGATGCTTATCGCTGTCGCATCATGAGTTTGAGGGGGGATATTAGCATAAATTAGCATATATTATTATTATGTTAGTATATAAGGATATATTAGCATATAAAAACCTTTTATATGTATTCCATTTTTTTTTTTGTAGAAATGCTAATATGAAATCCCTAGCCTTTGTTTCTCTATTTTTATGCCTCCGTCTCTCTATATCTTCAGACTGCACATTCTAGCAAATTTTACATCTTAATTTTTTCCTCCGATAAAAACAAGCATGAGAAATTCCCACCTCTCTTCCTTGGTGTTGACACTACTTGTTTCACTGCAGGTAACCATTTGAGTAATAAAAAATAAAAGTTTTCTCTGACTATTTTCTGATATATACCTTGGTAGATATGCGGAATTTTGTGTTTATATGCACATCCAAAAAGAAAACTTTACATATAAACTTTTATCAAAGATATAAATAAGCATGAGACAAACTAGTGATAAACTCAAAAGTTCTCTGACTATGGTATGATATATTCATTCAACGGAACAGTGACTAAATGTTAAAAATGTGTATTATGCATATTCTTGATATATGTAATAGTTGTGGGTCAAGTGTTTGATCGTGTGGGGTTGTTTTCATGCATGTTTTTGCTTCTATTTTTGGTTTGCCTGGCTATAAAGCATGGTTTAGTCCATGATGCCCTTGCCATTCATAAATTCATCAGCCCTCTATTTGAACTAATACCTGACTTTTTTGCCATATTTGTCTCAAGAAGACATCTATGTTCTGAGATGGACTATTTGGCCCTAGAATTATCATATTAAGTAATAAATATGGTTGCTTCATACATATCCAAGAAGGTAAATTGTATACTACTAGCATTACTAGCCAACAAGAGTATGGTCTCGCACCTTGCTTAAAAGGAGCAAACCCATTTGTGCATAATCCTAATATGATATTCCTCGCTTCACTAGAAAAAGACTCATGTGTAAGATTGAAGTGCTCCCATACCTCTCCATCGGTAGTATGATGTAACTCTCTTGGAGAACTTCGATTATGTGCGTGCCATGTCATATTCTTTGCAGTTTTCTTTAACACGAAAAACCTCTGAAGCCTAGGTATAAGGTTGAAAGTATCACAAAATCTTATAAGGAATTCTTGAGACCCTTCTTTCACTTGTATAACTTGATTTGTATCGAGGATGACCACATATACCCAACAGTATTCCAACTCTTCAAATTCTCCATTAAACAACATGCAATTGTCACATACATCAATCTTGACATATCAAAGACCAAATGCCACCATCTTCTTCTTCATTTGATAATAATTCTCAGGCAAGTCGTTTTTTTTTTTGGTAGTATACCCTTTATGATGACCATTAGATTATTGAAATAGTTTTCGCTAATGTTGAATTCATACTTGCAATTTAACAGTTTGTGACACTGCCGATAGTGTCAAATAATATTACATGTTAAAAATAATTATAATTATGATATAACATATATGATAACCCCGCTTATTAATAACACATTATAATTATTATCATATTAATAATAATGATTGTTTAAATATTAGTTTTCGTGTTTATGGTATTTCTATATATATAATAATATAGAAATACCATAAACACACATTATGTTATTATAATATTGTTATTATAATATTATAATAGACACAAATAACATATTATTATCTTATGACTATTCATGTGGTACCCACATAATTGTAATATAGTTGGCAATATGGTTATTAATAAGTGGGGAATATTGTTAATAACTAATATATTTTGTTTACAAAATATCCTTTAATAGACACAGGATAATATTATAATAAACCTTAATATTATAATCCTAGTTCGGATATTATATGTTATTATAGGTAATAATACATTGTTAATAATATAGAATGTCAACAAGTTAATAATTATATAACAATGTGCCATCATAATTACAAAATATGAGTTAATATAATAATATAACAATATTTATGGTAATTATACAATAATGTATATATTATTAACATAGTAAGGATCAATAATAATAACAATAATAATAACAATTATTATTGTTACTGTTACTATATTATTATTATTGTTGTTATAAAAATAATAATAATTATTAAAATATTATTTTAATAATAATAAATACGTTCTTTAACAATAATAAAAATAACAATAATGATAATATTTATTGTTAATAATAATAAATACGTTCCTTAACAATAATAAAAATAACAATAATGATAATATTTATTGTTAATAATAATAATAATAATAATAATAATAATAATAATAATAATAATAAAAGAATCAAATAAAAAATATAGGAGGGCCAAAATAAAAAAAACCCACGAATTATGGCGTGGAAAACAAAAAAATATGATAAATATAAATTTTTTTTTTAAATTTGAATATAAAAAAAAAAGAGAGAATATATATATTTAAGGATATATATATATATATATATGGGTTTGAATTTCAAATATTTTAAATTAAAAAAAAAGAATAGATAAATAAAAAATAAAAAAAAGGATAAGAATTGAAACTTTTGTTTTGGATTTTTAAATTAAAAAAAAATATCCTATATCATTGGAGTTGGTGATTTGTTAAAGAAAATCTCCTGTATCTTAGGGAGTTGAGGATTTTTGGTGGAACAAAAAAACAAACGCAACAAAAAAAAAAGAAGAAGATTGAAAAAAATCGGGCAGAGAGAATTTTTGAAAGAAAAAAATACAAAGAGAGCTTCTTGTGAGAGAGAAAAAAAAACATACAGAGGAGAAGAGAAGACGAAGGGAGAAGACGAAGAGGAAGACGACGAAGAGACGGAGAAAATAGAGAAGTCAGAGAAGGTTGATTGGCTTGACAGGTGACGAGGGAAAAGTCCACAGAAAGTAATTGGGTTCAAATAGGTATCATTTTTTTTAATTAAAAATAAAAAAAAGCAATATAGTGATAATAATAATCTAGCATGACCATTGATGAGCATTCCATGATGATGGATTTATTCACACTTAAGCGGGCCCTACCTGCTCATGATTTCTTTTTAGAATCAAAAGCATGTGCATGATGATGATGCTCTTGATATTTTCTTTAAAAATTAAATGCATGCATGCACGTACATGCCCTAAAAGTTAGCATGGTTTTTCCATGCGTTTCTCTCTCTATCTTTTCCTATCTTCGTTGGCCCGCCATACCATTTTCTCCTCTTTTCGCTTTGCTGTCTTCACTTGCAACGCCATCTTTGCCGTCATGCTCCATGCCGGGTGGTTTGAGGATGGCTAGGAACGTCGACGAGGCGCTCAAGGTGTACCAGTATATCCTTGTAGCAGCTTTTTTTTTTCTCCCTCGATTGCCACTTATCGCCATCTCACCAAAGGCCTTATTGACTCCAATCGATTTAGTGAGACAGTGGATCTCCTCGGCGAGATGCTCAACCACGGATATGGTGCCAATTCCTTAGTGTACATCAACCCCATTGCCGGATTCATTGATCTTGGGAACATGGGCAAGGTCCTTGAGCTCTTTGATGAAGTTCAGGAACGATGCAAGGTTTACGATGGTGTTGTCCGTGATACCTTCATGGAAACTCATTTCAAGCAAGGGAAGGACAAATTAAGAAGTTATGGATTCTCATCAATCCCTTCTTGAGCTCTAGTTTAAGACGAGTCCTATGACGTGCAATGTTCTCCTTGAGGTCCTTCGGAAGCATGAGAAGATCAAGGAGGCAGAGAAGCTGTTTGAGCAGATGCTGGATGCCCATACTTCCCCAAGCTTTACTAGTATCAATACTAACACCTACAACATCATGATGAATGAATGCTTCAAGAAAGGCAGGTTTCTGGAATCAATTGGAGTGTTCTACAGGACAGGCAAGAAACTGTGCGCTATGGATGTTGGGCGCTACACTAATATAATTGGAGAGCTTTGGGAGAATGGCTTGGTGTCGGAGAATGAGAAGCCGTTTGATGAAATATACGGGAAGATGGTGTTCCTAAGATTAATGAGATTGCCGAAGCCAATTTGGCTCATGAAAGGAAGAAAAAAGTGTTCAGGATCGACCTGTGAAAATTCGGTGACCAAAGAGATACAGGTTGATGCAAAAGATAAGAGGAAAGCTTAAAGTTTTCTTGAGAGTATTTATCCTGACATTCTAATTGGACTACAAATACAACGTTAACACTGAAAAGACATAAAGCATACAAAAGTTATAATAATAACTTAGAGTCCCAACAAAAAAAGGTTACATTTAATAAACCTACTACTAAGGTTGATCCCTTTGAGTGCTTGTCAGTCTAAAGTAGATCTTGTCTCCATGATCCTATTGATCAGCTGAAGAGTCAGCATTTCAAAAGCTTGATCTTCGTTCCATTTCTCCACCATTGGCAAGTCAACCAGCACTGGCATTTCTTCAAGCACCTTGCAACACCCTTCCTTGCTTGAAGATTATTCTTCAACACCTAGCATGCTTCTCAGATATTTGTGCTTGTTTACTGGCAAAGGCTTTGTCAAAATATCAGCCTTCTGCTCTTCGGACTTACAGTGCTTTAAAACTATTGAACCATTCGCAACCAATCCTCTAATAAAATGAAAACGAATGTCGATATGCTTTGTCCTCCCATGATGTGCCGGGTTTTTGGCTATCTCCACAGCTGATCGGTTGTCACACCAGATCTCAATTGCCTCATTGTTCTTCATATCACAGTCTTCTAATACCCTTTTTAGCCAAACTCCTTGACAGGTAGCAGCAGCAGCTGCAATGTATTCCGCTTCGGTTGTGGAAAAAGCCGTCATCTCCTGCCTCTTGGAAGACCATGAGACAGCACCTGAGCCAAGGTCGAAGACCATCCCGGTAGTGCTTCTCCTGTCGTCTAACAAACCTCCCTAGTCACTATCACTGAAGCTTTTCAATTTCCAATTTTCAACTTCTGTATATTTTATCCCATAGCTGCTTGTCCCTGAAATGTATCTCAATAGGTGTTTGGCTGCCCCGAGATACATCTTGGATGGTTTGCTAACAAACCTTGACAGGAGATTCACAGTGAAAGCTATGTCGGGACAAGTATGTGTTAAGTATAGGAGTCGCCCTATGAGACTTCTATAGACCTTTGCATCTGTTGTCCCAGATCCATCATCGAATTGCAATTTTTCACTGTGTTTCATAGGTGTGCATACAGGGTTACACTGATGCATCATAAACAGCTTCAATGTCTCCTCTGCGTACCTCTTCTGTGTAATAAAGATCTCCCCTTGGGCTTGCTTCACTTCTAAACCTAGAAAATAATTCAACAGTCCCAAGTCTGTCATCTCGAAGCTATCTTTCATCTCCTGCTTGAAAATTTCAATCATTCTCTGCGAGGAGCTTAAGTAGATAATGTCATCTACATAGATACTCACTAGCAACAGATCACCATGTTCATCAATCCTTTTGTACAAAGTGTATTCATTTAAGCTCCTGATGAAACCTTTGTTCAAGAGATAATTGCCAATCTTCGAATACCAAGCTGTTGGAGCTTGTTTGAGACCGTATAAGGCTTTCTTCAGCTTTAACACTTTGTACTCTTCACCTTCCTTCTCATAGCCAACCGGCTGTCCAACATACACTTCCTCATGTATATCTCCATTCAGAAAAGCTAATTTGATGTCAAATTGATAAACCGGCCACCTTCGTTGAGCTGCAACAGTGAGGAGAAGTCGCATGGTCTCCATCCTGGCAACCGGCGCATAAATTTCCTGAAAATCAACACATGCCTACTGAGTGTATCCCTTCACCACTAAGCGAGCTTTGTGTTTTTGAACCTTGCTATCTGAGAAGAATTTCATCTTGTATACCCACTTCAGTTGAATAACTTTCTTCTCGGGTGGAAGTTCCACCAACTCCCAGGTTTTATTCCTCTCTATTGCTTTGAGTTCTTCCCTCATGGCATCTCTCCACACTTCATTCTTCACTGCATCTTCGTATGTGATTGGATCACTGACATTTAGAGCAAAAGTACAAGTCTCATAAATGTCCTTCAATATCTTTGTCTTCCTCACAGGTGATTCTTCACTTGAACTGTCACTGAGACTCGCATCTACTCCACTATGATCTTCTTCTCTAATTGCATCACCATCATTGTTTTGCTTTGTGGGTGATGGAGTCAATCTTGCATTCTCTTCATCAATTTGACAATGTGTGTCCAAAGGAGCTTCATCAAAGGATATCAATGGGGTTGTCCCGACATCCTGTTTAGTATTCCAATCCCATCTTGCACCTTCATTAAACATCACATCCCTACTAATAATAATTTTAGAGGTTACAGGATTATACAATCGATATGCTTTTGAATCCAAGCAATATCCAATGAACACGCACCTCTCCGATTTTGTGTCCAATTTTTGCAGTTTGATTGAGGGAATTAAAGTATAAGCAGCACAGCCAAAGACTTTAAGACGACTCATCTTAGGCTTGCAGCCATACCATGCTTCGTATGGTGTTTTGTTCTTCAATGCACTGGTTGGCGACAAATTGATGAGGTACACGGCTATGTTTACAGCTTCACCCCAGAAGCTATTCGGCAGCCTCATTTCCTTCATCAGTGCCCTTGCCATGTTCATAATTGTGTGATTCTTCCTCTTCGAGAAGCTATTCTGCTGTGGAGAGTATGGGGCAGTAAGCTGCTTGATAATCCTGTGCCTCTTACAGAATGAGTTAAACTCATTGCTTGTGAATTCTCCTCCTCTGTCAGTGCGCAACACTTTGATCTTCAAGTCTGATTGAGTCTCTGCCATCTCCTTGAATGAATGTCATGAATGTTTTCAATACCTCATACTTCTGTTTCAGGTAATAGATCCAACACATTCTCGTGTGATCGTTAATGAACAACAAGTAGTACTTGTTGCCGCCAAGTAAACAAGTTTGCATGTGTCCACAAATGTCTTTGTGGATTAACTGCAAGGGTGCGCGGGCATTCCCAGAGACCCTTGAATGAAATGGCCTTCTTACTTTCTTCTCCATGGCACAAGTATCACAATGATACAGGTTGCCAACATTTGGAAGGCCGAGCACCATTTCTCCACTCTTCATACTCCTCAAAGACTCAAAGTGTATATGACCCAGCCTTAGATGCCATAGTCTTGCATTTTCCTTCATATTCAAAGCCACATTAACCTGCCCAACTTAAGAGATATTAAGAGGAAACATATTGTGTCTTGTCTTAACTATCCTTGCAATCCTTTCTCCTGTTTTATCACTCTCAATTACACATTCATTTCCAGTAAATGTTACTGAATACCCTGTGTCCACAAGTTGTCCAACGCTCAAGAGATTATGAGCTAGCTCGGGAACATATTGCACATCATGCAACAGCTTACGTTTTCCTTCATGAGTTGTAAGTGAGACGGTCCCTCTTCCTTGAACTATCATTTCCTTGTTGTCTCCCAACCTCACATTGTTTTTCTGTGTCTCATCCAGTCTTGTGAACATTTGCTTTACTCCAGTCATGTGATTGGAGTATCCACTATCCACCAACCATACCGTTGAATTCCCTTTCTCTTCTTCAAGAGCAGCCATGAATAGATTGCTTGTCTCTTTCTCCTATGCCACCATTGTAGCTTCTTTCTCTAAATTTCTGTCTCTGTACTAGCAATCCATCTTCATGTGCCCGAACTTCTTGCACAATTGACACTGCACATTGCCTTTATAGTTTCTTTGCATTCCCTGTTGTTGTTGCCGATTCTCACTTGATCTTCCTCTTCCTCTTACTCTGAATCTCCCGCGAGATGTGCTCCTTCCACTGCCTCTATAGAACACTTTCTCCTTGTCTTTAGCTCCCGATACTTCATCCCTGACATTGAAAGCTTTTTCTTCCTTTTCAGGTTGATCACCAACTTGCCTCAATAGCCTAGCTTCATGAGCTAACAAAGAGCCACTCACATCATCCATTGTCAACTTCGTGAGGCCTTTGGATTCTTCAATGGCAGTTACCACATGGTTAAATTTGGGTCCCAAGCTCCTCAATAGCTTCCCAACAACCATTGCTTCAGAGATTGAATCTCCTTGGCTTTTCATGTGGTTTGAAACCTCTAGAACTCTTGTGATATAACTCTGAACTCCTTCCGAGTTCTTTATCTTGAGATTCTCAAAGTCTTGCCTCATGGTTTGAAGCTTGACTGCCATTACCTTGGGGTTTCCCTGAACTACCGTCTTCAATGTAGACCACACCTCATTTGCAGTGCTGGCTGAAGCATTGCGGGCAAGTAGAGGTCTTGAAAGGGCTTGCTGTATGAAGAACAGTGCTTTGGCATCCTTCTTCTTGTTATCTCTCACTTTAGCTTCATCCTCCTTCTCCGAATCCCCTTCTCAACAAGCTCCCAAAGCTCTTGAGACTTGAAGAGAGTTCTCATCATAAGACACCATAAATCATAGTCTTCTCCAACAAATATGGGTACTGCTGGTCCCGAAATGCTTCCTGGTGGATTGCTGCTGGATGCCATAGCTTCTTATGAGTACCAGCTTTGATACCACTGTTCAGGATCGACCTGTGAAAATTCGGTGACCAAAAAGATACAGGCTGATGCAAAAGATAAGAGGAAAGCTTAAAGTTTTCTTGAGAGTATTTATCCTGACATTCTCATTGGACTACAAATACAACGTTAACACTGAAAAGACATAAAGCATACAAAAGTTATAATAATAACTTAGAGTCCCAACAAAAAAAGGTTACATTTAATAAACCTAGTACTAAGGTTAATCCCTTTGAGTGCTTGTCAGTCTAAAGTAGATCCTGTCTCCATGCTCCTATTGATCAGCTGAAGAGTCAGCATTTCAAAAGCTTGGTCTTCGTTCCATTTCTCCACCGTTGACAAGTCAACCAGCACTGGCATTTCTACAAGCACCTTGCAACAAAAAGCAGACTGAGAAAGCAACAGTAAGGATAATGATCAAAGCTCAGGAGAAAGAAGAGAAGAAAATTAAGGAAAAAAAAAAAAGCTAAGAAGAAGGCTGGTACAGCATCTGAACCTTCAACTGAGGAGATTGAACTTGAGACAAAGACTGAGGAGCTAGAAGAAGGTGGTGTAAATTTAAATATTCCAATTCCAACAAAGAGTAAAGAGTTCAAGGATAGAACTAGGCTATACTGAGTGCTATGCTAGCTCTGGTGATTGCTGTGCTCGTGTTTTATTACCAAAACATCTAGGTTGTCTCAAGAATTAAGTTGGAGCTGGAAGTATTGACCAGTTTTGCAGATGAGGAGTATCATGGCTAGCGAAGTAAAAAAATGAAAACAAAAGAAAAGAAAAAAATGAGGGATAAAAAGAGAGAGATGAGGAAACAATTGAAGGATGATAAAAAAGAGAGGATATTTAAAAATGAGGAAAAAATGAAGGAGGAGTGAAAAAAAGAGAAGGAAAAAATGAGAAAAAATGAAGGATGGAAAAAAAAAAGAAAAAATGAAGGGTGAGTAAAAAATGGAGAGGGAAAAATGAGGGAAAAAATGAGAGATGGGGAAAAGGAGAAAAGGGAAAAAAGAGAGGAGAAAAAAAATGAAAGGTGAGTGAAGAAATGAAGAGAAAAAAATGAGGAAAAATGAGAGATGGGGAAAAAAGGAGAAGAGGGAAAAAAGAGGAAAAAATGATGAAGGGAAGTGAAAAAAAATGAAGAGAAAAAAATGAAAAAATGAGGAGAAAAGAGAAAAAAAATGATGAAGGATGAGTGAAAAAAAGAAGAAAAATATGAAAGGTGAGTTTATTGTTGTGAGGGTGTTTTCATAATTTCCTCTTTTTGCAGGACTTCTTCTTGGGAAAATTTATGAGAAGTTTCTCTGACTCCACCTTGAAGTCTTGACGTTCTTGGGGTAAGGAGAAAATTTCTATGAAATTTCTCTGACTCCACCTTGAAGTCTTGACACTCTTGGGGTAAGGAGGAAATTTTTATGAAATTTCTCTGACTCCACCTTGAGGTCTTGACATTCTTGCAGTAAGGAGAAAATTTCTATGAAATTTCTCTGACTCCACCTTGAAGTCTTGACAATCTTGGGGTAAGGAGGAAATTTTCATGAAATTTCTCTGACTCCACCTTGAGGTCTTGACATTCTTGGGGTAAGGTGAAAATTTCTATGAAATCTCTCCAACTCCACCTCGTGGTCTTGACATTCTTGGGGTAAGGAGAAATTCTCATGAAATCTCTCTAACTCCACCTTGAGATCTTGACGCTCTTGGGGTAAGGAGAAATTCTTATGAATTTTCTCTAACTCCACCTAGAGGTCTTGATACTCTTGGGGTAAGAAGAAATTCTCATGAAATCTCTCTAACTCCACCTTGAGGTCTTGACACTCTTGGGGTAAGGAGAAAATTTTCATAAAATTCCTCTGACTCCACCTTGAGGTCTTGATACTCTTGGGGTAAAGAAAAACTCTTATAAAAAAATTATGAAGAAAAAAAAATCCCTATTCTTGAAGTAAAAAAATCTCTTCAACAAGTGAAAGAAAAAAAAAAAAATGAAAATTCAACAAACAAAAAAAAAAAATCTATTATTGAAGTGAAAGGAAGAGTAAAAGAATTTCACAAAAAAAAAAAAAAAAATCTCTCCTTCAAGTGAAATGAAAAGTGAAAAAATAAAAATTCCATAAATAAAAAAAATCTCTCTTCTTGAAGTAAAAAAATTCTTGAAGTGAAAAGAAGAGTAAAAAAAATCTCTTCTTCATGTGAAAGGAAGAGTAAAAAATGAAAAAATTCCACAAACAAAAAACTTGAAAGGAAAAGGAAAAAATGAAAAAATTCACAAAAAAAAAAAAAAAAATCTCTCTTCTTGAAGTAAAAAAATTCTCCTCTTCAAGTGAAAGGAAGAGTAAAATATGAAAATCCACAAACAAAAAAAAATCTATTCTTGAAGTGAAAGGAAGTGTGAAAAAATTCAAAGTGAAAAAAAATCTCTTCTTCAAGTGAGAGGAAGAGTAAAATATGAAAATTCCACAAACAAAAAAATCTTTCTTGAAGTGCAAAAAAAATGAAATTTTCATAAAATGAAAATATCTCTTGTTCTCTTGTCAATACTCATAAAAAATGTTGAGAGAGATTTTTCCTGAAGTTCATTGTGAGGTTTCCTTCGTCAAAAATGAAATGGAGAACTCAATTGATATCCTAGCTAACGGAAATCAAGCTCATGATTACAGCTTGAGATCCATTTTAAAAAAAATCAAAATTGTCAAGTTAACGACTTAATCATGTTAAAGTCCACGGCTTGAAGATTTAAAGGTAAAACTTGAAAGTATTGAAGAGTCAAGACCTGAATAACAAATGCAACTCTGGAGTTTAAGACACAAAGAAGTCAAAGACCGGAGGAGTTTCACAAGTCAGAAAGTTGAAGATTTTACAAGCACAAAGGGACAAATTCTTCAGCGAAAAAAGAAATAAAGATGACCAAGTAGGAAACTCATCAATGCAGAGTGGCCGCAGCTTAAAAGTTATGCAATGTGTCAAGATACAAACACAACTAAAAAAAATTGAAGAAGGCCATAGTCACCGATGCTAAAGGGCGTTCCGATATGCTTTAGCAAAGAAGTCAAGAGCATCATCCAAGTAAAAAAAAAAAAGAAATTTGTAGAACATGACAAAAAAATAGCTCTCCTAATATTTTTTGCATTTCGCTCATGATTATGTACTCACATGCTCTTTGAAATCAATAAAAAAAAAAATTAATTTTGTGTTTCTTCATTTGTAATTCTCATTCACACTTGTTTCTTAATCGGAGGTTCCCATGACATTGTCTGGGGTAATTGATATTAGGGGCTTGCCCCTAATAGAAGTTATGAATCTGCAATAATCTGAAATAGAAAAATAATTAAAATTTGATTTGTGATCCATGCTTTTTACCCGGTCAATCCTAATTAAAGGCCGGGTGGAAAGAAAGGAGCCCACAATATTATTATTATTATTATTATTATTATTATTATTATTATTATGTAATAACAATAACAATATTATTATTTTTAACGGTATTATTTATTATTACTTATTATGAATAACAATATTTATTATAATATTGTGGGTAATAAATAATTATTGAATAACAATATTTTTACTAGTATAATAGTATTATGCATGTGATTGAATAACATAAATGTCTTGTAGAACCCCGGATATAATAGCACTTAATGAAATATATTACTTCCATCTTCGTTTATAATTATTAACACATGGTGATAATAATTATTATAATATAATTATTATCACCATGCTTCAAAAATATTTAAACAATTATGATAAAACTAGCCATATAAGAAGATACCTTATTATTAATAACTATGTTAGGCTATTAATAGCCATATTGTCAACAATAATAATTATTATCACGTATAGACAAAAATATAGACAATAATGATGTTATTGTTAACATTGTTAATAATAAAGTGTTATATGGGTAGTTTATAACAACCATTATGGGTAAAATATTAGTTTTTATAACTGGTATCTCAACATAATTATATTATCATATTTCTTGGTTATAATAATCTAACCATATATGTGTTATATTAATAATATATCTTGGTTATAATGGGTATTTTACATTACTATCATAGAATATAATTATACTATAACAATGTTTTAACATTAGGTAAAATTATATCATAACTAACAATTTTATTATTATGTAAACTATAATAGTTAATATTATATTAACCCATTTATTAACCCATTATTATAACTAACCACATAATAATGGTTAGTTATAATTGTTAATCCTATAATAATATTAGTTATTATTCAATAATATTTTAGGGTTTCATAAAATTAACAATTAGCATTAATTTCCATGGCATGCTATCAAAAAATATATATATATATAAAATATAAAATATTACTATTGATAAAACCCTGCTAGTAATTATAAAAAAAATTTATTATATCTTGATATGTTATTATCATTAATATATATTATTAAAAGATGACGATAACATCAACACTTATTATGGTTGTTATTATTTGTAATAATAATTATTTAGTAGTTAATAATATTATTGTAATAATTTTATCTACAAATTGGTAGTTTCAATTATACCACATGAATAGTTATTATGAATAATTATTGTCAATTAATGCTAATAAAATAATATTAGCATTGGATAATAATTATTATAATAATAATATTTTATTATATTGTTATTATTAACAATATTAATGATAAAATAATAATATTATAATTGGCGAATAATATTATTATTATTATTAATACAATTTATCATAATAAATTGTTATTAATATTATCCTAGTGTTTACACAATAACAATAATAACATAATAATAATAATGGTAATTCTTCATAATATTAATGGGTTTATAGTGATTTTTTAAATACATTATTATAATGTATTTAAATAATTATTATTATACAAAATTATAATGTGAGGTCTTGTTTATTTAAGTTGAGGGATATAATGTATTAATTATTATAATAATATTATTATTCATGTAACAATTAATATAATATTATTATATTCAAGTCCACGTAATAAAAGGTTGGCACACCCCCACGTGAGAACCAAGACAATAAACTCTCTTTTAAGAAGCTGTTTCAATCATCTTCTGCATGACATCTTGTAATTAATAATAACATTAATTACAACATGTATGAAATAATCTACAAATCAATAAAATAATATGAGATAAACTTTGAAAATTACATAAACCACCTCTACTCTTGAATCAACACCTTTTCTTTCTTTATTTACATGATTCTTGTAGAAGATATCAAACGTAGTAGGTGTCCTCTAAAATGGCTTACTCTAATAAATCAAAAACATTAAAAATTTACAAGTTTACTTGATAAGAAAGAAAAAACTTTAAAATTAAACCACGAAGTTTTTTGAATACTGAAAGGAAAAAAACTAAAATAAATTTTAAAATATGTACCAAGCCTATAGCATGCTCAACAAATGACTTAGAGCCCCCAAGATGCCTACTAATTTCATTCCCTTTTTCTCCTGCCACAGAACACTGATTAATTGAGGCTTGCTTGGACTTATGTTTGACCTCTTATATGTTCTAATGCTCCAACCATTTGTTCCAAATTTCATCTTCAACCAAAAAGGCTTCTTATTGTTCTACTCATAAGACCTATGCCACCTACATAAATTCTGACCATATTGGCATTGGCAGACTTTTTCCTAAACTACTTTGATAGCATACCTTATTTTATGGCCAAAAATAATGTTTCTACAAAAATCAAAACAGTAAAAATTAAAAATTAGTTCATTCATAAAAAAACCTATAAGAACTACAAAAAAATTAATGCAACAAAAATAATATTACAATTAGTAAAATCTACTACATAAATTAAAACATATAGTACCTTAAACTCTCTCCAATAAAAATCATTTGTTTCCTTCTTTGTATTGTCTCTCCTACATTCTCTTAGTAATAAATTTAGAAATGACATGACCATGTGGTACAAACATAAAAACACAAAGCATTGAATGTTAATAAAGATTTGTATAATTTTACAATACAAAAATGCGCATGTAAATTTTTTTATTTTTATTTTTTACTTTCTTGACATAGATTCTTTTACTTGTCAAACAACACATAAATGCAAACCCAGCGTGAAGAGCCACTATCACTTGTAGATATAGGAGCAAAAATAGTTAAACTGGATGTTGCTGTAGTATGTGCAATAGTAGCTAGAGTAGTACTTGTGGGAGGAGGCACAGAAGCTATAATAGGAGCAGTAGTAGTAAGGGAAACAGTGTTGTTTTGTACAATAGCTGATGAAGATGAAGTAGATGCTACTGTAGACTCAACCTGAGATGTAGGCATACAGCTACTTCCCTAACGAATGGATGAACGATTTCTCTAAGCAATATCTATAAAAAATATGACCTCAACACAAACAATACAAATTCATAATATATAATTGTCAAGCATTTGCAACAAGAAAAAAATAAAATCTTAAATAAATACATCCTACTTGTTGTCCTTGCAATGCGAAATAAAAAAAATTAGTTTACACATCACATTATATTGAGGTTGGCATTAACAATGGAGGAAGTTATTATTAATAATAACTTCCCAAACTATTTATAAATAATAATATCCTTTTCTGAATATCTCTTATTTTTTTATTAAAACCATAATCATAATATATATTATTTACAATACTATGTTAATAATAATAACAGTAATCATTTAATCCCACTAGGATATTATTATTAACAATAACAGGAGATATATCCTCATTAGACATAGCACAGTCAAACAATTGTTGAAAAACAGAGTAATCTACTTGGAATATGTGCGATCCAAGAAGAATTTGGCAAATCCTCTCACTAAAGGATTGACAAGGAAAGTTGTTCTTGATTTGTCGAGGAGGATGGAGCTTAAGCCCATGGATTGAGGCAGCATGGTGAGCCAAGTCCTCTCTGTGCACTACCTTCACATTTCCTATCCATATGACATGCAGTAGTACTTGATGAATCTATAGGATAGGTTTTGGGGGTCATAGTAAATGGACTTGATGTATTCACTTCTTGATAAATACCATTTTTTATGGAGGTTGAGCCAAGTTGGCTCTTAATGATTTCATAGCTCTCTAATTGGGTGGTTTATAGCGATATAGACTTGATGAAACTACCTACTTGAGCGTGAAGGTGGGGTCATCTTCTATAAAAGTCTGGGTTGTTTTTCTAGAGCATTCATGAGAACCTATGGTGTGCGTTGATGAGTGCATTTCATTCGGATGTTTTATATACCTTGTTTACGTATTTAGCTTGTCTTTTAGCATTTATTTGTTGCGTTTCAATGCTACTTTTGTTATTTGTGCTTAAATGTGCAGGTGAACATGTTCTGGTGTAGAAGAACAAGATTCGACACAAATTCGGTGTGAAAGAGCTCAAATGAACTTCATCGAGAGAAGCACAACCTCAACACGCCCATGCTTTCTACCCGTGCAGATTTCAGGAGTTTTCAGAAGAAGAGAAGTATGACACTGTAGTAGAAGAACGATAGCAAAAGCACGATTTTAGAGCCTAGAGTATGGTCGTGCTTATGGAAG
Source organism: Dioscorea alata (assembly GCA_020875875.1). NCBI lineage: Eukaryota > Viridiplantae > Streptophyta > Magnoliopsida > Dioscoreales > Dioscoreaceae > Dioscorea > Dioscorea alata. Next base: position 12,364,067 of record CM037026.1, read on the forward strand.
TACAACCCAAGCAAGGGGCATGCTTTTGGGCCGTGCATATTGCAGATTTTCTTATTTTTGTGTCAATACAAATCCCCAAACTTTCCCGTAAAGTGCATGGGCATGCTTATGCTTAAGCACGTCTGTGCTTACATCGGAAAACACCTTTTTAAGCCCAAAGTTAGGATTTTGAGGGGGATGCTTGGCCAGATCTTCTGGGAATGGCGGCTGGTCTTCTTCCTCTTCACTCATCTTGGACTGGAGGCGAATCTGAGGTGCTAGGGCATGGACTGGAGCGGAACTTAGTCACAGGAACCTCCTCAGAGCATGATTGGAGAGATTTGAGAAGCAAAAAGGAGTCCATGAATTCTTCCTTGTTTGTTTTCTTTATCTTTTCCATGTTGAGTCCACAAGGGGCTAACCGTTCTCCAATGCCCCGAATCTTATTGTTTGTTCCTATGTTAAACCTTCTGTTTCTTAAGTTGATATGCATGATTTGACCGTTGTATGTGTTGAAAAATAGTAACAATTATTATTAACAATAAAACACTAGGATATTATTATTACACAGGTAATGTTTAACATCTTTATTGTTAATAATTACATTAACTAATAATATTTGTCATCATTTTATTATTATCATCAATGATAATGATAATAATAACAATTATTATCCGCTTGTGTATAATAAATCTATCTTGCCCTTGTCATTATTATCATAATTATTGCTATTAATATTATTGTTTGCAATAATAATAATATTATAATTATTATTATTATTATTATTATTATTATTATTATTATAAGAACAACAACAATAATATAATAATAGTAAAAATAATAATAACAATAATAATTTTCTTAGGAGTTGCTACAGTAATTCAGATATGGAAGCATTAATAATAACAATAATAAGTGTTGGTGTGATCGCCATCCTTTAATAATATATATTAATTATAATAACAGATCAAGATATAATGAATTATTATTATTATTGTTATTATAATAATTTTGTATATTAATTGTTACGCGAATAATAATAATATTATTTTTATAACAACAATAATATTATTAATAATATTGGGGACTTTTAATAGTAATAATTATTATTATTTTTAGCTGATTTTTTTATTATTATAACAAGAATAAGTGGGGTACCACACAATAATAATTATTGCTGTAGTAGGTGCAACAGTAGCTAGAGTAGTACTTGTGGGAGAAGGCACAGAAGCTATAATAGGAATAACAGTAAATAGCATAAACATAGGAGCAGCAATAGTAGGGGAAACAATGTTGTTTTGTACAATAGCTGATGAAGATGAAGTAGATGCTACTATAGACTCAGCCTGAGATGTAGGCATACAACTACTTCCCTAACGAATGGATGAACGATTTCTCTAAGCAATATCTATAAAAAAATTTGACCTCAAAACAAACAATACAAATCCATAATATATAACTATCAAGCATTTGCAACAAGAAAAAATAAAATCTTAAATAAATACATCCTACTTGTTGTCCTTGCAATGCGAAATAAAAAAAAAAATTAGTTTACACATCACATTATATTTTACTATTCATCTTCATCATAAAAGACATCTACTTCATCTTCATCATCTTCTTCGCTCTATTCTCCTTCTTGAAATACCTCTTCTTCAATATCCATACCATCGATTTCAGTGAATGCACTGTCAAAAGTATTTAGAGATACTTTTTCCTCATGATTTTTAATTTCATGTACTTGTACTTCATTTTCCTGACAAGCATTACAAATTAATGATACATGTGATCCAGCTACCTCCACAATAGATCTAGCCTTAATTGCACAAATCACCAACCAGTCATTACAAGATCTCCTTAATGAAGGATATGGTAAATAAAAAAACTTGTGCAACTTGAGATGCAAGAAGAAATGACACGTATTTTTTAAATGCTTTATTCTTATGAACATCAATGAGCTTATATTGTGGGTGAATCATGGTACCAATTCATACTGTTGGATCAAACTATTTGCATTTAAATAATATGACCTCTTTAATTGGCCATCCTTCATACTCCAATTTCACCACTTTAACTAAATTCCCAAAATATTTGAGTTCACTAGCACATAAATTGGATCTCTTAATGCATGCTCCACTATTCATTGTGCTCTTATAAGATCCATGGGTTTTTGTATGGAATTCGTAGCTATTTACATAATAACCATTGTATGTTTAACCTTATGAATTTGTTGGGCGGCAAGATATTTTAACCATTCATTCATGATCCTTGAACTAGGATGATGTGCCTGTGTATCATATAAAAACATAAACATGGCAAGTTATTAATAGACAATATAAATTTGATATGCTTTTAATGTGATTAGTTTAGTACACTCACATAATTATTAAACCACAAATCAAATTCTATTTCCAATAGATGGTCAATTTCATGATCTTTAATATTAGGTTGATTTTCCCTTATCCATTCTTCATACAGTCTGTATTGAAGAAAAGAAACTATATTAAATATGTGAATTATTAGGATTAGTTGTAAATGAAGCAGTACAACATATTATTATTACTTGATGTGTGGTTGAACTTCATCAGATTTTAATAAAACATATATCTGAGCAGCATGGTATTCCTTTCCAACTAAACAGCATGTTTTTTTGTTACCCAAATGGCTACCAAATGGTTTAAAAATTGAAAGCATTTTTGGATATACCTGCATATCAAAGTTAATATTGTTATCATTCCTTCCCACTTTTCGATGTCTTGTATGAATATGTGGCTCGAGGTAATGTGCACAAAATGATGATATTTCTTCTACGAGGTATGCATTACAAATTGATCCTTCATCATGAGCTTTATTTTTCACATTGTTATTCAATCTATGCAGGTATTGTATTTTATCATGCTTAATATTATATATGACCATACTAAAATGCTTTTAAATTTAATAGGAATTCCCAAAAAAAAAAAAAATCATATTTATACCTTTCAAAGATATACATCCATTTATATTATACCGGTCCAACAATTCGTGCTTCATATGCTAAGTGAGCTGGGAGATGTTTCATGCAATCAAAGAAGATTGGAGGAAATATTCTCTTAAGCTTACACAAAATAATTGGGATTTCCCATTCCAATCTTTGTGAATCCTCATCTTAAATGACTCTAGCATTGAAATCTTTTTTTTTTAAAGCTCAACTCTATCAATGCTTGCCATACATTTGGTGGAAGTAGCTCTCGAAATACAATGGGTATCAATCGCTGCATGAAAACATGACAATCATGGTTTTTCATGCCAAACAATATTAGTTTACAATGGTCCACATTTCTACCGATAATTGAGATATACCCATCTGGAAATTTAAGCTCCCTCAACCAATTGCATAATTCTTCTTTTTTTTGTTTCCTATTGAGAATGTAACATACCTTTGGAAACCTCTTTGTTTTCACATCCATATATAACTCAAGCCTACTGCGAAATTTCTTCAAATCTTTTCTAGATTTTGCATTGTCCTTTGACTTGCCAGACACATTCATCACTGCGTTAAAAATATTATCAAAGAAGTTCTTCTTAATGTGCATTACATCCAAATTGTGTCTAATGTGGGTTGCCTTGCAATAAGGCAAATCGCAAACTATGCTTCTGTTCTTCCACCCACATTTGTTATAATGCTTTCTAATAGCAGAATTATTTTGACTCCATTTATTTTTGTGACCTTTTGAAGCTCACAGCTCTCAATTTGTTCAAGTATTTCAAGTCAAGTTTCACTTGAATTGTAGATTTCTTTACTAATTTTTTCTTCAATAACAACTTCTTATTCCTTCTATAAGAATGATTTGGAAGTAAAAACTTACAATGATTATCAAACCATGATGTCTTTGCACCTTTTGTCAGAGTGAAAGCATCTAAATCTTCCATGCAGTATGGGCATGCTAGTTTTCCCGCTGTAGTCTAGCCAAACAACATTGACTAAGATGGGAAACCACTAATTTTTCACATCAATGAAGCTTTCATCCTAAAATTCTGTTTGCTTGTGACACCTTATTTTATGGTCAAAAATAATGTTTCTATAAAAATCAAAACAGTAAAAATTAAAAATTAGTTCATTCATAAAAAAACCTAAGAATATTGTATAGCTACTATATAAATGATTATTGTAGTTATAACTATCATTAACTATAATAATAACAAAAAAAAATATTTTGTTATAATTTATTATAATAACAATATCCCACATGTATAACTAATAAATGTTATTCAATATTTAATTATTAACTACCTCAATTATCGACATTCTAAAAAGAAAACATAGGTTAGGATTTTGATTCAAAATTGATAAATAAAGGACATTTCTAAACCAAAAGATAGGATTAGGGTTTTTATTCAAAAAAATAGTAGCTATTTTGAAAAGAAAACACATGATTAGATTTTTGATTCAAATATATTAGGGGTTCCAAAAACAAAAAAAAAACATAGGATTAGGGTTTTGATTGAAAAAATTGAGACATTACGGAAAGAAAATATACAGTTATAGTTTTGACTCTAAAAAAGTAGACATTCCCAAAACAAAACATAGGATTATAGTGTTGATTCAGAAATAGCAAATCTTCCCAAAAGAAAACATATGATTAGGGCTTTAATTCAAAAATATTAGCGATTCCGAAAAGAAAAAAATAGGATTAGGGTCTTGATTGAAAATATGAGACATTACTAAAAGAAAATATTGGATTATTGTTTTGATTAAAAAAATAGCATATATTAAAAAAAAACATAAGATTAGTGTTATGATTAAAAGATAGGAGGCATTTCACAAACAAAAAATCTAAATATTACACTATTTATTAAAAAAATATGAGACATTCCTCAAGAAAAACATAGGATTAGGGGTATGATTCAAAACTGAATTTTTTTTTTTTTTGGAATGCCTCAAATTTTTTTAATCTAAACCCTAATCTTGAATGTTTAGAAAATAAAAACATCTATTATTTTTTTTAATATAAATAGTTAATGAAAAATATTATTAGGGGTTTGATTCAAAACTAAAAAAATATCGTAGAATTAGGGGTTTGATTCAAAACTGAACTATTTTTTTTTCGGAATGCCTCACGGACAAATATTAATTATGATGAATAAAAAAAATTGATGACAATAATAATGTTTACTAATTATTAAATAAATATGAAAACTGAACTATTTTTTATAATAACAATAATATTATTAATAATATTGAGGACTTTTAATAGTAATAATTATTATTAGTTTTAGTTGATTTTTTATTATTATAACCCGAATAAGTGGGGTACCCACAATAATAATTATTATAATAATTATTATAATTATTTTTATTATAATAATATTATTATAATAATAACAATAATATTATTTTTTAATCATCATCATCTGATAGTGGATGTATCAAAGGAGAACAAGAGGATTAATTAATCGAACATTTATAGATGGGGTAAATTCATTTGTGGAGTTTGCTAAGGATCACCTGAATTGTCTTGATCACCATTTGATGAGAAGTCCATGCAACTCGAAGAAATGTCAAAATCAAAATTTTTTAGATGAGGATACTGTTATGGCACATATTGCTAAGTATGGATTTGTGGAAAATTATGAAACTTGGATCCATCATAGTGAAAGTGATGGTGGTGTTATATTTAGAGGACGTGGTGGGAGAGATGTTTAAGTATTATGTTGGGGATGAGAATATGCATGCATTTTGGACAATGATTCATGATGTTGCAGGGCCTTTATTTCAACCACATCATATTCAAGACAACCTAACCCCAGTAGTTCAACATATTTATGATATGTTAAGCGAAGAACAACAAGAGTTATATGCATATAATGCTACTGCTAAGCATATGAGATGTCATTTTGAGCATGAAATGGAAAACGATGGTGTAATGGGCATTACTCAGATTCTCCTACATGGAAACACTTTTATAATAGGCACCCGTCATTTGGATAAAATTGTAGGGATGTCAGATTGGGTTTATGCACAAATGGGTTCCAACCATTCAGGCAATCTGGTCAACAATTCTCATCATGGCCATTGATAGTCACACCATACAATTTACCACCTTGGATGTGCATGAAAGATAAGTTTCTACAACCTTTGATAGCTAAGCTGAAAGATTTGTGGAAGATTGGATTGGAGACTTATGTACCCGCCAGATACTTGATAAAGAATAATTCTTATGATATCAATAATATTATTATTTATAACAACATATTTATATCAAAACATGCAAGCAAACCTGACATGCACTCATCATCCACTTATTATGCTTGTTATTAATTATATTATTAATAATTGTAATTAAGAGAAAACATAGGATAATGATAATATTATAATAAAAATAACTAGTTATTATTGTAATAATAATTGTATAGCTCATCATTAAAATAGACTATAAAATGTAATATTATATTTTTAGTAATAAACATTATTACCTCAATAAGATTCATGTGGTATAATTTTTTAAATTATTATTATCAATAATTGAAATAATAATTTAAAAAATTATTATCAATGTTATTTTTATTATTATTATAAATAATGATAAACCTAGCAACATTACCTCATCCAGAGAAGAATAATAAGTTAATCTAATAATAATAATAATAATAATAATAATAATAATAATAATAATAATAATAATAATAATAATAATAAATTATTATTATTATTATTATTATTATTATTAATCATGTTATTGTTATTAACATTAAATTTTATCTCAAGTCTAAAAAATTAATATGATTTTTCTACTTGTAGGACATATATTTATACAGATATATATATTCAATACATATACTTATACACATGTTTTCCAATTTCAGATTTTCAAATCTTTCCAAACAAACATAAAATTTTATAATATAGTAATTCCAGTTACATCCAACTAAACACAAGATTTAACTGCACTGTATTTTGAAATCCAAGTATTTCCAGTTACATTGTAACTAGAAATCCACTGCATTCAGAACTACATCCAACCAAACGCCTCCTAATATGATTTTTCTACTTGTAGGACATTGTCAAGCTTGTAATTCAACGATATACTAGAGTTATTATTAATAACAATATTGTTATTAATAATATATTAATAAACACTTATTAATATATTATTATTTGTTACAGATACTAGCAATAATATATTAATAAGTGTTTATAATAATAGTTAATGATGATGATGATGCCAATAATAACAGATTAATTGATAATAATACCTGTAAATAACAATAAGTATTGTTATTACTATTGTTATTAAAATAATTGTTACTGTTATGCTAATATATTATTATCGACAAATAACGATAATAATATATTATTAATATCAATATTATTACCATTGTAATAACATGATGATAATAAGAATAATAAGTAAAATAGAAACATTATATCTTGATCAAATATTATTAATAATAATATTAAATATTATTACCATTTAATAACTCCAGCTTCTATTATTATATATTATAATAATATATAATAATATGTAAAATAATAATATCAATAATAATTAGTATTGATATTATTATTGTTATTATTATTGTTAATAATAACAATGATAATATCATTGTTATTATTAACAATAATACAAGTCGTAAAAAATAATATTATTGTTATTATTATAATAAAAAATTATTATAATTATTATTGTGGGGTACCCCACTTATTCTTGTTATAATAATAAAAAATCAGCTAAAATAATAATAATTATTACTATTAAAAGTCCCCAATATTATTAATAATATTATTGCTATTATAAAAATAACAATATTATTATTCGCGTAACAATTAATATACAAAATTATTATAATAACAATAATAATATTGTTTATATAATTATTAACATATTCGTTTTTACCATTTTTATGAAGAATTACCATTATTATTATTATGTTATTATTGTTATTAATGTTATAATTGTGTAAACACTAGGATATTATTAATAACAAATCTGCTATTATCATTTTTATTATTCTTTGTAATCATTAATTATAATAATAATTATTATAATTATTATTGTATTATTATAAGGGAAAATTATTTTTTACCCCTCATGAATTTTAAATATTCCCAAACAGCCCCTCCAACTTTTGCAAACCCCGGACAACCCTTCCGTTATTGTTTAAGTTCTCTTTTACCCCTTATCGTTCACTTCACATGGATCATATTATGAAATTTCATTTTTGCCCCTGAAAATGGTGGGAAAACAGCCCAATCACATCGTGTCCAACTTTTATACATATAATTTGCATTTTATTTTTTTACCTTTTTGTTTGCTTTTTGTCAAACAAAGTTTGAAAGGCTCATCACATTTTTTTCCTTCTTCTTCTTCTTCTTCTTCTTCTTCTCTTCATTTAGTTTGTTCGATTTGAGTTTTGCCAGTTTTCTGATAAGGTGAGAATTTCTTTGTTGCTCCCACTTTGATCATTCTTTGGGAGGGAGTAACAATTTATAAAAAAAAAATGCAGATTTATTATAGAAATTTTTTGTGCTATTGCTAGATAACGGGGGAGGGACGAGGGCTAATGTTCACGGAGCTGACTTCTTGGGAATCAGTGTTAGCTGAGATATGTGAGCGACGGAGTTTCGATGTTTCCCATGTCAGGTGAAGTTTATCACACCTAATAGACATAAAACGGTTTATCCAATAGAAAATGAGGTTGAGTGCATATGTCACATGTACTCCATCTTCAAATACGATGTATTCGATCTTGTTGTTGAGATAAACGATGTGTCATTGTCGTATCCTAATAAAAACGTGTTCTTCTTGTTATAAAGTTCTTCTCTTTATGTTTATCTTGTTGTATAAGCTAATTATTGTTTAATTATTCCAGTTTATGTTTAAATATATTAAGTTTCCATTTAAAAATTGTCTTCTCCGCTTAAATTATACTGTTTCTGTTTAAATATTTGTCTTACCGTTTAACTTTTCTAGTTATCGTTTAAAACTTTTACGTTTCTGTTTAAAATATTGATTGTTTTTGTTTAAACAGAAGTGTTGGCAGGAATTTGTTTAAACAGAAGATATATATGCCGAACATCTTACACGAAATCTTTACACGAATTACGTGGATGCCCATATGCCGAACATCTCACACGAATTCTTTATACGAAATCTTTATCACATCTTATCAGGTTTTTTAAAAAAAAAAATTAAAACCTAACTTAACAAGGAGACCCGTGGATGCCATCTCCCTGTTTTCTCTCCTCTCCGTAGTCGTCATCCACATCTCGCCAGCCTCGTCCCCATCTCGCCGTCATCTCGCCGTCGTCATCCCCATCTCGTCACCGTCATCCCCATCTCGCCGCCCATCTCCCTGCCATCATCTCGCCGCCGTCATCACCTTCTTGCCGGTCATCTCGCTGCAGTCATGACTTCCGATCTTCTTTATTACCTTGGTTTCATTCGAGATGGGGGTGACGACGGCGAGATGATGGCGGGAAGATGGACGGCGAGATGGGGACGACGGTGGCAAGATGTGGATGACGACGGAGAGAAGTTTCTATTTAAAAATTGTCTTCTCTGCTTAAATTATTCTGTTTCTGTTTAAATATTTGTCTTACCGTTTAACTTTTCTAGTTATCGTTTAAAACTTTTATGTTTCTGTTTAAAATATTGATTGTTTTTGTTTAAACAGAAGTGTTGGCAGGAATTTGTTTAAACAGAAGTGTTTAAACAGAAGATATATATGCCGAACATCTCACACGAAATCGCATCCATATGCCGAACATCTCACACGAAATCTTTACACGAAATCTTTATCATATCTTATCAGGTTTTTTAAAAAAAAAAATTAAAACCTAACTTAACAAGGAGACCCGTGGATGCCATCTCCCTGTTTTCTCTTCTCTCCGTAGTCGTCATCCACATCTCGCCACCCTCGTTCCCATCTCGCCGTCATCTCGCCGTCGTCATCCCCATCAATCACATCTTATCATGTTTTTTTTTTAAAAAAAATTAAAACCTAACTTAAGAAGGAGACCCGTGGATGCCATCTCCCTGTTTTCTCTCCTCTCCGTAGTCGTCATCCACATCTCGCCGTCGTCATCCCCATCAATCACATCTTATCATGTTTTTTTAAAAAAAAAAAAATTAAAACCTAACTTAACAAGGAGACCCGTGGATGCCATCTCCCTGTTTTCTCTCCTCTCCGTAGTCGTCATCCACATCTCGCCACCCTCGTCCCCATCTCGCCGTCGTCATCCCCATCTCGTCACCGTCATCCCCATCTCGCCGATGGCTATAATAGTTGTCTCTAGGGATTACCCAAAAAATAACCCTCCGTCCCTCTCAATCCGGAAACATAATTGTTCTCTCACAATTTCCCATGCAAGGGCAATTTTGTCCATAAAATTCAAAAGTAACTCCGTTACAGCCGGTTATAACTTTTGGGGGTTTGAAAATCATTGACTTTAAAAGGAAGGTGTTTTTAGGGATTGCCAAATTAAAAGGGTGTTTTTGGCAATATTACAAAGTTGTGAGGTTTTTTTGACAATTATCACTTATTATAATATTATCCGAGGTACTGATATTAACAATATTATAACATTTTGATATATTAATAATAGACATGATAATAATATAATAATAATTATTGATAATAATTATATTGATAATAATACCATATGCTTATATTAACTAATGATTATACTAATTTATTAATATTATTATGATATTAATTATTATTATTATTGTGAGTATCTGATACCAATATTTAGTTAAGGTAATATATAAATATTGCACTATCATACTAGTTATGATAATTTATCATTAAATATTTTATTGGTTATAATAATTATTATTACAATATTATTATTATTGCGAATAATAATATCGGTGACAAATAATAATAGTTAATGATGATAATGATGATGACTATTATTATTATTATTATTATTATTAAAACAATTATTACTATTATTATTTTTAATAATAGTAATAATAATAGTCATCATCATTATCATCATTAACTATTATTATTCGTCACCGATATTATTATCCGCAATAATAATAATATTGTAATAATAATTAGGAAAAATTACTATTCACCCCCCGCGAATTGCAAAACTTCCCAGACAGCCCCTGCAAGTTTGTAATACAAAGAAAGTCCTTCCGTTAGTGTTTGAATTCCTTTTTTACTCCTGTCGTTCATTTGTACAAGGGTTATGCTGTGAAATTCCGTGTGTACCCTTGGAAATGGTGGGAAAAAAACCGCCCAGTCACATCATGTTAAACATTTTTTATTTGGCTTTTGTCAATCTTTTTCATTCTTTCTTGCGTTGATTTTTCTGAAACAAAGTTTGGAAGACTCATCGTTTGCATTCTTTTGAACTCCGCCGGTTGGGCGATAAGGTGAGAATGTCTTCCTTTCCATCACTTTGATCATCCTTTAAGGGATAGTACAAATTTATATTTATTTATATACAGGTTTTTAATGGAGAGTTTTTGTGCAATTGCAAGATACAACGGTGAGGGACGAGTGCTAGTGTTCACGGCACAGACTTGTTGGGATTCAATCTTAGCGGAGATATGTGACCGATGGGGTCTTGATGTTTCCCATGTTAGGGTGAAGTTTATCACACCCGATGGACATAAAACGATCTGTCCAATAGAAAATGAGGTTGACTTCCAGCGCATGTGTCATGTATACTCACTCTTCAAATGCGCTGCAGTCGATCTCGTTGTTGAGACAGATGATGTGCCATTGTCGCATCATAGTCAAAACGAATTCTTGTCATTGTAAAGTTCTTATCCTTTATCTTTACTCTTAAAGTCATATGTGTTCGCGTAATTATTATAGTTACCGTTTAATTAATATATTTTTACGTTAAGTATTCCATTTTCCGTTTAAAACAATAAGTTCCCCTTTTAAACCAATAACTTATGCTTTGTTAATCGGTCTCATCCCAGTTCCCGTTTAAACATATATTTTATCGTTTAACTAATTGTGTCTGTGTTTAACTTACTATGTTTTAGTTTAAATATACATGTTTCAAGTGAACTTATTTTGTTTCCGATTAACTTACTGATGTTTTTCGCTTAACTGAAGTGTTGGCAGGAATTCTGATTCTGCCAGCGCACCTGTTCCATCTCATGGCGACCCGGACGGTTCAGCATGCCTTTCGTCGTCCTCGGATCATCCCGAAGTGTTGTCGTTGGATATCGGACAACGTTTCGTAGACGTTCAACATTTCAGAGACGCGCTTCGGAATTTTACAATCAAGAGGAATTTCGACTTCAAATTCATAAAGAATGAGAAACACAAGGTGACTGTAGAATGCGCTGTCGTTGGTTGTGGCTGGCTCCTTCATGCATCAAAGTAATACAATAAAAATACGTTCAGAATAAAGACAATGCACCCGTCACACACTTGCGATGGTGGAATTGGCTCGGTGTCACATCTGAAAGCGTCGAAAAAATGGGTAAGCGCACGAGTGATTGATAAGCTTAAAAGCCAGCCATTGTACAGGCCTATCGACATTCAGAAGGACATGTTACGGGAACACGGTGTCCACATTCCATACAAGCAAGCTTGGTTGGGTAAAGAGCGTGCCCGGGTGATCCTCGACGGCAGCGACGTCTCCAGCTATGATCTGCTGCTCTGGTACGTGGATAAGGTAGCTGAGACAAATCCCGACAGCATTACGGTTGTAGAAAGAGACGGCGAGCGGTTTAAACGTGCATTCTTCTCGTTCTGTGCTTGTATCATGGGATTCAAGCGGGGTTGCAGGCCTCTGCTGTTTGTCGACGGTACCCATCTTCTTGGAAAATATCATGGTACGTTGCTGGGCGCTACAGGCAAAGATGGAAACAATGGGTTTTTCCACTTGGCCTTCGGTATCGTCGACAACGAGACAGATGCGAATTGGACGTGCTTCATTTCAAAGTTAGGTGATGCGTTATACGATGACGGCGATTATGAAGAGATTATTACATTTGTGTCAGACAGGTCTAAGGGGCTTGTGAACGCCATTGCAAGGGTCTTCCCCTCTTCCCCACATGCCTATTGCCTTCGGCACTTGGAGGCCAATTTTATGAAAGCTAATGGCGAACTTGGGAAGGCATTGAAGGACGAGTGCTGGTCCATATGCTTTCGTATTGCGTGGGCATCAACGGCTAAAAAATTTGATGATACGGTGAATGAATTGTGGGCCACATCACCAGAAGCGCATCGCTGGTTGCTTCAGAAGTTAGATTTGTCACATTGGTGTAATTATTTGTTCAAAGGTCAACGTTGGGGAAATATGTATTCAAATGTCGCAGAGTCCTTCAATGCATGGATAAAAGAAGCTCGCCATTTACCCATGACGAGAATGGTCGACTCCATACGGTATTTGAATGTTTGATTTTCAATCTGATTAAAAATCTTCGTCACTCTTTAACTTCTTTTACTTTACGTTTGCCTATAATGGTTTCCTTTTAATTATGTTTGTTCGTGTTTAATTATAATTATTTTCGTTTAACTATCTACTTTTATGTTTAACTATTCTTGGCTTACCTTAACAATCAATAATAATTTGTTATGGTACAGGTTCAAATTAATGCGGATGTTATACACCCGTCGTGAACAAGCGAACAAATGGGCCATCTACTTATGCCCCGATATACATAAGACGGTATACGAACTGGTTGCGGAAAGCTGAAATCTTTATGTTGGTCGTTGTGTTGATGATCGTTATGAAGTCCTCGACCATTGCAGCAACTCCGTCGATCTATCGGGTAGAACATGCTCATGTCGCAGGTGGCAAATTTATGGTATCCCGTGCACACACGCTTGCGCTGCAATAATGCAGACAGACACTAACGTTCATCAATTTATTAGCGCCTACTTCGCCGTGGAGACATACAAACTTGCGTATAGGGAAGCTATTTTCCCTATACCAGACGATGACAAGCCTCCAAACGACAATCGAGAACTCCATCTGCGTCCGCTTGTTACGAGAAGGCCACCTGGGTGACCCAGACGGAAGAGGATTGAGTCGCAAGCATCTGAGGTCCGCGAGTTACTGTGTAGCCGATGCCACGCGTCCGGCCACAATCATAGATCTTGTAATGAACCTGTCACCGACTAGGCATCGTAAATTAACTCATAATAAGCATATTTATATCTACGTGTTTGATATTTACACAGTCAGTTTAAACATAAATATATTATTTTAATGAGTAACAATGTTTGTTAAATGGAGACGTCAATATTTCAATGGTTTAAGTCTTATTTAAATGGCGAACATTTTGTTTAAGTGATAACATAGAAATGTAATACGTATAATACCAAAGCATAGTTGTCCGGTCAAAATTGATCGACCCTTGGAATTCGCATTCAAAGACATTCAATGTATCTCCTGAATTCAAGTAGCCAAGTTGAACGACCCTTCCATTTCCCGTCTACTCTATAAATTGCCTTCGCGTGGAATGATTAGATTATAAAGTTACAAAAACAATTGATGCGACATTTGCTCGACCAGGGGATCGCCTGGACACATCCTGGCAATGTAATCGGAGTATCCTTCGAGATCATAGAATCCGCAGGTTGTTGTTCAAATTGTACAAAATGTATTTGGTTAGCAATTTGAACAACCCCATCAATTGTTTTAACACTTTATAAAGGTTTCTAGATATCGCAGGTTTTGGATGCAGTTGGATGATGTTTGCAGGCGAAGATTTTGCAGGCGAAGATGAACTTTCCAGCTTGAAATGATTCCAATAAAAGTGCTGCTCAAATTCCCTGAAGGTTCATCTTTGATTGGAATCATTTCAAGCTGGAAGGATCATCGTCGTCGGTTTCATTTCAAGTTCATTGTGTAAATGCACACTTGTTATGTAATCATTTATTCTCGTAATTGCAATAAACATATTTCATTTCAAGTGTAAAACTGCCTCTACGATTAATATTTAAACAGAAACGGTTGGTTTTAACCATTCACATAATATTGTTAAAGGACTGAAATGCAGATAGTCCGATGGCTAGGTTGAAGTTTAAATCGAACCAATTAAAATTAAATATACATACTTATAGTTATACAGAAATAGGGTTCGTTAAACATTAACATATATAGTTAAACTGAATATTTCAAAACAATAACTCAAGTCGGTTTCCCCTCCCATTTCAAAGACTCACCTCTTTCTATGATTCTGGTTCTTCGACCTTGAATAAGTATGTGGGCAACATACTTTAATCGGAAATATGGTACATCCTTTCGAGGAAGGCGTAGCTTCTCACCTTCGAGTATTTGCTCGATAAATCACATCACATAAACAGCGCAGTCGACACTTCCTCATTTGGGTCGCGGGGTGTGACCGTCGTGAATTAGCGGGTACATCATAGTCACCGCCTCGTAGAACTCCATATCCACACAATAGTCAAATAGTTTCTTCTGTTGAGATATACAACCTAATGTTATTAAAATACTGTTCATTAAACGGTGAATGACTGAGGAACTTACCATTTCAGACGCGTCTGTGGTGTACTCATCGCTTTGGAATAACGAATAATGCATGTATTCCTGTTTGTCATTGCCAAGCACCATCATATGGAAGCGGCCGTTCATGATTATTGGAAAGATAACAATGTCAACTTCATGCAGGTTTCGCGCGGCGTCTCCGATCATAGCGAGCGACGACTCGCACGCGTCAGGTTGTTTGGACATAAACAGTGCCAGTGGACGTGTGATGGAGGCGCGCTTCTTATAAGGGTATGGTACCCTCTTCTTGGACGTTTGAATTATGCATACGAACGCGTCTATCAACAAGTCGGCCACCATTTCCTTCCCTTCAAGCAGAGTGAAGAGTTGTCTTCGTGTAGTGCTGACAAAGGCATTAGTCCAGACGATAGTGCTGAGGTTAAACAGTAACAGATATAGTCAGACAAAGAAACAAATAATTAAATGTTGAAAGACTTAGTTAAACATTAAAGTATAATCGCAAAGGGTAATGTCAATGTCTAAAGGATGTAGTTAATATTTAAACATCCCATGCAAAAACTACATACATACTCGTCAATTATGCAGTTAGCGAAGATCGTTATTAACTCTTGCTCAAGTATGTCGAGTCGCGAGTACCCGGGGTATTTCAAATGCACCGGAATGAAGTCGTGTCGTACCTGTTCGTATTGTTCATCGTTGCTACTCTCTGTATGCGATGCGGCGACGAGGACATCATTCCCCGGATTTCTGTCTGTCTGTGTTGCTTCCATAGTCTCCTCGGCAACCTGCGGAGAGAGATGCGTTGTTCTTCTTGTTTTTTTGCACGTCTCTTCAAACGTGACCGTCTTCGAATGGCGACCCCAATGACCTCGTCCGAGTCAAATTCCGAGCTGTGACTGTCCTTCGAACCGGGAACTTCATTTCTTTGTATGGACGGCGCATTCGATTGTGGCTGCCCTTCCATTGCCGCAACCCGAGCAACAAGCTGAGGGAACTCGGTTGTCAGTAACTGGCACGCCTGCAGCAGACGTGTAGTGACATTGTCGCTTTGTGTCGTCGAGGTGGCTGCCGAAGTCGGTGGGGCAGTCGACATTAAGGGGGGTGTTTCCGTCTGCCGGCTTCCGCGCTCGGAAGAGATTGGTGTTTCATCTTGCATTGTCTGGCGAACGGCACCAACAATTATATGATATTGGAGTAATAATTGTTAATAATATTGTCATTTGCTAATAGAATAAATTATCATTTATTAACTCATATGATATTATAATATTATTATAATATCATATGAGTTATATTATAATAATAAGCTCAAGTCACAATGAAGAGGATGATCCCAATATTTATTATATTGTTATAATATTATTATAATATGATATTATAACAATATTTATAATTGGGAATATTAATATTGTAAAGAATTATGTTTAATATTAATATTAATATTATTATTAATCTTATGGATATTATTGAGTTAATAATTATTTATTAATTATTACCTTAACAATAATAATTAATAAATAATTATAATAGAATATTATAATATTATTCAATAAATAATAATAATAATAATAATATATTAATTATACAATAACAACATAATATAATGAAAGTGTGGGCATATTCACAATAATAATAATAACATTAATAATACGTAAATAATAATGATATTAACAATAAATAATATCTAATTAACACAATATTATTAATATTGTTGGGTATTAATAACTTTTTCCTTTAATTATATTATTAAAGGAAAAAGTTATTAATGTTATTTACGTATTATTAATGTTATTATTATTATTAATAAAGGTTATTAATAATAATGATATACCTATTCATATTATTATTATACTATTTTATTATCAATTATTTTAATTATTATTATTATATATGATGATATATTATATTATTATAATATATCATCATATATTATAATAATAGCATTGGATATAATATCAATACAATTACGAATTTTTAATAATAATTATTATAATAATAATAATATTGTGCTATAATTTATTTGTTATTATGATAACAATAATAAATATGTGCTTTAACAATAATAAAAATAACAATAATGACAATATTTATTGTTAATATTATTAATATTATTATTATTATTATTAAGTGATGATGTTAGCCAATAGAAAATTTTTTTTCAATATTGAAATAATATTATTGTTATTATTATAATAACAATAATTATAATAATAATTATTATAATTATTATTATCAGGTAACCTTCTAATGCATATTATCAAATAATATCACGTGAAATAATAATAACAATAATATAATGATAATAATAATTATAATAATATATTAGTTAATAATTATAATAGTAATGAATTATTAATATGCAAAGATAACTCCATATTTAATATGCATTGTGTAATAATTTTCTAGTGATTATTAATATTATCATTATTAATATTTTATAATAATTATTAGGTTTATTATACCCTAATAATAATTATGACCCATAATAGTAATTATCTCAGAAATTATAAAATATTATTAGCAATAAATATTGTCATTATTGTTATTTTTATTATTGTTAAGGCACATATTTATTATTAATAATAAATATGATTAATAATAAATAATAATCATAATATTATTATTTATGATAATATGATAAATAATATTATACCCAATAATAAATAATTATCGGGTATAATATTAATTGTGATTTATCAAAATGTAATTATTTTGATATAATATTGATATTATAATATTAACAAGTGATTGTTAATATAATTATTAATAAAGAATTATTAATAATTGTTTATCATTTAATTTATAATTATCATTTAATATTATGTCATCATTACTCAAATAGTAATGATGACATAATATTATCATCATTTTAATAATATCCAATATTATTAAAATGATGATAATATCTTTATAATATTATATTATCATTTAATAATAATATTATAATAGTATTAAATTATAATATTATTTAATAATATTGGTAACATTATTATATGATTATTTACGTAATAACAAAGATATGAACATATAATAATATTATATGTTCATTATAATACCATACTATAACAATTATTATCATAATATTATAATATCATTCTTGATTATCAATTATTTCAATTGTAATAAAAATGTATATAATATCAGTTATCATAATAAAATAATATTATGATAATTGATATTATTGTAAATATGTTCAATCATTATTATGATAATATAGTTTGTCATGTTATTTATATTATTATTATAAACATTAACATGATATTCAGTAATAAATATTATTATAACATTTTTATTATATTTTTATTATATAATATAAACTATTATATTATCATTATTAATATTGTTCGTAATTAATATATAAATATTGCACTGTCCCGGGTATCTATATTAAGTACCTTTGTGATTATTATCAACAACAAATTTCTATCCGCCTTATACATTGCTAATAATATGAGTTAAGCAATAAATGGATAATAATGATTATATTAACTATTATCAATAATATAAATAATAATTTGGATATGAAGTTATTATAATTATTGAGATGTTATTAAATCGGCAAGATAGATTTGGAATTGTTAATAAATTATTATAATAATATAAGTATTGTTAAATGCCGCATGAATACATAGATTTGAAATAATTATTATTGGCAAGTGAATAATAATTTAATGTTATGGTTAAATAATCTCAAGGGTTTGTTTGTAACCTTGAAAGGAGTTTAATCCTTGTTTTCATACTTGTTTATTATTTGTGAATCTTGAGAGAAGCTCTTGGCTTTGATTGTAGGCTTTGATCTCAAGAAACCCTTGAGTGTTCTTCTTCCTTGTTATTGGAGCTACTGTAGCTACGGTCGTCTCCATGTCGTTAATCATTGTTCCCACAATAATAAAGTTATATAACTACAATCATAAAAATTATAACAACAATAATGGATTATCAACTTAGTTTATTATTTGTCAACCTGATAGTCATTGTTAATAATGATCAGGTTACTATTATTATCGATAATTATTATTATAATAATAGAATATTACTATAAAATTATTAATACCAAGGTAATTAACTAAATATTATTATCCACCACAATAATTATTGATTAAACCCTAATTATTATTATTATTATTTATTATTATTATTATTATTATTTATTGTTAAATAATAATAGTTATTGATATTGGACTTTAGTATATAATTTAATAATTCCATTTTATTATTATTAACTATAATAATAAATATTGTTATTGATAATTGTTACTGTAGCTAAAATTTAATAATAACAGGTATCACTAATGGTCATATGCTATTATTAGATAATATTATAATAATTATTATAATAACTAGTAATAATTGTTATTAATGTATGGATTATTGTCAATCAAAATTTGAAATGAATATTAATAATTGTTATTATTATTCACTCATGTTGACAATTAAAAGGCAAACGCTTATGATAATTGTTCAGAAGAGTTACATGTAATATTATTACTTTGGTTGCTATATAATTCCCTTAAAATAATTATTGTATATTAACTATTATTATTACGTAATTATTGTTAATAATATGTTAACAAAGATTAACCTGATATAATGACAACTATTGTTATTTCTTGATTGTCAATAATATAATAATAATAATAATAATAATAATAATAATAATAATAATTCATATATTATGGTCATAAGAAATATGATAATATATTAAATTGATAATATTATCGATAATAATAGGAAAAATAATAATAACATCGTATAATAATTAATAATATTATTATTATTGTTAAATAATTGATGGGTAATTATTAATAATTATTTTAATATGATATCAAAATAATAATAATAATAATAATAATAATAATAATAATAATAATAATATTATTATTATTATTATTATTATTATTATTATTTTTAACAATTATTATTATTATTATTATTATTATTATTATTATTATTATAACAATTGTTATTAATATTGGAAGAAAATTATTATAAAAAATAATAATAATTATTATTTGTTAATATAAAATAATTATAATCAATATAATAATAATAATAATAATAATAATAATAATAATAATAATAATAATAAATTATAATTTTATTCGCCAATACTAATTAACGAATAATTATTATCATATTACAAATAATTATTATTATTATAATATTATTACTTATTGATAAAATAACAATACCATATGAATAGGTATTATTTGATAATAATACGTATGTTATTAATATGTATATTAATTGTTACGTAATTGATACTAAATTATGGTAGTAATAAACTATAAACAAGTAACACTATTACCATTTAATATATTGTTATTTGTCATGTGGTTAATAACAATGATTAACCACATGTATTCGCGATATTATTTAAAAATCATGACAATCATTTTTACCTCACAATTATTATCCAATGATATTACCCTATCCGAAAATATTTATTGCATGTAAAAATAAATAAAAAAACTGACGACCGGTAATCTAAGAACATCCCCAGATTTTTAAATTTAGGAACATCCCACAATAATCATTAGATCTACCGGTTATTATTTTATTATAAATATAAGCCCTAACGGCTGTTGTGGGACATCCTAGAGTCATTTTCTAGAGACATCCCCAGAAAACATAGTTTAAACAAATAATTGATGAGAATTTGTTTGGTTTACCCTGGTTGCATTGATTTTAATTTCGGATGGGTTTTTGAACACCTGTTTTATGGCATTCACCTCAGCTAGGTCACCAGCAAGTATGGGGGTAGCCACAATAATAATAATAATAATAATAATAATAATAATTATTATTATTATTAATATACAAAATTATTATAATAACAATAACAATATTATTTTATTAATATCATTAATAACAATAATTAATAACATTATCATGGTAACTACGCTTGTTAGTAAATGTATTTACTAACAATAATATTTATTATTATTATTATTATAATTATTAATCACAAGCATATTATTATTATGTTGATCTGTTGGTGTTAATTATTATTAGAATAATAACTAATTAATATTGTTAATTATAATAATAAAAATTTTATTAAAGGATAATAGTAATAATAATTATAATGATATTTTTTTTCCGTTCATTATTAATAATGTCGGCGGGGCGTCCCCACTGGATTATTATATGTCCAATAATTAATATTAATGATGCTTTGACAAAATGATAGTGATAATAAAATACAGTATTAATAATGATTCCAACTTATAATTAGTTAATATTTTTACAACCAAAGAGTAATAAGTTGTTAAAATAATATTGAAGGGATTTTCAATGTTATCATATTATTAACGAAAAATAATAATAATTGATGAGTATTAATGCATATCCCTAATTGAAATATTATTTAACCAATTTTATAATATTATTACTTTGGTTGTTATATAATTCCCTTGAAATAATTATTATATATTAACTATTATTATTAAAAATTTATAATTTATAATATTATCCTATCAAGTTATTATAATAATCATTGTTCCATTAATTTATAACAATTATTTACCAATTGTTATAAATTATAATTTCAAATATTATAAAATAATAATGATAATTAATATTATCGATAATTCTTTTATAAATCTGTTATTTAATAATAGCAAATGATAATAATATTGTGCCAAACAGTAATAATTGTTAACAACTTTTAACATTATCCCTTCAATTAATAATGAACACAATAATTATTTTCTTATTATTATTATTAAAGCCATCAAGCAAATCGTAATAAAAGGTCAAATAATAATAGTAATCAATAATATTATTAATAATATTTAATCAACAAGAAATATGATAATATAACAGTATCTTTATTATAAGTTTACCTTGGATTATTGTGTATAATAAATCATTGATAATAATTATTATATTATTATTGTGTTAATAATATTTATTAAATATGCATTGACAAATAAAAATTATAACATAATGATAATAATAATTATTATATAATATTGATAATAATTATAGTAAAAATAATAATAACAATAAATTTTGTATATTAATTATTAATAATACAATAATAATTATAATAATTATTATTATAATTAATGATTACAAAGAATAATAAAAATGATAATAATAGATAAAAATTATTTAATAATAATACTATTGTTATAAATTATACAAACAACTTTTTTTTGGTGATCTTTTACTTTTGGCAACAGCCTCTCGAAAGCTAAGCAGAGTAGTAACGCTGTTGGCAGTGACATCAGCAAAACATTGTTCCTTGAGATTGTTATCAACATCATCAAAGATTTCATCATAAATTTTTCTTTAGCCAGCAAATAGTCACTTATCATTATTAATAATAAAGTCTATTAAATTTACTAACAATTATAATTATAATATTATTCATATTATTATTATTTGTGATATTTAACGATCATGGTTTGAAAAGTTTAGTGTATAATGTGGATCACTCGGTGTTCTATAAGTGTTCTTTGATAGGATAATATTATAATCATTATGGATAATAATGATTATATTAACTATTATCAATAACTAATATTATAATAATAATTATTATAATTATTATTGTGGGTATACCCCACTTATTCGGGTTATAATAATTATTAATTATTAGACATGAGTTAAATAATATTAATATACCCTCTTATTATTATAATTTACCCACTAATAATAATTTATTCATATTTGTCATTTAATTATCCAATATTAGTAATAAAAAGGAATGGTCTCGCGTAATTATTGTTATTATAATAATATTATTATTGTCATTTACCAATATTAATTATCAATTTTATTATCATTTAATTGAATAATAATATTATTTGCTAGTATACTGCTTTTTCCAAGTTTCCGGAGGCTCTGTTCTATAATTGTAACGATTATACTGTTATATTATTATTATAATATAATATTTATCACAAATTATTATAATTATGAGTTAATATTAACAATAGTAATATTGTTAATATTGCTGAAAATATTAACCTGATAATATATTTAATCATTGTGTATAATAATTAACATTATCCTTTAATAATATGGTACTGCATCACCACGTGTTACTAATATTATTTCAGTAATTTGGTATTAGTTTACCTTTATTAAATAACTACAATCATAATAATTATAACAACAATTTGATAATATCGTCATTATATTATTATAGTTATTATTAAAAATAATAATATTAATAATTGTTTTAATAATAATAATAATAATAGACATCATCATTATCATCGTTAACTATTATTATTTGTCCCCGATATTATTATTCGCAATAATAATAATATTGTAATAATAATTATTATTATAACAACAATAATAATAATAATAATATAATAACAGTAACAATAATAATAACAATAATAATTTCTCAGGTGTTGCTACGGCAATTTGGATATGGAACTTCTACCACAATATTATTATTATTTCTTATTAGTTATAATAATAAGAAATCTGCTATCGTGTTATAATTTAATAATAATGATTATTATTTTGGATTACTCTTCAATTATAATGGTGTTATTCCGGTGCTTCCCTTACTATTTTTTAATCACTTATTAGCAATAACATTAAAAGTCCAATATTGTTAATTATTTTATAATAATAATAATACACAATTAACTAAGTTGATAATATATTAATAATAATATATTATTGTTATTATCCTGTCGTATTAAAGGATAATTTTCTTAGGATAATATTATTGTCATATTTTTTTTTATCATATTTAATAATAATAAAATTCTGTCATATTACCTTTATAATTGATAGTATCTCATATTATTATTATAATAATAAAAATACAAATAATTATTTTTTAACAACAATAATCATCATCATTATTGTTATTATTATAATAACAATAATTAATAATAATAATATTATTGTTACAATTTATGTTAATAATTAACAATAATTAATATCATTAACAATATAATAACAATAATAATATTATTAATGATTATTGTTAATAATAATAATAACAACGGATTGTAATAATGTCATTTGTCGATTGATTTGATTTTTTTTAGTCTTGAGTTGCGATACTCTTTGAGTCTTGACTTCTGATGTCTTGAGACTGCCGAGTTCTTTCATCGTTGATTTGATCTTTTTTGCACATCATCAAGGAGTGACCTTTTGTGTGATAACTTTAACTTGCTTAGTCTTGGATTGGAGGACTTCAAGTTGTAATTTTAAACTTGATCTCTTTTAATTTTGGAGCTTGAGGACTTCAACATTTCATGTTTGTGGAGAACTTTTTCATTTCACGCTTATGGAGCCCTTACAACTTTGGACTTATGCTTTTTTTTTTGTCTCTATTTGGAGGAAAGCTTTCTTTTATTTGAGAAAAATCATTCGTTTTTTTTTAAACTCCCAAGTGTGGCATGTTTTGCAGTAGGCTACATTTTGGATCAACATCTTCAAAGAAGAATCCTCAATAAACTCTCTATGAGTGTTAAGAGGTAATGGGGGTTCTCTCGAAGAGAGCTATCGTCATGTATTAGAGCGAGCTTCAAGAGAGTTCTTCAAAAATCTTCATCAACTCTTTTAGCTTGTGTGATTGTCAAGAGGCAATGGAGAGGCTCTCTCGAGGAGAATATACACTCGCCATGCATTGGACATCAAAACTAGCATCAAGAGGGTCTTTAAAGGTTTTCAATAACCCATTCGCTTCTGTGATTGTCAATAGGCAATGGAGAGGTTCTCTCAAAAAGAGCTTTCGCCATGTGTTAGAGCGAGCTGCAAGAGAGTTCTTCAAAAGTCTTCATCCACTCTTTTAGCTTGTGTGATTGTCAAGAGGCAATGGAAAGGCTCTCTCAAGGAGAATATACACTTGCCATGCATTGGGTATCACAACTAGCTTCAAGAGGTTTTTTTAAAAGTCTTCAATAGCCCATTCGCTTTCATGATTGTCAAGAGGCAATAGGGAGGTCCTCTAAAAAAAGAGCTATCGCCATGTGTTAGAACGAGCTGCAAGGGAGTTTTTCAAAAGTCTTCCTCCACTCTTTCAGCTTGTGTGATTGTCAAGAGGCAATGGAGAGGCTCTCTGAAGGAGAATATACACTCACCATGAGTTGAATATCACAACTAGCTTCAAGAGGGTTTTTTTTTTAAGAGTCTTGAATAGCCCATTCGCCTCCGTGATTGTCAAGAGGCAATGGAGAGACTCTCTCGAGGAGAATATATACTCGCCATGCATTGGACATCACGGTAAACTTCAGGGATCTTGTAAAATTACCAAAATGCCCCTTATCTTTGCTAAAATACTTTTTTTCATTTTTTGCATTTAAACCATCTTGATTTTAATCATTTTTTTTATTTTATATAATTTTGCATATAACACCCCAAACTTTCACATTTTTATATTTTCATGACTTTTGCAATTAGGCCCTCGAGCTTTCATATTTTCACACTTTTTCATAATTTTGCATATATATCCTCAAATATTTCATTTTTTATTTCTCCTTGGATTTTGCATAAAAGCCCAATTTTTCTACAAAATATACTTTTTTACCAAATTTTATAACTAAGCCTTTTCTAGCAAAAGGTCCAAATATCGAACGATTTCATTGAAATGCTAGCCAAAGCATGTTTGAACTCATCATGTTAAAAGTTCAAAACTAACTAGAAGGAAATCTAGAGGCTAAGACATGAGGTAGAGGTTTTGATTGAGAAAACATGTTGGCATGTAATACATAAGCATGCTACCACATCTACAATTCAATGCTCATTTAATCAAGGAATGCATGGTTTGTAAAACAATCCTAAGTTTGGGTACCAACATGACAAACATTCACATTAAAATAAAATTTAAACATTTTTCATGGATGCAATTAGAACATGTATATGTTCATGTATATTTGGATGGATTTCTATAAGAGCATATACCTCTTTGAAGATGCAAGCACTTCACGAGCTTCTTAAGCATGCCTCGAGATTCGTGCTAGGGTTGTGAACATCGTCTTGCATTGTTTTCTCGCCGTTGATCTCCTCAGGAGTCGGAGAATAGAACCAACGACGAGGCTTCTTGGGTTTTGCCAGGATGATGATGGCGGCATAGGCCAAATATCGTCATCACCACACTATTGTCCTCCATCTTGTCCTTGACTTTCTCTGGCTCATCTTGTGGTAGCGTTCAGAGAGAGAAAAAAAGAGAGTGGGAGAGGGAATGAGCAGCGTGCATGTTCTTGTCTTGAGATTCGTGTTCAGTATCATCACCATCACCATTGCCGAGCATCTCCACGGTGTTCTTCTCTGCTCTCATATTCAAAATGGAACTTTTTCATCAAAGGCGTGGATGTGATTGCCGATGTGGGTTATCCTCTCGCCTTCCTTCATGCCTCATCTCCCCATGCGAAACGTGGCTCTACCATCAAGAAGAAAAGGGAAGTGGCTTTCACATTTGGATAAATTGAGAGCTTTTTTATTTCCGCCCGCGTCCCGTCTTCAAGAAAAAAACCCCTAGTCAAAATGACCATCTCCATGGATTTTATCTCTCTCCCTTTTTTCTTATCCTTCCCCCTTTTTAGATTTTTTTTTTTTTAAAAATGCCTTCTCCCACCAAAATCCCGGCCCACCATAACAAGAAAAGGATTTCCCTTTTTTTAAAAAACTCCCTCTCTCATCCAGCCTCTATTTTTTTCACTATTTTCATTTTTTTTTAATTCCAAAAAATCTCTTTCCTTTATCCCTTCCCAAAACAAACCAACAAAATTTTTTAAATTTGTTATGAATATCCGGGATTTAAAATTTTAAATATTTGTCCCAGATTTTCATCAACAACTTTGATTTTTTTTTTAAATATCAAATTTGAATCTTATCTGGCACATCCCATTGATTATCCAATCATTTTTATTTGAATTTAATTAAATTTTTAATTTTCTTCTCTTTTTATTCAAGCATGGATACTCAAACAAGGATAATTATTCAAAAAAATTTTTAAAAAAATTCGTGATTAATTTTCTTTTCTTTATCCAAATAAAATTAAAATATTATTTAAATTAAAACAATTTTTTTTCTATATAAACAATAATATTATTAATACCATATTGAGAGTTAAATAATAGCATTGGATTATTTTTATAGTCATGATAATTATCTATAATTTGGCGTTATGCTAATAATTATCCATAAAATAGTTTGACTGATATTTACCCCACAAATAATGTTATAACATAGGTATTGTTATTAATAATAATAGTGATTATAATCACAAATTACAAAATATTGTTATTATCATTACTATCATAATATTTATAATAGTCATGTTCTCTTGGAATAATATTACTATGTATTGATACATATTAATATGTTATTAATAATGTTCATTTTATTATAATAATATTATAAAATAACTATGTATTGTTATTATTATATTATGCGGAACTTGAAGGATTTGGTCGTAATAACAATAATATTGTTATTAATATTATTATTTGCAATAACAATAATTATTATTAGTGGGTAAATTATAATAATATGATAATGTAATGGATCATCAAATTATATAATTGATAATATTATAATAGTACAATAACATGAGTATTACAAAATAAGTGGATAACAATAATTTACCCACTTATAATAATAATAATAATCATTGTCGTAATAATTGTTAATAATAATAACTATTATTATTCATTATTTAATAATTATTATTAATATCAAAAACAATTATCTTATATTATAATGATCAATTAATATTGAATTATTACTAACAATAATATTATTAGTAATTATCGGTAACCATTACTATTATTAATGATAACAATAATATATTATTATTAATATATAGGTGTTGATTATAATAAAATAATCTTCAATATACCAATTATATTATTATTAACATAGTAATTTATATAATTAATATTATCAACCTAGTTAATCTATTATAATAATAATAACAATAATTATTATTAAGAATAGTAATATCATAGGCACAATTATAATTGGTATATTGAAGATTATTTTATTGTAACAATTATAATTAATAATAATGGATAAATATTATTAATAATAATTATAATTATTATAATTATCATAGACAAGTGGGATATTATAAATGATTATATTATCATTATTATTGTCATAACAAAAGGAACAAAACCTGATTATTATGTTATAATAGATTATTATAAAATAATGATACTATTATTATTAATAGGCGGATGATAATACCATACTACTATGGTATTATCATATAATATTATTAAATAATTTTATAATTGACTATAAATATTAGAAGTTATAGCAATTAATATCAAGTATAAAAATATTATTATAATTATTATTTTTACAATAATAATCTCAATAATTATAACGTATTATTGAATAATAAAAAATCAATTAAAAATATTATCTATTAAATAATACCGATTCTTGTTGTATTATTTAATAGTTAATATTTTAAGTTGATTTTTTAATAATAATAATAATTATTAATTATTACTATTGTCAGTAATTATATAAATTAAATGATAACAAAATATAAGTTGATATTAATACATAAAATATTATTATAGTAGACTATTAGGATGATAATTATTGTAATATTATCATTTATCATAATAATATTATTGTGAACAATAACATTAATAATAGGATTATCATATTATTCTCATTATTATAATATTAGCCTGAACTTATATTTAATATGAGCTAAATATTATTATCATTATTATGATAATAACAATAATAATTATTAATATTATCACAAATAATAATAATAATAATTATTTGTTAATATAAAATAATTATACTCAATAATTCTAATAACTTGGTTTATTTTATTACCCCACTTATAAATCATCTAATAATGGTTATTATTATTAATAATAATAACCATAAATTACCATATTATACATAATATTATTATAATATTTATTATTATAACAATAAATATTACTCATATTTATTGTTAAATTATTTATTATATTGTTATTATTAATAACAATATAATAAATAATATTGTTATTATTAATAATTATTACTTATAATTATAGTAATTATTCACTACATTATAATAACAATAACAATTATCAAAATAATTACATAATTATTATCAGGTGATCATCATCATCAAATTACTTTTATTAATAACAATTGTTAATAATAAAAATATTATTATTATATTAATAATTTATTATTAATATAATATTATTATTAATGTTAATTTCTAGTGATTATTGATATTATCATTATTAATATTCTATAATAATTATTAGGTTTATTATACCCTAATAATAATTATGACCAATAATAGTAATTATTGGTCAAACTATAATATTAATATTGACAATTATTACGATATTAATATTAATATTCTTGGTAATACCGAATATATTATCGTATTATCATAAATAGCAATAATAAGTCTCATATTTTCATTGAAATAATATTACTATTAATTATTATTTACAAAATAATATTAATCCTAAATATATTATTATCAATAGTTTTTATAATTGAAAATAATGATAATTGTTATTATGTTATTATAATATCAATTTTGTATATTATGATAGTTACAATAATATATTTTTATTGGCATGATAATTATAACAGGTAATTACCAAAGAAACCCCAAAAGTTTGCAATATGCACAAAAAAACCCCACACATTTTCATATCCCTAAAAACACCCTCCTTTTGATTTTATAGAAATTTAAACCCCCCAATGCTGTAACGGTGATTGACGGTGTTAAGTTTGAATATATATGACGAAATTGCCCTTACGTGGGATGCTGTGTCATTTGAAGCGTGGATTGACTATAATGCCCTTGTGTGCAATGATGTTTCCGCTTAAAGAGGAAGCGGTTTATTTTTATTTGTTTAATCACTGGAGAACACCATTACTGGCGCCGGTTATTTCCTATCATCGCCGCTTCATCGGTTGGGCATCTTGCTATCATCGCCTGTTCGGCAGTGTTTCGAAGGAGAACTCCCGCTCTAGTCTTCATCATTTCGTCGATTTTCCAACCAAGGTAATGAGGCGATGAAGCTGTGCGGTTTTTCTTTTGTTTTTCGCCATTTCGTTTGTAAAGTATCGTCTCTGTTGTTTTTTTGGCCATACATTTTCATGGTTTCATTATTGGATGATATTGTAGTTTGCAGTGAGATTTTCCGTCTAGGGTTTTCTTTGTCTGTGCACAGTATCGAGAGCGAGAGTGTTGTGGTGCAGGAGATTTTTCGATGGTTATGCAAACTCATTCTGTTTTCAAATGATTATAATGTGTGTTTCCCCGTTAATTTGATGTGGGTATGAGTTGTGTTTAAAAGTATCAGTGTAATGGTTGGATTTTATGTTGAATACATGTCGTTTCCGTTTAACAATCGTACTCTCCGTTTAACAAAGGAAGTTTCTGTTTAATTAATAGAGTTATTGTTTAATAAATCACTCTAAACAAATGTATTGTTCTTCTTGTAGTGTATTGGTCATGGCGGTCAACCTAGTTAACGGCCGATGCTACTTGACACCGGTGGTCCAGACTTTGAATGAATTGAAAGTTCACATGACTGGACGACACTGGGAGATCATCAGAAGGACACCGTTCGCGGCTTTGACCGAGATTGAAGCCGTCCTCCAAGAGAGAGCCCTCCTTGATTCTCTGCTGCAGAGGTTCGATGGCCGCAGCAGCAAATTCAGGATCGGGGCCAGCCTCGTGAGTTTCAGACCTCAAGATGTGGGTCTCATCCTTGGTCTACGCTGTGATGGGAACGCAGTCGTATTCCAGAAGAAGAAGACACACTCGCCGTTCGAGCTGAGGTATTTTTCAAGATCTTACGAGAGAAATAAAGACTCCATCAAGAACACACTTGAGCGGATAGTTCGCGAGAGGGGGGAAGAGGAGAATTTTGTAAAGCTCCTCATGGTGTACCTCATGGGTACTATCCTCTTCCCTAACACTTCCTGCTCTGTTCCTGTTTGGATCGTTGACTACGTCGACGACCTACCAGCCATGGGACGATTTGCATGGGCTCAAGCGACCCACAAGTGGATAATGGAGGACGTTCCACAAGCGGCCGCTCGAGTGCAAGCGAGATGCGCCGGGAACAAGACAAACACGGGGTACGTCAAAGGTTGCTCGGTTGCGTTGACCACCTGGTTCTATGAGCTCACCGGCACCGGCAAGAAGTTGCATTTCGGAAAGACCCCAAGGATCCTGTGCTACGGTGAAAACAGCTACCGGAAGCAAGTGTCGACGGGGACTTTATTTTCATCACTTGAAGGAAAAGAGGTAATGAATCTATTTAATGAATCTTCATTTAAGTTTACCGTTTTTGTGTTTGACAATCTGTGTTAGTGTTTAAATATAATAATTCGTATTTAACAACTATGTTTACAATTTAAATTATTTTCTTAACATTTAACTCGTATGTTTATTGTTTAAACGTATTGGATTTTTACAATTGTTAGTTTCCCGAACTGGTCGCCGCCAACCAGGACGAACAAATATTTGTTGGGGCCATCCGCGGAGCTGCCACCGGCCACGGAGGTGTTATTCCTCCCGCTTCCGCTCCCGTTCCGCTGGCGAGCAAGACTCCCGCTCCGCCTGCGAGAAAGAGAGATGATCGGGCAGCATCGTCAAAGCGCGTCCGACGCCGATCACC
Organism: Dioscorea alata; assembly: GCA_020875875.1. Classification (NCBI taxonomy): domain Eukaryota; kingdom Viridiplantae; phylum Streptophyta; class Magnoliopsida; order Dioscoreales; family Dioscoreaceae; genus Dioscorea; species Dioscorea alata. The sequence continues at coordinate 12,396,095 of CM037026.1, forward strand.
TTCTCGGAGCCCGCACCGCGCACGGACTGCTCGCCGACGGGCAAGCCCCCTTCCACCCCCCTCCCCGACACCAACAGGCGACGAGCTGACCAGACGTCTATTGCAGACGTGCGAGTTAATGTTGCAAGAGATCCCACGTCTTGTTGCTCGCGTTGATGCTCTGGAGGCGCGTTCGCAGGCCACGACGAGGCCGGATGACTATGATACGATCTCCGGCAGCCCGAATGCAACGGACGCAGCCCCGGCGATTGCCAGAGACGACGTTCTCGCGAGGGCATTCGCGAGAGTCCCGCGCAGGAAGAGGCTTATATGGAGGACTGCAACGATGTGTCTCCCTCGGCCGGCCGACGTCGAGGCAACAGAAGTACCAAATGCTGTCGAACCAACAATGGCGGAGGCTCAGCCAACTTCAGGTCCGAGCTCGCCATTGGAAAAAGGACAGGCAGCGGTGCCGCCGGCTGCAATGGATGTGTCTCTGCCCGATGATGCGACTGCCGCCGTCGACACGTTAATTGAATCCCTTGTCAGTGACCTCCCTGTGTTGAAGGCACCGGCGCCGGCGTACGATTGCTGCGCGACGAAGGCAGACACAATCCTGGCGCCAGTGGCACCAGAAGTGAATAAAGACTCCGTGGCATTGCCGGTGTCGAGTCAGCCCACGTTAGCAGCTGAACCGAAAAAAGACGCTGTCGCCGACGCTGTGGCCTTACCGGCACCGTCACATGTTAAAGACTCTGTGGCAGTACCGGAGTCGAATAAAGAGGCTGCCAAGGAAGGGCAACGAGACGTCGACGACGCTGTGGCCGTACCAGCACCGTCACATGTTAAAGACTCTGTGGCAGTACCGGAGTCGAATAAAGAGGCTGCCAAGGAAGGGCAACGAGACGTCGACGAGGCGCAGAAAAAATTCGTTCCGAAGAAGAAAAAATATGCCGGAATGTCGCGTCTCGACCAATTCGAAGAGAAGATAATAAGAATCTTCCTCAACTGTGTCATGGACTCGTAAGTATATTTATGTTAACAGTTAAATAAATACACTTGCGGTTTAACTATCTCCTTTAATATTTAATTGTTTGTAAATTGTATGTAACTATTTAAGTTATCAATTAACTATATCATTATCCACTTAACTATGAACGTTATTGTTTAACATCAGGACTACCGTATGGAGGACTGACGCAGTTCAGACGACACGCGAGGCCGTGTTCACGTTGGTCGAGGGTAAGGAGAATGTGACAGACGATGTCGTCGATGCCTTCGTCTGCATCATCCAGAAGTCGCTGAAGCTTCAACCGTATCCTTATAAGAAGCGCGCTTCCATTACCCGTCCACTTGCACTATTCCTCTCCCAAAGGAAGGACACGGCGGAAGACGCTCTCCACATGATAGACGATGCTGCGCGGAACGTCCACGAAGTCGACATCGTAATAATGCCTATAATTTTGCATGACCATTTCCATATCGTCGTTCTCGACAACATAGCGCAAGAGTACAGGCATTACTCTTCCTGCCAGAGCGAGGAATACGACGAAGACGCCGCCGAAATGGTAAGCTCCCGTGTTAACTATAACGGAAATAACTTACTTCCTAATTTTCCATCTCGACTTCAAAATTTATTTGTTTACAGCGGAAACTATTCGATAATTTTGCATGACCATCTCCACATGATAAACTATAACGAAAACCTTTATATTATAACTATCAGATTCTATGTTTAAATATAAAATCCTTCGTGTACGTAATCAGGCTTCTGTGTGACAACACTGATTGAGAGAACGAAACGTTTTTTTTTTTTAACTATACATGGGAAGTCGTGGGCGGTTCGTAACGGGCACTGCAATAACTTGTCCGTGTTAGGCGGAGGTTGGGGATTTTGAATATATTCTCTTTTCGCCACTGTACGACCGGAATTAACCTTTCGAACATCGTCTCCACGGAGGACTTATGGCGACAACCCTAGTTAATGGGCGATGCTCCTTGGCAGCGGTAGCGGAGACGATAGCCGAATTGAAGGTCTACATGAATGGACAGCACTGGGAACTTATACGAATGACACCGTTCGAAGCATTGACTAAGGTGGGAGCGGTATTCCAAGACAGGGCCCTTCTTGATTTCCTATTGCAAAGTTACGATGACCACACAAGCAAATTCAGGATCGGGACAAGCATGCTAAGTTTCAGGCCTGAAGATGTCGCCCTCGTTCTTGGTGTGTGTTGCAGTGGAGAGGAAGTCGTCTTTCAGAAGAAGAAATCACGCTCATCTTTCCAAGAGAGGTATTTCTCGAGAACGTACGAGAGACACAGAGACTCTATAAAGAGAACTCTTGAGCAAGTTGTTCGACAAAGTGGACAAGAAGAAAATTTTGTCAAACTCCTGATGGTTTACCTCATGGGTACGGTCCTCTTCCCAAATACGTCATGCTCTGTTCCAAATTGGGTCGTTGATTATGTCGACGATCTACGTGGCATGGGCCGATACGCATGGGCGCAGGCGACACACAAGTGGCTTATGGATGACGTCCCACAAGCTGCCGCAAGAGTGCGAGCAAGATGCGCCGGGGAGAAGATTCAGGCGGGGTTCGTGAAGGGTTGCTCGATCGCATTGAACATATGGTTTTACGAGCTAACCGGTTGCGGAAACAAAGTGAATTTGAGCAAGACACCAAGGATGCTTTGCTACGAGAAGCAAGGGTCGATACAAACCATTTTGCCATCTCTGGAAGGAAAGGAGGTAATCATACCGAATTCTCCGTATAATTATGGATATTACCATTTACTATATGTAGTCTCTGTTTAACTAGAAGCATTACTATTTAAATATTTCGTTTACCGTTTACATATTGACGTCTTTGTTTAAGAAAACATGTTCTCTAACCTTACCTTGCATATGTTAGTTTCGTGAGCTGGTTGCCGCTAATGCGAATGAAGATATAACTGTTGGGGCCGCCCGACGGACAATGCACGATGAAACTACAATCTCTCCCGAGCGAGTAAGCCGTCATTCACGTACTACGAGTTCAACGCGCCGTACGGGAACACCCCCCTTGCCGTCGGCTGCCCCCCCGACGACGGCAGCCACCCCGCCGGCTGAAAGGGACGATGTCAACGAACGTCTGCTGCAGGCGTGCCAGTTATTAACATCCGAATTCCGAGGGCTTGTTGCTCGGGTTGATGTAATGGAAGGACGGTCACATTCGAATGAGCCGTCCATACAAGCAAATGAAGTTCCCGGTTCGGAGACGCCGGAGGTAGACCAGGCGAATGCGGGGGCCTTCACTGAGACGAGCTCGGAATTTGACGACGATGAGGTCATTGCGGTCGCCATTCGAAGACGGTCAAATTTGAAGAGACCCGCGAGAAAAACCAAAAGAATAAAGCTGATCGCTCGAGAGGCTGACGACGCAACAGTAGCAGCGTCGCAGACAGACACAAATCCGGGGACCGATGTCGTGGTCGCCGCATCGCATGCGGACAATAGCAACAATGAACCACCCGAACAGGTACGGCACGATTTCATTCCGCACCGGAAAAAATACCCCGGCCACACGCGGCTCGACATATTCGAGCAAGAGTTAATAACGATCTTCGTCAACTGCTATATTGACGAGTACGTAGGAAGTTTTTACATCAACATTAGCCTTTACCATTTAACTATAATTGTTACCGTTTAACCATATCTTTTAACGTTTAACTATGTCTGTTGTCGTTTAACTATTTCTTTTACTCGTTAATTATAGTTTTCTTTCTCTTACTGTGTCTGTTACCGTTTAACCGCAGCACTATCGTTTGGACTAATGGCTTTGTCAGCACTACACGGAGACAACTATTCTCCATGCTTGAAGGACAAGAAACGGTTCCCGACGATGTCATGGACGCGTTCGTATGCATAATTCAAAAGTCACTGAAGAGGGTACCATACCCTTATAAGAAACGCGCGTCCATCACACGTCCACTGGCATTGTTTATGTCCAAGCAGCCTGACGCGTGCGAGTCGACGCTCGCTATGATCGGAGACGCGGCGCGAAACCGGCATGAAGTTGACATTGTTATCTTCCCAATCATCATGATTGGCCGCTTCCATGTGGTGGTGCTTGACAATGACAAACAAGAATACAGGCATTATTCGTCATGCCAAGGTGACGAGTACGAGAGAGACGCGTTTGAAATGGTAAGTGCCTCGGTCATTCAGAGGAGACTTTTTAACATCAGTAGTTTATTAACATCAGTTTGTATATCTCAACAGAGGAGACTTTTTGACTATTGTGTGGACATGGAGTCCGGCGAGCCGGCGACTATACTGTACCCTCTAATTCACGACGATGCCACCGCACGACGGAGACGAGGAAGTGCCGACTGCGCCGTTTATGTGATGAGATTTATCGAGCAAATACTCGAAGGTGACAAGCTACGCCTTCCTCGAAAGGATCTACCATATTTCCGATTACAGTATGTTGCACGCATACTCATTGAAGGTCGAAGGACCAGAACCATAGAAAGAGGCGAGTCTTCGACTGGGGGGGGGGGGGGGAAACCGACTTGAGTTATTGTTTTGAGATATTATGTTTAACTAACTATGTTAATCTTTAACAAATGTTATTTATGTATAACTGTAAGTGTATATATTTAAATTTAAAAGTTTCTGTTTAACTATCAGCCTGGCCATTGTACTATCGGCATTGTAGTCCTTTAACATTAATACTTAAATGGTTAAAAGTAACCGTTTCTGTTTAACTATTAAACATAGAGACAGTTTCACACATGAAATGAAATATGTTTATTGCAAATACGAGAATAACTCATTACATAAATTGCAAATACGAGAATAAATATTAAACAAGGACACGTTTTAAAACAATTGATAAGATATCTGATCCACCAGGACATGAGCAAGATGCAACTCGGCGACGTAATCGTAGGAATCTTGCACATCAGAGGCTTCGCAGGCAGTTGTTCAAATTGCAAGTTGAACAACCACCGGGGAAGCCTCTGATATCGAAGAAATCCCCGATTACATTGCCAAGATGCATCCCGCCGATCCCCTGGTCGAGCAGATGTCACATCAATTGTTTTTGGTAACTTCATCCCTGGCCATTGTATTATCTTCGCCTGCAAAATCTGTTGGTGTCTAGAAACCTTCATAAAGTTTTAAAACAATTGATGGGATATCTGATCGAACAGGGGATGTCCAGGATGCATATCAGTAATGTAATCGCCTCCGGATTCTCTGATCTCGAAGGATGGACCGATTACATTGCCGATATGTGTCCCGGCGATCCCCTGGTCGAGCAGATGTCGCATCAATTGTTTTTGTAACTTTATAATCTAATCACTCCACTCCAAGGCAATTTATACAGTAGACGGGAAATTGAAGGATCGTTCAACTTGGCTGCTTCGATTCAGGAGATACATTAAATGTCTTCGAATGAGAATTCCAAGGGTCGATCAATTTTGACCGGACAACTACGCTTTGGTGTGATATGTACTACATTTCTATGTTATCCTTCAAACAAACCGTTCTCCATTTAAATATAACTTAAACCATTTAAATAGTAATGTCTCCATTTAACGAACATTGGTACTCATTGAAATAATATTTTTCTGTTTAAACTTACTGTGTAAATATCAAACATATAGACATAAATATGCTTATTATGAGTTAAGACAGGTGTTTATTTACAATGCCTACTCGGCGACAGGTTCAGTACAAGATCTACGATTATGGCCGGACGCGTGGCAGCGGCTGCACCGTAACTCGCGGACCGCGGAAGCTTGCGACTCGATCCTCTTCCGTCTGGGTCGCCCAGGTTGCCTTCTCGTAACCGGCGGACGCAGATGGAGTTCTCGATTGTCGTCTGTAGGCTTGTCGTCGTCTGGTATTGGGAAAATAGCTTCCCTATACGCCAGTTTGTATGTCTCGACGGTGAAGTAGTCGCTAATAAATTGATGAACGTTGGTGTCTGTCTGCATTATTGCAGCGCAAGCGTGTGTGCACGGGATACCATAAATTTGCCACCTGCGACATGAGCATGTTCTACCCGATAGATCGACGGAGTTGCTGCAATTGTCTTTATTCTGAACGTATTTTTATTGTATTCCTTCGATGCATGAAGGCGCCAGCCACAACCAACGGCAGCGCATTCTATAGTCACCCTGTGTTTCTCATTCTTTATGAATTTGAAGTCGAAATTCCTCTTGATTGCAAAATTCCGAAGCGCGTCTCTTAAATGGTCAACGTCTACGAAACGTTGTCCGATATCCAACGACAGCACTTCGGGATGATCCGAGGAGGACGGAAGACATGCTCCACCGTCCGGGTCGCCATGAGATGGAACAGGTGCGCTGGCAGAATCAGAATTCCTGCCAACACTTCAGTTAAGCGGAAAACATCAGTAACTTAATCGGAAACAAAATAAGTTACCTTGAAACATGTATATTTAAACAATAAAATAATAAGTTAAACACAGAAACTATTTGTTAAACGGAAAATGGTGTAGTTAAATAAAAAATACAATATTTAAACGGTAACTATAATAATTAGGCGAACACATATGACTTCAAAAGTAAAGATAAAGGATAAGAACTTTACAATGACAAGAATTCGTTTTGACTATGATGCGACAATGGCACATCATCTGTCTCAACAACGAGATCGACTGCAGCGCATTTGAAGAGTGAGTATACATGACACATGCGCTGGAAGTCAACCTCATTTTCTATTGGACAAATCGTTTTATGTCCATCGGGTGTGATAAACTTCACCCTAACATGGGAAACATCAAGACCCCATCGGTCACATATCTCCGCTAAGATTGAATCCCAAGAAGTCTGTGCCGTGAACACTAGCACTCGTCCCTCACCGTTGTATCTTGCAATTGCACAAAAACTCTCCATTAAAAACCTGAAACCTGCATATAAATAAATATAAATTGGTACTCTCACTTAAAGGATGATCAAAGTGATGGAAAGGAAGACATTCTCACCTTATCTCAGCTTATCGGCCAACCGGCGGAGTTCAAACGAATGCAAACGATGAATCTTCCAAACTTTATTTCAGAAAAATCAACGCAAGCAGGGATAAAAAAGATTGACAAAAGCCAAATAAAAAATGTTTAACATGATGTGACTGGGCGGTTTTTTTCCCACCATTTGCAAGGGCACGCACGGTATTTCACAGCATAAACCTTGTACAAATGAACGACAGGGGGGAAAAAGGAATTCAAACACTAACGGAAGGGCTTTCTGGGGTATTACAAACTTGCAGGGGCTGTCTGGGAAGTTTTGCAATTCGCGAGGGGTGAATAGTAATTTTCCCTAATTATAAATGTAATATTAAATGTAATATTAATATTACATTTATAATTGGGAATATTAATATTATATCAATAATATTAATCATATGATTACTAATAACTATCGCAATAATTAGTTTATAATAATTGTATTATTAATAATTATAGTTTGTTAATAACATTAACATTAATAAGAATTACCATAGGTAGACCACTAATAATACCCTAGTAAACAATTGTTAATATTGTTATTATTAGTAATTATCGGTAACAATTATTATTAATAATATCAATAATATTATTGTTGATGATGATTATTATAATAATATTATCATTACTAATAATAATAATAATAATAATAATAATAATAATAATAGTCATCATCATTATCATCATTAACTATTATTATTTGTCACCGATATTATTATCCGCAATAATAATAATATTGTAATAATAATTAGGGAAAATTACTATTCACCCCCCGCGAATTGCAAAACTTCCCAGACAGCCCCTGTAAGTTTGTAATACCCAGAAAGCCCTTCCGTTAGTGTTTGAATTCCTTTTTCCCCCCTGTCGTTCATTTGTACAAGGGTTATGATGTGAAATTCCGTGTGTACCTTTGGAAATGGTGGGAAAAAAACCACCCAGTCACATCATGTTAAACATTTTTTATTTGGCTTTTGTCAATCTTTTTCATTCTTTCTTGCGTTGATTTTTCTGAAACAAAGTTTGGAAGACTCATCGTTTGCATTCTTTTGAACTCCGCCGGTTGGCCGATAAGGTGAGAATGTCTTCCTTTCCATCACTTTGATCATCCTTTAAGGGATAGTACAAATTTATATTTATTTATATGCAGGTTTTTAATTGAGAGTTTTTGTGCAATTGCAAGATACAACGGTGAGGGACGAGTGCTAGTGTTCACGGCATAGACTTGTTGGGATTCAATCTTAGCGGAGATATGTGACCGATGGGGTTTTGATGTTTCCCATGTTAGGGTGAAGTTTATCACACCCGATGGACATAAAACGATCTGTCCAATAGAAAATGAGGTTGACTTCCAGCGCATGTGTCATGTATACTCACTCTTCAAATGCGCTGCAGTCGATCTCGTTGTTGAGACAGATGATGTGCCATTGTCGCATCATAGTCAAAACGAATTCTTGTCATTGTAAAGTTCTTATCCTTTATCTTTACTCTTAAAGTCATATGTGTTCGCGTAATTATTATAGTTACCGTTTAATTAATATATTTTTACGTTAAGTATTCCATTTTCCGTTTAAAACAATAAGTTCCCCTTTTAAACCAATAACTTATGCTTTGTTAACCGGTCTCATCCCAGTTCCCGTTTAAACATATATTTTATCGTTTAACTAATTGTGTCTGTGTTTAACTTACTATGTTTTAGTTTAAATATACATGTTTCAAGTGAACTTATTTTGTTTCCGATTAACTTACTGATGTTTTCCGCTTAACTGAAGTGTTGGCAGGAATTCTGATTCTGCCAGCGCACCTGTTCCATCTCATGGCGACCCGGACGGTTCAGCATGCCTTCCGTTGTCCTCGTATCATCCCGAAGTGTTGTCGTTGGATATCGGACAACGTTTCGTAGACGTTCAACATTTCAGAGACGCGCTTCGGAATTTTGCAATCAAGAGGAATTTTGACTTCAAATTCATAAAGAATGAGAAACACAGGGTGACTGTAGAATGCACTGCCGTTGGTTGTGGCTGGCTCCTTCATGCATCAAAGGAATACAATAAAAATACGATCAGAATAAAGGCAATGCACCCGTCACAGACTTGCGGTAGTGGAATTGGCTCGGTGTCACATCCGAAAGCGTCAAAAAAATGGGTAAGCGCACGAGTGATTGATAAGCTTAAAAGCCAGCCATTGTACAGGCCTATCGACATTCAGAAGGACATGTTACGGGAACACGGTGTCCACATTCCATACATGCAAGCTTGGTTGGGTAAAGAGCGTGCCCGGGTAATCCTCGACGGTAGCAACGTCTCCAGCTATGATCTGCTGCTCTGGTACGTGGATAAGGTGGCTGAGACAAATCCTGGCAGCATTGCGGTTGTAGAAAGAGACGGCGAGCGTTTTAAACGTGCATTCTTCTCGTTCCGTGCTTGTATCATGGGATTCAAGCGGGGTTGCAGGCCGCTGCTGTTTGTCGACGGTACCCATCTTCTTGGAAAATATCGTGGTACGTTGCTGGGCGCTACAGGCAAAGATGGAAACAATGGGTTTTTCCACTTGGCCTTCGGTATCGTCGACAACGAGACAGATGCGAATTGGACATGCTTCATTTCCAAGTTAGGTGATGCATTATACGATGACGGCGATTATGAAGAGATTATTACATTTGTGTCAGACAGGTCTAAGGGGCTTGTGAACGCCATTGCAAGGGTCTTCCCCTCTTCGCCACATGCCTATTGCCTTCGACACTTGGAGGCCAATTTTATGAAAGCTAATGGTGGACTTGGGAAGGCATTGAAGGACGAGTGCTGGTCCATATGCTTTCGTATTGCGTGGGCATTAACGGCTAAAAAATTTGATGATACGGTGAATGAATTGTGGGCCACATCACCAGAAGCGCATCGCTGGTTGCTTCAGAAGTTAGATTTGTCACATTGGTGTAATTATTTGTTCAAAGGTCAACGTTGGGGCAATATGTATTCAAATGTCGCAGAGTCCTTCAATGCGTCTATAAAAGAAGCTCGCCATTTACCCGTGACGAGAATGGTCGACTCCATACGGTATTTGAATGTTTGATTTTCAATCTGATTAAAAATCTTCGTCACTCTTTAACTTCTTTTACTTTACGTTTGCCTATAATGGTTTCCTTTTAATTATGTTTGTTCGTGTTTAATTATAATTATTTTCGTTTAACTATCTACTTTTATGTTTAACTATTATTGGCTTACCTTAACAATCAATTATAATTTGTTATGGTACAGGTTCAAATTAATGCGGATGTTATGCACCCGTCGTGAGCAAGCAAACAAATGAGCCACCTACTTATGCCCCGATATACATAAGACGGTAGACGAACTGGTTGCGGAAAGCCGAAATCTTTATGTTGGTCGTTGTGTTGATGATCGTTATGAAGTCCTCGACCATTGCAGCAACTCCGTCGATCTATCGGGTAGAACATGCTCATGTCGCAGGTGGCAAATTTATGGTATCCCGTGCACACACGCTTGCGCTGCAATAATGCAGACAGACACTAACGTTCATCAATTTATTAGCGCCTACTTCACCGTGGAGACATACAAACTTGCCTATAGGGAAGCTATTTTCCCTATACCAGACGATGACAAGCCTACAGACGACAATTGAGAACTCCATCTGCGTCCGCCTGTTACGAGAAGGCCACTTGGGCGACCCAGACGGAAGAGGATCGAGTCGCAAGTGTCTGAGGTCCGCGAGTTACGGTGCAGCTGATGCCACGCGTCCGGCCACAATCGTAGATCTTGTAATGAACCTGTCGCCGACTAGGCATCGTAAATTAACTCATAATAAGCATATTTATGTCTACGTGTTTGATATTTACACAGTCAGTTTAAACATAAATATATTATTTTAATGAGTAACAATGTTTGTTAAATGGAGATGTCAATATTTCAATGGTTTAAGTCTTATTTAAATGGCGAACGTTTTGTTTAAGTGATAACATAGAAATGTAATACGTATAATACCAAAGCGTAGTTGTCCGGTCAAAATTGATCGACCCTTGGAATTCGTATTCAAAGACATTCAATGTATCTCCTGAATTCAAGTAGCCAAGTTGAACGACCCTTCCATTTCCCGTCTACTCTATAAATTGCCTTCGCGTGGAATGATTAGATTATAAAGTTACAAAAACAATTGATGTTTGCAGGCGAAGATTTTGCAGGCGAAGATGAACTTTCCAGCTTGAAATGATTCCAATAAAAGTGCTGCTCAAATTCCCTGAAGGTTCATCTTCGAATGGAATCATTTCAAGCTGGAATGATCATCGTCATCGGTTTCATTTCAAGTTCATTGTGTAAATGCACACTTGTTATGTAATCATTTATTCTCGTAATTGCAATAAACATATTTCATTTCAAGTGTAAAACTGCCTCTACTATTAATATTTAAAAAGAAACGGTTGGTTTTAACCATTCACATAATATTGTTAAAGGACTGAAATGCAAATAGTCCGATGGCCAGGTTGAAGTTTAAATTGAACCAGTTAAAATTAAATATACATACTTATAGTTATACAGAAATAGGGTTCGTTAAACATTAACATATATAGTTAAACTGAATATTTCAAAACAATAACTCAAGTCGGTTTCCCCTCCCCAGTCGAAGACTCGCCTCTTTCTATGATTCCGGTTCTTCAACCTTGAATAAGTATGCGGGCAACATACTTTAATCGGAAATATGGTACATCCTTTCGAGGAAGGGGTAGCTTCTCACCTTCGAGTATTTGCTCGATAAATCGCATCACATAAACGGCGCAGTCGACACTTCCTCGTCTGTGTCGCGGGGTGTGACCATCGTGAATTAGCCGGTACATCATAGTCACCGCCTCGTAGAACTCCATATCCACACAATAGTCAAATAGTTTCTTCTGTTGAGATATACAACCTAATGTTATTAAAATAATGTTCATTAAACGGTGAATGACTGAGGAACTTACCATTTCAGACGCGTCTGTGGTGTACTCATCGCTTTGGAATGACAAATAATGCCTGTATTCCTGTTTGTCATTGTCAAGCACCATCATATGGAAGCGGCCGTTCATGATTATTGGAAAGATAACAATGTCAACTTCATGCAGGTTTCGCGCGGCGTCTCCGATCATAGCGAGCGACGACTCGCACGCGTCAGGTTGTTTGGACATAAACAGTGCCAGTGGACGTGTGATGGAGGCACGCTTCTTATAAGTGTATGGTACCCTCTTTTTGGACGTTTGAATTATGCATATGAACGCGTCCATCAACAAGTCGGCCACCATTTAATTCCCTTCAAGCAGAGTGAAGAGTTGTCTTCGTTTAGTGTTGACAAAGGCATTAGTCCAGACGACAGTGCTGAGGTTAAACAGTAACAGATATAGTCAGACAAAGAAACAAATAATTAAATGTTGAAAGACTTAGTTAAACATTAAAGTATAATCGCAAAGGGTAATGTCAATGTCTAAAGGATGTAGTTAATATTTAAACATCCCATGCAAAAACTACATACATACTCGTCAATTATGCAGTTAGCGAAGATCGTTATTAACTCTTGCTCAAGTATGTCGAGTCGCGAGTACCCGGGGTATTTCAAATGCATCGGAATGAAGTCGTGCCGTACCTGTTCGCATGGTTCATCGTTGCTACTCTCTGTATGCGATGCGGCGACGACGACATCATTCCCCGGATTTCTGTCTGTTTGCATTGCTTCCATAGTCTCCTCGGCAGCCTGCGGAGAAAGATGCGTTGTTCTTCTTGTTTTTTGCACGTCTCTTCAAACGTGACCGTCATCGAATGGCGACCCCAATAACCTCGTCCGAGTCAAATTCCGAGCTGTAACTGTCCTTCGAACCGTGAACTTCATTTGTTTGTATGGACGGCGCATTCGATTGTGGCTGCTCTTCCATTGCCGCAACCCGAGCAACAAGCTGAGGGAACTCGGTTGTTAGTAACTGGCACGCCTGCAGCAGATGTGCAGTGTAGTAATAGCAATAATAATATTATAATTTGATTAAAATATTAATTGTGTAACTAATTAAAGTCATTTTACAATAATTGTTAATACCATACTATATTATAATATTATCATTTGTTAATATAATTATCAAAATATAATAATGAAATTATTACTACTATGAAATTGGACTAATAATTGTTAATAATATTGTCATTTGCTAATAGAATAAATTATCATTTATTAACTCATATGATATTATAATATTATTATAATATCATATGAGTTATATTATAATAATAAGCTCAAGTCACAATGAAGAGGATGATCCCAATATTTATTATATTGTTATAATATTATTATAATATGATATTATAACAATATTTATAATTAGGAATATTAATATTATAAAGAATTATGTTTAATATTAATATTAATATTATTATTAATCTTATGGATATTATTGAGTTAATAATTATTTATTAATTATTACCTTAACAATAATAATTAATAAATAATTATAATAGAATATTATAATATTATTCAATAAATAATAATAATAATAATATATTAATTACACAATAACAACATAATGAAAGTGTAGGCATATTCACAATAATAATAATAACATTAATAATACATAAATAATAATGATATTAACAATAAATAATATCGAATTAACACAATATGATTAATATTATTGGGTATTAATAACTTTTTCCTTTAATTATATTATTAAAGGAAAAAGTTATTAATGTTATTTACGTATTATTAATGTTATTATTATTATTAATAAAGGTTATTAATAATAATGCTATACCTATTCATATTATTATTATACTATTTTATTATCAATAATTTTAATTATTATTATTATATATGATGATATATTATATTATTATAATATATCATCATATATTATAATAATAGCATTGGATATAATATCAATACAATTACGAATTTTTAATAATAATAATTATAATAATAATAATATTGTGCTATAATTTATTTGTTATTGTGATAACAATAATAAATATGTGCTTTAACAATAATAAAAATAACAATAATGACAATATTTATTGTTAATATTATTATTATTATTATTATTATTATTAAGTGATGATGTTAGCCAATAGAAATTTTTTTTTCAATATTGAAATAATATTATTGTTATTATTATAATAACAATGATTATAATAATAATTATTATAATTATTATTATCAGGTAACCTTCTAATGCATATTATCAAATAATATCACTTGAGATAATAATAACAATAATATAATGATAATAATAATAATATATTAGTTAATAATTATAATAGTAATGAATTATTAATATGCAAAGATAACTCCATATTTAATATGCATTGTGTAATAATTTTCTACTGATTATTAATATTATCATTATTAATATTTTATAATAAATATTAGGTTTATTATACCCTAGTAATAATTATGACCCATAATAGTAATTATCTTAGAAATTATAAAATATTATTAGCAATAAATATTGTCATTATTGTTATTTTTATTATTGTTAAGGCACATATTTATTATTAATAATAAATATGATTAATAATAAATAATAATCATAATATTATTATTTATGATAATATGATAAATAATATTATACCCAATAATAAATAATTATCGGGTATAATATTAATTGTGATTTATCAAAATGTAATTATTTTGATATAATATTGATATTATAATATTAACAAGTGATTGTTAATATAATTATTAATAAAGAATTATTAATAATTGTTTATCATTTAATTTATAATTATCATTTAATATTATGTCATCATTACTCCAATAGTAATGATGACATAATATTATCATCATTTTAATAATATCCAATATTATTAAAATGATGATAATATCTTTATAATATTATATTATAATTTAATAATATTATAATAATAGTATTAAATTATAATACTATTTAATAATATTGGTAACATTATTATATGATTATTTACGTAATAACAAAGATATGAACATATAATAATATTATATGTTCATTATAATACCATACTATAACAATTATTATAACAATTATTGTTATTAATTATTTAATAAAAATAACAATAATAATCAGCCTATTGCAACGTTATTATTAATAATGTTAGTGTAATTCATATTTGAGCTAGTAACTCTCCTTTAATCATAATTTATGACCCACATAGTGATAAATAATTATTATCACCATAAATGTTCACACATTTATTAATATAATTATAATAATAATTATTATAATTATTATAATATTATTATAGTTATCATTATTATAATTATTAATAATAATTTAAACAATTATATTATCGTGTATATTAATATGAGTTATTAATACCAATAATATGTGGTATTTCTATATAACAATATAGAAATCACAATAATAATTCATTATATCTTGGTCTGTTATTATCATTAATATATATTATTAAAGGATGGTGATAACACCAGCACTTATTATGCTTGTTATTATTTGTAATAATAATTATTTAGTAGTTAATAATATTATTGTAATAATTTTCTCTACAAATTGGTAGTTTCAATTATACCACATCAATAGTTATTACGAATAATTATTGTCAATTAATGCTAATAAAATAATATTAGCATTGGATAATAATAATTATAATAATAATAATATTTTATTATATTGTTATTATTAACAATATTAATGATAAAATAATAATATTATAATTGACGAGTAATAATAATAATAATAATATTATTATTATTATTATTAATACAATTTAACATAATAAGTTGTTATTAATAATATCTTAGTGTTTACACAATAACAGTGTTATTTTTTAGTGAGAGGTCAAAATATCCTTCATAACATAATGATAATTATGGATTAATAATCATTATGTTATTTTTAATGGCCATATTGTTATAATAATATTATAACAATATTTAATAATAATAATAATAATTATTATTATTAATACTATCATAATATTAATTATCATACTATTGATAATATATAACAATAATATCAATAATTGTTATCATTGACAATATATATGGGTTATTATAATGATATTGTGCAATAATTGGTTTATTACATGGTTAACTAATTAATAATATAATATGGACAACATATTATATTATTCATTAATAATATAATTATCCTGGGTTATTATATGATTACCCTATTCATTGAGCAATAATATAATTGATTATCCTGTGTTATTATGGTTGCTATACAATAATTGATAACTAGGTTGTTATTACATTAAAATATATTGTTATTTATCAATGGCCATAATAATAAGTTGCACAAGTTTTTTATTTACCATATCCTTCATTAAGGAGATCTTGAAATGACTGGTTGGTGATTTGTGCAATTAAGACTAGATCTATTGTGGAGGTAGCTGGATCACATGTATCATCAATTTTTAATGCTTGTCAAGAAAATGAAGTACAAATACATGAAATTAAAAATCATGAGAAAAAGTATCTCTAAATTCTTTTGCTCAAATAAATGAATATTTTTGCTCCCCAGTCAGTAGGAGCTTCTTGTTGAATTGATACACTGAATATTTCAATAGATCACAACGAACTAAGATAAGAATTTGTGCGACTTTGCTGATGATCTTGGCAAGTTATTGTTGGTTAAAAAGAAATTAGATGACCATAAAGATGAAACTAAAGAAATCAAATAGTATTCATTGCCATGACTGGCCATTAAAACTCAATTTGATTAAACTAGGTATCTGAATAAATAAGATTAATGAGAGGGAATGCTTCTATGATTCATCTTTTTTTTTTCCTCCAAAGGTTTTTTAATAGATCAATAAATTTAAAAACAAATAATGTTTTCTAAGACTTTGTGGCATGAATTGAGATAAAAATCAACTCTTAATTAGAAATGAAGAAGAAAGCAAAAATGCACTAAATCAAATTGTAAAAGCTATAAATAACATCCAAAGATTATTTTAATAACTCATATTAATATACAATAATAAGAATAATAAGAATGAAAGTTTAATTGATCATCTAAAAATATTGTCACCTTATAATAATTTCAACATTATTATTTTGAAATTATTATTATTACTTCCATTATTTATTTTTAACGGTATTATTTATTATTAATTCCAACCTTATAATTATTTCATATTTATTTAATAATTAGTAAACATTATTATCGCCATCCATTTTTTATTCATCATAATTAATATTTGTCCGGATAATGATAATTATTATTATTGGTAATAACAATATTGTTATTATAATATTATTATTTTTATTTAATAACAATATTATTATATAACAATATTGTAATTATATTAAACTATAATATTTCTTTGTATTGTTATAAATAACTCGTGTTGATGATGATGATAACTATGTTATAATAACAATAATATGATGATTAATTATTAATAGCTATTATGATATTGATAATAAATAATTATTATACACAACAATATAATAATTATTAACTAATAATTATAATAATTGTTAAAATTATTAATATTGTTATGACTATTATAATTGTTATTATATTATTATAATAACAATTATAATCATTATTGTTATGAATTACACTAACATTATTAATATATCTTTATTATATATTAATATCAGCCTATTTTATAATAATAATAATTATTATTATTATAACAACAATAATAATGATCAATAAGTTCCACAAATTTAAGTATTATATTATTAAAAATTTAATACTCTTATTGTTGTTAATAATTAATATTTTGTCAACCCCAACTCTTTAGCTATTATAATAATAATAATTATTATTATAAAGATAATAATAATATTATTATAGTTATCATTCAAATTAAAAACTGTTATGATATAATAAAATAATATCATAACATTTTTTAATAATTATTATATAACGGATAGTGTTATTATAGTTAATTATTTTCTCACAATATATTAATAATATATTGTTAATATATTAAGTCATTATATAAGAATTATATAATTATGTTATATAATTATTAAATCCTAATGGGCTATTAATATTATTATTAATAAAAATTATGATGGGTAAAACTAGGATTATTTAATAATTATTATTAATATCAATGATAATAATAATAATAATTATTCGCTTGTGTATAATAAATCTATCTTGGCCTTGTCATTATTATCATAATTATCGTTATTAATATTATTATTTGCAATAATAATAATAATAATAATAATAATAATAATTATAATTATTATAATAATTATTATTATTATTATTGTTATTATTATTATAACAACAACAATAATAATATAATAATAATAGTAAAAATAATAACAACAATAATAATTTTCTTAGGCTTTGCTACAGTAATAACAAATGTCATGTCATTTTTATTAAGTAATTATTATTAATTACTAAATCATTATAATTATTTATAATAATTATAAATAATAACAAAGAATGATATTAATTATATCATTACAGATGATAGTATAATTCTTTTTGACATAAGTGATATTGTTACAAGAATAATCATTATTAATATATTAATAATAATAATAATAATATATTATTATTATTATTGATGGGTAACACTAGGATTATATAATAATTATTATTAATATCAATGATAATAATAATAAATATTATCCGCTTGCGTATAATACATCTATCGTAGCCTTGTAATTGTTATCATAATTGTTGCTATTAATATTATTATTTGCAATAATAATAATATTGTAACAATAATAATAATTATTATTATTATTATTATAACAACAACAATAATAATAATATAATAATAGTAAAAATAATAATAATTGTCAGTGCTACAGTAATAACAAATGTCATGTCATTTTTATTAAGTAATTATTATTAATTGCTAAATAATTATAATTATTTATAATAATTATAAATAATAACAATAAATGAAATTAATTATATCATAACAGATGATAGTATAATACTTATTGACATAAGTGATATTGTTACAAGCATAATCATTATAGATAATAATGATTATATTAACTATTATCAATAATTAATATTATAATAATAATAACAATTATTATTATTATTTATTAATAATAATAATTATTATTATTATTACAAGGGATAGAAATTTTTTTCTCAATATTTAAATAATATTATTGTTATTATTATAATAATATTATTATAATAACAATAATTATAATTATTATTGTGGGTACCCCACTTATTCGGGTTGTAATAACAAAAAATCAGCTAATAATAATAATAATAATAATAATAATAATAATAATAATAATAATAATAATAATAATAATAATAATTACTATTAAAAGTCCTCAATATTATTAATAATATTATTGTTATTATAAAAATAACAATATTATTATTCACGTAACAATTAATATACAAAATTATTATAATAACAATAATAACAATAATTCATTATATCTTGATCTGTTATTATCATTAATATATATTATTATATATATACACTATAATATCACTTATGTTAACAATGATAATAATAGTAATAAGTTGATAATATTAATAATTATTATTAAAATGATATATTGTTATCGGATAGAAAAAAAATTTTCTATCCGCTAACATCATCACTTAATAATAATAATAATAACAACAACAACAATAATAATAATAATAATAATAATAATAATAATGTGCCTTAACAATAATAAAAATAACAATAATAATAATTTTTATTGTTAATAATAATAATAATAATAATAATAGTAATAATAATAATAATAATAATAATAATAATAATAATAATAATATTATTATTATTATTATTATTATTATAAGTCATTATTATTGTTATAATAATAATTATATTATTATTATAACAATAATAATATAATTATTGTTAATTGAGGACTTTTGATATTATTGTTAATTATCCTTTAATACAATAATATCAATAATAAGTGTTGGTGTTCCCAATCTGAACTGACGGTGAATGAAAGTACTAGACGGATGGTGCCAGGCTGAACAACAGGACTGAAAGTGTCGTCATAGTCAATTCCTAATTGTTGTGTATAACCTTTAGCGACTAAACGAGCTCTGTATCTATCCAATTATTATTATAACAATAACAATTGGATATGGAAATAAGTATTAATTGATAATACTTATTATTATTAACAATAATTCAAAATTATTATAATATAAAAATTATTATCAAGCACACTCAAATATAATTAAACAATAATAATATTCGTGTCACCCTATCGTAACAATAATATAATATTGTTATTATCACAATATTTATAATATTTATTGTTGCTTGGATAAGAACAATAATATTTATTGTTAATGAATAATAACAATTATTATTATTAATATTGTTATTATTGGTTATAATTCATTATTATTACCAATAAATATGAGGCACTCCTTGTTACCGGCGTGCCTCATCGTAATAAAATGATATTGTTGGGTATAACCCTTAGCTACTAAACATGCGAGAAAACAAGCATACTATTATTGTTATTATAATAATAATAACAGAGAACCCCCCAATAATTATTATCATAATAGCATTATTATGATAATATTAAGAACTCGTGTTGATGTTTTTATCAACACAAGTTGTCTCATTATCTGGATAATAATTATTAATATTAATTATTTTTGTCAAAATAATGTTACTATTATTCTATATTATCAACCATACTATTGTAATATTAATAATAATAGTAATTATTATTAATTTATGCTAATATTGCTTTGGTTTGTTGATAATAATATATTATTTTATCACTTATTATATAATATTGATAATAATTATAGTAAAAATAATAATAACAATAAAAACAATTAATAATAATAATAATAATAACAATAATAACAATAATTCATTACTATAAAATCATGACTTTTAATAGTAATAATCATTAACAATAATAATTATTATTATCAATAGTTAATAATTATTAACTATTATATTATTATTATAATAGGATTATTATTGTTATTGTTATCATTATTGATAATAATAATAATAATAATAATAATAATTATTATTATTATAATAATAATTATAATAATAATCATTGTGTTAATATTATTATCACTCATGAAGATAATATCATTGTTAATATGTGGAATTGCATAAGTATAGCTCTAACCCTTTGGTCAAGGTGAAAGAACCCTAGTCTCAATTAAGCACCAGCACTAGCATTCATTACAATCTTTTCATCTGTTGCTTACGGAAGTAAGCCCCAGGGGAGTTCATCTCCTAGCACTTCGCTCTAGTTCGACTGCTAAGAACTCTTGGAATATGGAGGTAGGGAAAATCACACCGAAGGGGAAAGGGGGCGTTTCGCTACCTCACAACTCACCCTCTCAACCCTCTCCAATCTCAAATAGTCTAATCCTATAGGAGTTGTCACACCTCCAAAGGATAACGTAGATGATTCTCAACCCTAGTGTCATGGTTAAGGGAAAATCAAAACAATAAGCAATCAAGATTGGAACTCAATTAAAAGAATCAATTAAGAAAGCATAATAAAAGTGATAGGAACAATGTCATGCTAGGGTTTACAAGTCCGAATACCCATAAGTAGTTTAGCTCTCCATGGAGCTATACAAATCCATCAATGTGTAAGAATAAATAAGAGAAGAAAACTTAGATGAAATCCCCCTGTGTTGCATGGTAATGGTCTTGTGAGGTTGCTCCGTCCTCTCCACCAAGCTCCTCGCCAAGCCTAGGGCACACCTCGCCAGATCGGTGCCGACGAAAGCTCCCCGAATGGCTATCTTCTGATAGGCTTCGATGTCGATCCTGAGAGCTCCCTCCAATTCTCCACAAAGTCCTCTCCAAACCCTAGCCGCGATCCTCCAAAAGATAGGTGAAAAGATACAGAAAAAGTCCCGAAAAGTACTTCAAATAGTGCTGAGTCGCGGCTGTAAATCAGCTGAAATAAGGCATCCACACGGAGCTTTTGCTATTATTGTCAGTGTTATCTTCCTGTGTGTTTGTGAACTTCTATCTTCTATCCTTATTGTGATGTCGTCGTCGATGTTGTTATTGTTGTTGTTGTGGTTGCTTATATTACTTCCGCTGGGTATTGTTGTTCTGGAAACTTGGCATTTGTGTTAATATTGTTGATTTCAGGTTTATTGTTCAGCCTTGAGCTATCTCGAGGGTTGAGTGGCGGAGTATTCCTCCACGAGATTGTCACAGCAGTTGTTGCGTCCTGTGGACCTGCGGGTCAGGGCGTGACATAACAGGAATTGCATCACAACATTAAATATAAGAGGAATCCAGAAGTAGTCCATAGCCAATATCATTAAGAATCAAAACTAAACATGCTAAGGTTCATAGCCCGGGGCACCAGAGATTGTTAGCCCCTCATAATTCTACAAATCCATAAAAGACTAAAGAAAACAAAATGTAATGTAGCCATGAAAGACTCCCCTCTTTGCTTCTTAACCACTCCGACGACGCTTCTATGAACAAATGGTGGGCAAGGGTGATTTGCATCTCACTGGGCAACTTGGTGATGCTATTAAAGAATCGGCACAAATAGCTCAGACAAGGGTAAATATTTGTTCTCTTTTTTCTGTTACATCTTGTATTGCCAATGGTCATGAATATCAATACAATATTTTTTTAATTTCTATTGATGATGTCCAGATGCTAAGTTATAGGTAGCCCAACTCGCAGGTTGCTGATTTTCAGAAGCATCTAACGAGATCATAGACTAAATTCTTGATTTTCTCTTCTTTTCTGTTCTTTGGCCATATCAACTATATTTATGACATAGCATAGACACGGAAGATTATAGCATTTACTCTTCGTGTGACAAATGGCATTTAATGTCTCATCTCCATTGAAAGAGAAATGAGATAGATATTAATACTACATCCTCATTTAAAGAGAAATGGGACAGACATTAATACTACATCCTGATTATATATATTTGTATTTATTTTTCACTGGATAAGAATCAGCATATTTATGAGCATGTAGTGCGTGCATGATGGTACATCCTTCGTAGGTCTTGCACGTATCACACATGTATGTTATAGAATTCCATCCATAGCTAATGTAATGTGGTTATCATTTTGTCAGGTAAGAGCAAGAGCAGCAGACCTGAAGCTGGGCTCTCCTAATGAAATAAATTTGTTGGAAAAACGAGACATTCATATACATTTTCCTGCTGGAGCTATGCCAAAAGATGGAACTTCAGCTGGAGTTACTTTAGTAACATCATTAGTATGATTGTTCAGTCAAAGAAAAGTTCGAGCAGATACTGCTATGACCGGAGAGATGACGTACTCTCAGAGGACTTGTGTTACCTGTTGGTGGTATCAAGGATATGGCATGCACCATTCCTCATGTTTTACAACCATCTTTATAAAATGAATTCACTTATACCATACATTGGCTTTTGGATTATTTTTTACAAGTATTAGCAGCACATCGATACAGGATCAAGAGGGTGATCTTGCAAGAGCGGAACTTGAAGGATTTGGTCGAAGTTCCACCCACAATTCTATCTGGCATGGAGGTAAGTTATCTCTCTCTCTCTCTCTTCCGAATGCATTGTTTGGCTTGAATTCAATCTGAAATCTTTGCAATTTTGCTTTCGGGACAGATTTTGCTTTAAACAATAATAATAATTATATATATGATAATATTAATAATAATAACAAGCATAACAATAATAATTTCACTTATGTTATTATTATTATTATTATTATTATTATTATTATTATTATTATTATTATTATTATTATTCTATAATAATTTATTATTATAATATTAACATGAGTTGTCAGTTAACAATAATAACAAATTATTTTCTTATCAATCGGACCTTGTGATATAATTTGTGATAATCACTTATTAATTTGTTATCATTATTATGATAATAACACTATTTAATTAACAATAATAATTTGTTATGACCCAATCATGTTCACATTCTAGCAAAACATAAGAATAACTCCCTATTCTTTTATAAATTTGTGCAGTATCATACTATGCGTAATGTCCTTTACATGGTCTTGACAGAATTTGCATAGGTATTGCTTGATTTATCAGAAGAGTTAATTACATGTTAAACTATCTCCTTCTAATTAGATTAATGCATGTGTTTGTCATGAAAAAAGAAGATGTTTTTTGTAGTTTACTGAAGAACCTGATTGGGAATTCATGAGAGACAAGAAGAACCAACTTGCACTTTTGTTTTGCATCGATGACCATTGGGCTCCTTTGTCATTCTTCAAATTGGTAAAGCTCACATTCTTTGCGTTTATTACTATTATTATCAAATAATACCTATTCATGTGGTATTGTTATTTTATCAACAAGTAATAATATTATAATAATAATAATTATTTGTAATATGATAATAATTATTCTCGAATTAATATTGGCGAATAAAATTATAATTTATTATTATTATTATTATTATTATTATTATTATTATTATTATTATTATTATTATTATTATATTGATTATAATTATTTTATATTAACAAATTATTATTATTATTATTTGTGATAATAATTTTCTTCCAATATTAATAAAAATTGTTATAATAATAATAATAATTACTAATATTGTTATTATAATAATAATATTATATTATTATAAAATTAATAATAATAATAATAATAATAATAATAATAATTATTATTATTATTATTATTATTATTATTATTATTATTATTATTATTATTATTATAGTATCATATTAAAATAATTATTAATAATTACCCATCAATTATTTAACAATAATATTATTATTTTTAATTATTATATGATGTTATTATTATTTTTCCTATTATTATATAATAATAATATAATAATTATTAAATAATTAATGTTATTGTTAATAATTATAATTATTATTATTACTAATAATAATAATAATAATAATAATAATAATAATAATCATCATCATCATCATCATCATCATCGTCATTAACTATTATCATTTGTCACCCTAGCAATTATTATTGCTAGGGTGACAAATGTTATTTATAATAATAAAATATTATTAATAATGATGTAATAATAATAATAATAATAATAATAATAATCACAATCATGTTATGCTAATAACATTAGATTAACGAATCATTATTTTGATAATAACAATAATAATATTTATTAATTGTGATTTATCAAAATAAATCACAATTAATAAATCATTAACTAATAATAGCAATAATGATTTTATTGTTATTATTATTATTGTTAAAGGAATTATCCTTTAACAAGTGACAAATAATAACAATGATATTATCATTATGAGTGATAATAATATTAACACAATGATTATTAGTTAGTTATTACTATCATATTGCCTTTATAATTGATAGTGTTATTAAATAATAATACTAGCAACAAAGTAATAAAATATTATCAATGATTATCGTTAGGAATAATAATAAAATGATATATTATTATTAATAATCCGTATGATTATTATTGAATATTAAATAATATTATCCTTTATAATTACATTATAATAAATATTATTATCAATAATATTATTGTTATTAACAATAACAATTAAATAACGGATTTGCAAACATTAATAATATCAATAATAACAATAATAAGTGCTGGCGTTATCGCCATCTTTTAATAATATGCATTAGTGTGAGGAGTTTCCATTAAATAGTAATAAAATAGGCTTTAAATCACAATAAAAACATGGATTTAACAATTGATAAGGTCAATTATAAATTTGAGATTGCATGAGATAATAATAATTATCCCATGCAATAATAATGATAATATTTATTGTTAATAATAATAATAATAATAATAATAATAATAATAATAATAATATTATTATTATTATTATTATTATTATTATTATTATTATTATTATTATTATTTGTTATAATAATATTATTTGAAAAATAATATTTGGTTAAAAATAATAAGTTGATAATAAAATAATACTTATAATTATTAACTCGTGTCAATAATGATATTGTTATTATAATATGATGATAATAATAATAATTATTATCTACTTATCTGTAATAAATCTATCTTGGCCTTGTCATTATTATAATAATTATTGTTATTAATATTATTATTTGCAAAAATAATAACATTGTAATAATAATAATTATTATTATTATATCATTATTATAATAACAATAATATTATTATTTGAATAATAATATTAATAACAATATTATTGATGGGTCATGTGCATAATATTAACATAAATATCCGTTATTTATGACAATCCACTTGTGTTAGCGTTAATAATAATATTAACAATACTTAATAATTATTACTAATAATTATGGTTATAATATTATTATTAAT
Source organism: Dioscorea alata (assembly GCA_020875875.1). Taxonomy (NCBI): domain Eukaryota; kingdom Viridiplantae; phylum Streptophyta; class Magnoliopsida; order Dioscoreales; family Dioscoreaceae; genus Dioscorea; species Dioscorea alata. Next base: position 12,422,328 of record CM037026.1, read on the forward strand.
AATACGTTATTATTATAATTATAATTAGTTAATGATATTATTTTATTATTGCTATAATATTCATTATTATTTTAATAATAATAATAATAATAATAATAATAATAACAACAATAATAATAATAGCATATTACTGATAATCATTACCATTTAATGTAATATTATCAACTAATAATTGTTATTGACTAATATTTGCTACAGTAAATATTATTATTGACTTTTAATAATATTTCTATTAAAAATCCTCAATATTACTAATAATATCTAATTGTTATTATTACAATAATATTATTATAATAACAATAATTATAATAATTATTATTATAATTATTATTTTGGGTACCCCATTTATTAAACTAATAAGTGGGGTACCCACTTATTACTAATAATTAAAAATAATTGAAAATAATAACAATAATAAAAATAATTATTATTATTACTATTAAAAGTCGTATATATTATTAATAATATTATTGTTATTATAAAAAATAACAATATTATTATTCGCGTATCAATTAATATACAAAATTATTATAATAACAATAATAACAATAATTCATTATATCTTGATATGTTATTATCATTAATATATATTATTAAAGGATGGCGATAACACAAGCACTTATTATTGTTATTATTATTGTTTCCATATCTGAATTACTATAGCAACGTCTCAGAAAATTATTATTGTTATTATTATTTTTACTATTATTATTATATTATTATTATTGTTATAATAATAATAATTATTATTATTATTATTACAATATTATTATTATTGCAAATAATAATATTAATAACAATAATTATGTTAATAATGACAAAGACAAGATAGATTTATTATTATTATTATTATTATTATTATTATTAATTATTAAATAATCCTAGTGTTACCCATCAATAATAACATTATTAATAATAATTTCCGTTTATACCAGTTATTTTTAATAATAATAATTATAATTATTAACTCGTGTTAGTATAATAACAATAATAACATTATTTATTATAATGATATTGATAATAAAATAATAACAATATTGTTATTATTTTATCAAATTAACATCAATGATAATAATAATACTAATAATAACAATAATAAATATTATTACTATTATTATTATTATTATATTAACAATAATACTAATTATAACAAACGATTGTTTATATTGAACATTTTATCTTTGGATTCAATATTTGTAAATTAATGTTTGGAATGGATAACTTTGAATTTAATATTTATATTAGCAATGAATTATTAGTACGATTTTTTATATTGCAGTGAAAATTTAAACCATTGCATACGATTTGTTAAATAATGATTGCAAAAATAATTGTAGCTAGCGAATGATAAAACAAGATAAAACCACTACGAATATAAAAATTGTAGACAAAGCCCATAATTCTCTACGAAAATTAACATTGATAAAACATAATGGAGCAAGACAAATCCACAATTCTCAATGAAATTTTTCGTAACTAAATTTCGTAGAGATTTAAAGAAACCATTGCCTACAATTTTATTCGTCGCCAATAATCTTTTCCCTCCACGATTTTTTAATTTAAGCTACAAATTTTGTTTACATTTCTCTATGAAAATAACGTAGAAAAAGATTCCAAGGTTTGGCTACGAAAATAGGAAATCGTAGCCAAATACTATTACCTACGGGGCGTTCTCTACGTTTGGCTCTACGATTTGTTTTCGTAGATAATACTATTTACCTACGATTGTGATATTTTTCCCTACGAATGTTTATTGTAGAAATTATTCATATTTCTTGTAGTGTCTCCACCAAGCTCCTCGCCAAGCCTAGGGCACACCTCGCCGGATCGGCGCCGACGAAAGCTCCCCGAATGGCTATCTTTCGACGGGCTTCGATGTCGATCCTGAGAGCTCCCTCCAATTCTCCACAAAGTCCTCTCCAAACCCTAGCTGCGACCCTCCAGAAGATAGGTGAAAAGATACAAAAAAAGTCCCGAAAAGTCCTTTAAATAATGCTGAGTCGCGGCTGTAAATCGGCTGAAATCAAGCATCCACACGGAGCTTTTGCTATTATTGTCAGTGTTATCTTCCTGTGTGCTTGTGAACTTCTATCTTCTATCCTTATTATGATGTCTTCGTCGATGTTGTTGTTGTTGTGGTTGCTTATATTACTTTCGTTGGGCATTGTTGTTATGGAAACTTGGCATTTGTGTTAATATTGTTGATTTCAGGTTTATTGTTCAGCCTTGAGCTGTCTCGAGAGTTGAGTGGCGGAGTATCCCTCCACGAGATTGTCACAGTAGTTGTTCCGTCCTGTGGACCTGCGGGCCAGGGCGTGACATAACAGGAATTGCATCACAACATTAAACATAAGAGGAATCCAGAAGTAGTCCACAGCCAATATCATTAAGAATCAAAACTAAACATGCTAAGGTTCATAGCCCGGGGCACCAGAGATTGTTAGCCCCTCATAGTTCTACAAATCCATAAAAGACTAAAGAAAACAAAATGTAATGTAGCCATGAAAGACTCCCCTCTTTGCTTCTTAACCACTCCGACGACGCTTCCATGAACAAATGGTGGGCAAGGGTGATTTGCATCTCACTGGGCAACTTGGTGATGTTATTAAAGAATCGACACAAATAGCTCTGACAAGGGTAAATATTTGTTCTCTTTTGTCTGTTACATCTTGTATTGCCAATGGTCATGAATATCAATACAATATTTTTTTAATTTCTATTGATGATGCCTAGATGCTAAGTTATAGGTAGCCCAACTCGCAGGTTGCTGATTTTCAGAAGCATCTAACGAGATCATAGACTAAATTCTTGGTTTTCTTTGGCCTTAGAAAAGTGAAAGGGAAGGGCTTGACAGCCACCCCCACTAAGGAGGAGGAAGAAAAGAAGATGAAGTACCTTCAAATGGCCTAGATCTGAACTTAAAAAGTGCTTTTCGGGGTGAACATGAGAGTGTCAAGGGTGTGTCCGTAGTGCTGAAAATCTCAGGAAAGTGTGAAACACAAAATTCAGCACTGACACACCTCGTGTCAGTCAGAGAACACGCCCGTGTCAGGAACGTGCAAACCGTGTTTTTCTCCAAATTCGTGCTACAGTGATTTGCTATAGTACTTTTGCTACAGTTTCGTTCTTTTGAGAAAATCAGCGGAAGGAACACGGGCGTGTTGAGCCCGTGTTCTACCTAAGATACTGTAATCTGACCCTCTTTTCACAATGTAATTGTGCCGAATACTGTCCATTTGCACAAGAACCTGTTTCCCTGCACAAATACACAATAATACCTATAGTAGCACCGAATCATAATAAATAAACTCTCAAAGACAAGATAAATACATGACAAGGGTATGAAAATATATATATGGAATGCACTCATCAGTTTCCTCGGTAGTCTATTCTGAAGCAATGCTGAGCTTCCTTCACTCAATGTGACCATTAATATCTCTTCAAATTTTTGCTTGTTTGTTAGTAGGTCATTGAGAAACTTAGTATACTTCATCATTTGAGATAATTCTTTAACAAATGGTACATTAATATGTAATTGCTTTAACAAATCCAGAAACCTCTTGAATTTTTCGTCTCTATGATCATTCTTTAACCTTAATGGGTATGGGAGATGGTAAACATACTCCTTCAATGATGGTGGTATTCTCTTCTCAACATTTGGAGTAGCTTTGCTTTCCTTTGTCGGACTCTCAATAATCTCAATTTCTGGTCACTTTTCCTTCTCCATCATCTTTTCACTACCCATCTCCACCTCTTTACCACCCCGAAGAGTGATAGTTTTGAGATGCTCAAGGGGATTGTCTTCAGTATTAATAGGCAAAATTTCTTGAGGATGTTTGGACAATAATTTGGCCATCTTCCCCACCTTAATCTGTTGTTTCTCATCGATGCCTCTATGCTCTGGAATCGATTTTTCAGACTATTGAAACTTAATATCCATGTTTTGAATGAACTAAGTAAATACTTCCTCCAATGCGGGTCTCTTGTCATTCTACTGGTCAAGGGGAAGTGCTGGTGAGGACTTCTGTTCCTGCACTTGATTTCCCTGAGAAAAATTGTCGTGATGTCACTTCTGAGTAGATAATGGACCACTCCAATGAAATCCACTTGTTTGACGGGTCACCGCTCCGACAATGGAATAATCTGTCAAGGCATGTTCCCACTCACACGTGCCACACGCTATGACTGTAGTCGACTTATGAGTAGACAAGTTATCAATCTTTCTGCTCAAAGCTTCCACCTGGGATGCTAGTACTGTCACTTCACTAACTTCAATTATCCCGGCATGCTTCACAACTAACTTGCCTCTCAAGTTCCACTTGTAGTTGTTTATGGCTCTCTTCTATCAACTACTTGGTTGTCTTTGGGATCTTACTACCAAGTAATCCTCCTACTACTAAGTTTATAAGCTGCTTGATATTCTGATTTAGGCCCTGATAGAAAATCTAAACTTCCATCCATTGAAGAAAGTTGTGATGTGGGCCTTTCCTTAGCAAATCTTTGAATCACTCCAATGCCTCAAATAGTGATTTAGTATCCAATTGTGCATAAGCTGTAATCTCCTTATACAATTTGGTCATTCTTCCTAGTGGGAAATAACAAGCTAAAAACACTTCAATGAACTGCACCAAAGTCTCTAGAAAGATCCCTAAACCACTACTTAGCTCTTTATTTCAATGAAAATGGGAACACGTGAAGTCTGATTGCATCGTCAGAGACATTGTTAATATTTAGCATATCACATACATCGAGGAATCCTCTTATGTGAACATATATAATGAAGAAAAAAAAAATAATAATAATAAAATAAAATAAAATAAAACTGTGGCTTAACAATAATGATAATTTTTATTGTTGTTGTTGTTGTTGTTGTTGTTGTTGTTATTATTATTATTATTATTATTATTATTATTATAAGTCATTATTATTGTTATAATAATAATTATTATTATAATAAAAATGATAACAATAACATATTATTGTTACAATAGGGTAGAACAATATAAAATAAAACAATAACAATATTGTTATTATTTTATTATCAATATCATTATAGTAAATAATGTTATTATTGTTATTATACTAACACGAGTTAATAATTATAATTATTATTATTAAAAATTAAAAAAAAAATAATTATTATTATAATAATTGTTTTAATACTAATAATAATAATAATCATAATCATCATCATCATCATCATCATCATCATCATTAACTATTATTATTTGTCACCCTAGCAATTATTATTGCTAGGGTGACAAATGTGAAGGAAATTATTAATAATAATATTATTATTATTATTATTGATGGGTAACACTAGGATTATTTAATAATTATTCTTAATATCAATGATAATAATAATAATAATTATCATCCATTTGTATAATAAATCTATCTTGGCCTTGTCATTATTATCATAATTATTGTTATTAATAACATTATTTGTAATAATATTAATATAGTAATAATAATAATAATTATTATTATTATAACAACAATAATAATAATATAATAATAGAAAAAATAATAATAGCGATAATAATTTTGGATATAATGAATTATTGTTATTATTGTTATTATAGTAATTTTGTATATTAATTGTTACGCGAATAATAATATTGTTAATTTTATAATAACAATAGTATTATCAATAATATTGTGTACTTTTAATTGTAATAATTATTATTATTTTTAGCTGATTTTTTATTATTATAACCCGAATAAGTGGGGTACCCACAATAATAATTATAATAATTATTATTATAATTATTGTTATTATAATAATAGCAATAATATTATTTCAATATTGAGAAAAATAATTTCTATCACCTAACATCATCACTTAATAATAATAATAATAATAATAATAATAATAATAATAATAATAATAATAATAATAATAAATACTATCATTATTAATTGTTATTTTTATTATTGTTAACGCACATATTTATTATTGTTATCATTTTTATGAATAAGTGGGGGATAATAATTATTATTATTAGCACTGGCTTCGTAATAAATTGATGGGTTATAGACAATAATAACAATATTATTAATATCGGATAATAATATCATATAATATTGAGTTATTAGTACCGTCTAATAATATTGTTCATGAATTATTAATATTTTATTTTATTATTATTATTATTCCATATTATTAGTGTCTTATAATGACTTATTTTGTAATTATTGTTTTTATTAATAATAATAATATTATTGTTGTTGTTATTATTGTATTTATTGTTAATAATAATAATAATAATAATAATAATAATTTATATAATAATTTATATAATAATTATTGTCTTATTAATTAGTTATTATTATAAATTTACTTAATAATATGAATATTATGTAATAACTTTTTACATAACAATAATAATAACGGGAATAATAATAATTATTGTAATAATAACAATATATTATTATTGTTATTTAATAATAAAAAGAACTGTGTTACACAGGCGTTGTTATTATTGTTAACACATAATATTATTATTAATAACAATAATATTATATCATTATTATTATAATAATAAATATTGTTATTATTATTATTATTTTTATTATTAATGTTTATATGGACTTTGGATTAAAAAAAAAAGGAAAAAAAATAATGAAAAAAAAGAATCAAATAAAAAATATAGGAGGGTCAAAATAAAAAAAACCATGAATTATGGCGTGGAAAATAAAAAAATAATGATAAATATAAATCAATTTTTTTTAATCAAATAAAAAATATAGGAGGGTTAAAATAAAAAAAACCATGAATTATGGCGTGGAAGAAGGGATCCTTACTTTTATTGGAGAAGAAGAAGAAGGGAGGAAGAAGAAGAGATCCTTACTTTTATTGGAGAGAGAAACAGAGAGTTTTAAGAGAAGAAGAGAAAGAAGGAGACGGGACGCTCATCCTTCTTACGGGAGAAGGAACAGAAAAAAGAACAGAAGGAGTTAGACAATTAAAAAGTTATGATTCTCTCAATGTTAAGTTCATAGCATGATGTATATGCATATATAATTCGTAGCTTGCATGCTTAGAAAGTCTTGACATGTTGAGATGGACACATGTTTACATTCTTAAGATGATGCCTTGTTTTATGCAATGAGAGATTGCTTTCTATAGTATGTGCAGCATGTAGACATTCACAAGTCTTTTGCTCATTCTCTTTGCAATCCCATCTCATCCATGTTCATATTTCCTCACTTCACACTCCATCCTCTCCTTTGTCATTGTGTCATTAAAATAAAAAGAAACATCATTTTAAACCCTAATGGTCATCTCTGCTTCAAGCCATGCCATTGCCTTATTGCTAGAATATACTTTCCAAACAAAATTTGCACCACTTGTGTTATCATGCATGTGAAATGTGTATGTCACTCATAAGTTCAATCATTACTACCAAACATTGTTTCTGTCATCTTAGATGTATACATTGTCATAGACAATTTATGAGATATCTAAGAGTCATGTCATGATTAGAATGAAGCCTTAATTTGTGAATAATGGAAAATGTAGCGTGTAAAATTTCCAAAGCTTATTGATGAAGTTTGGGGGAAAATGCCAAAAATAGAAATTTGAGGACTAATCTGCAAAATTTCAAAAAAAAAAAAAAGAAGGGGAAATATAGGAGGTCGTGCGCCTGTTTATTAAAAAAACTCTTAGGAAAATAAAAAAGAGAGTTATTTGCAAAAGTTTGAGCGTAGATGTGAAAAGGAGAAATCTAGGGGGTTTAGTTGCAAAATTGTGAGAATGTGTGAAAATATGAAAACTAGAGGGTTTAAGTGCAAAAGCTATAAAAAAAATATAGAAATGTGAAAGTTTGGGGTTCATTTGCAAATTTTGATAAAATGTGAAAAAATGTGAAAGTTAGAGGGCGAAGTTGCATAAATTCTTAAATTTATGAAAAGAAAAGAATTTGTGGGCTAATGTGCAAAATCGTCATGAGATGGGTATTTATGTAAAAAAAAAGAGAAAAAAAAATGATGAAGGATAAGTGAGAAAAGAGAAGAGAGGAAAAAGAGAAAAAAAATGAAGAGGAAAAAAAATGAGAGATGAAAAAAATAAAGAGGGAAAAATGGAAAAAAAATGAGAGATGAGTGAAATAAGAAAAGGAAAAAAAATGATGAAGGATGAGTGAAAAGGGAAAAAGAAAAAAAAAATATGAAAGATGAGTTTATTATTGTGAGGGTGTTTTTTTCTTAATTTTTCTTGTCTTTTTGCAGGACTTCTTTTTTGGAAAATTCCTCTAACTCCACCTTGAGTTCTTGACATACTTTTGGGGTAAGGAGAAAATTTCCATAAAATTCCTCTGACTCCACCTTGAGGTCTTGACATTCTTGGGGTAAGGAGAAAATTTCTATGAAATTTCTCTGACTCCACCTTGAGGTCTTGACATACTCTTGGGGTAAGGAGGAATTTTTATAAAATTTCTCTGACTCCACCTTGAGGTCTTGACACTCTTGGGGTAAGGAGAAAAATTTCCACGAAATTCCTCTAACTCCACCTTGAGGTCTTGACATACTCTTGGGGTAAGGAGAAAATTTCTATGAAATTTCTCTAACTCCACCTTGAGGTCTTGACATTCTTGGGGTGAAGAGAAATTCTTACAAAAAAATTATAAAAAAAATCTCTCTTCTTGAAAAATGAAAAAATTCTTGAAGTGAAAGGGAAAAGTGAAAAATGAAAATTCCACAAAAAGAAAATCTCTCTTCTTGAAAAATAAAAAAAATTCTTGAAGTGAAAGGGAAAAGTGAAAAAATTAAAATACCAAAAAAAAAAGAAAATCTCTCTTCTTGAAATGAAAAAAAATTTCTTCAACTGAAAGGAAAAGTGAAAAAATGAAAATTCCACAAAAAAAAAAAAAATCTCTCTTCTTAAAGCAAAAAAAAATTCTTGAAGTGAAAGGAAGAGTAAAAAAAATGAAAACTTCACAAGCAAAAAAAAAAAATCTATTCTTGAAGTAAAAAAATAAACAACAAAATCTATCTTCTTGATTACAGCTTGAGATCCATCTAAAAAAAATCAAAATTGCCAAGTTAACGACTTAATCATGTTAAAGTCCATTGCTTGAAGATTTAAAGGTCAAGACTTGAAAGCATTAAAGAGTCAAGACCTAAATGACAAATGCAACTCTGGAGTTTAAGACACAAAGAAGTCAAAGACTGGAGGAGTTTCACAAGTCAAAACTTGAAGATTTTACAAGCACAAAGGGCCGAAGTCTTCAGTGATAAAAGAAATGAAGATGATCAAGTAGGCAACTCATCAATGCAGAGTGGCCGCAGCTTAAAAGTTATGCAATGTGTCAATATGCAAGCACAGCTAAAAAAATTGAAGGAGGCCCTAGTCACCAAGCTAGAGGGTTTTCTTATTAGCTTTAGCAAAGAAGTTAAGCGCATCAACCAAGTCAAAAAAAAAAAAAAAAGAAAGAAATTTGTACAACATGACAAAAAAATAGCTCTCTTAATATTTTTGCATTCTCGCTCATGATTATGTATTCACATATTCTTTGAGATCAATAAAAAAAATCAATTTTATGTTCGCTCATTTATTTCTTATTCACACTTGTTTCTTAATCGGAGGTTCCCATGACATTGTCTAGGGTAATTAATATTAGGGGCTTGCCCCTAATAGAAGTTATGAACCTGCAATCACTTGAAATATGAAAAATAATTAAAATTTGATGTGACCCATGCTTTTTACCCGGTCAATCTTAATTAAAGGCCGGGTGGAAAGAAAGGAGTCCACAAAGTCTGGCACGCCCGGTGGGGACAACTTCTCCTCCCATCTTTGAAACAAAGTGTGAATGAGAAATAAAAAAAATGAATGATAAAAAAAAAAGTCATTTAGCATTATTAATGTGATGTTTTCCTTTTTTCAGGTTTTTATAATGGCACCAATAAACAACACCAACAATGCAGCTCCATCATGCACCATTTTCCTTGGGGAAGGCACTCAGGTGAAGCTGCCTTATGCTTCTGTCTACACTGGTGTCGCAGGAGCTGAAATCAAGTTTGGGACTGTCTCGGAGTATGTCAACTTTGTGCCAAGCCCACCATCATCACCATCAATGGGACGTCGCTCAAATGTGATGTTGCCTGCCGAAGTCGAAGAAGACGCTGTTGTTGCTAAAACATCTGTTTTCGATAGACTCACCTTTCCAAAAAGAGTCATGAACATTAATGGAGGAGAGGATGAAGAAGAACCTTCATTCACAATCACTGCTAGAGGGAAGGAGAGTGGTATCTTTAAGAAGCCTAACGCTACCCCAACAAAATCTTTCATGATGGGGCGCCCAAGATTGACTAAGAGGAAGATACCCTCACCTCAAGAGAAGGCGAGTTTTATCTCATTCCAAGACTCAAGGAATGGTTCTGCAAGTTCATTTGCAAACTCGTTCACACCACTGCGAATGGTGAAAGAGAACAACACAACTGGTGAGCTTCGATCCCAACAGACTGACATGAAGAAAGGGGGCAGGACACCAAGGTTCCATCAGTCGGGGAGCACTTTTGCTAAGAAGATCTATAATAACTACACCTCCTACAGGAGGCTTCAGACTGAAAAGATGACACCGAGGGAGTTTTACTTAAGAAAAAAGAACTTACTTTCAGAATCGCGAGCTTCTGTGTTTGATAGGCTTGCACTGCCCAAGAAGCAAGCTTACAAGAAGACTACTTCCTCTAATCCTCGTTCAAGGTTTCAATGGATAAGGAAACAAGATGAAGAGATGGAGGATCTTGAAGTACACACTGTACGGGTGATTACTGAAGGGTCTGAACACCCACCTGAGCCTGAGCGTCCCTTCACTAGGCTGAGGAAGAAGATAACTGTGGGTACAAGTAGTATGCAAGAAGAAGATATTAATCAAGCATTACAAGAAAGGGCAAAAGCCTTCTCCCAAGCTGGGTTTCAAACTCCTCCCAGGAGGAATAATGATTCAAGTGAAGAAGAAGAAAATGACAACCTTATTTTCACATCGAATAAAGACCCAATGTTTGCAAAATTAAAGAAGCAATTGGATCAACGAGAGAAAGATCACATATCTATGATGCAGACTGTTGCGTCTCTGTCTGGTGTGATCTCCCGTTTAAGTGATCAAGTCCAAAATCTACTCCACGACAATTCAAGGGCTCATAGGCAAGCACCATCTGTACAGGTTATTCAAGAGGAAGAAGATGATGAAGAGGAAGTTCTTGGGTTACATGAGCAAGCTGGAACATCGGCGACACTTCAGCCAATGATATCCCGAGAAGAAGTACAAAAAATAGTTGCTGCACAATTGAAGCAAGCTAAGGGTGCTACAGTAAAAAGTGATGGAGATACACCACACTCAAGCTTTCATGATCAAGTGGCTTATCCTAAGGGGTACAATGTTCCTAAGTTTAAGCAGTTTAATGGCTTAGGGAATCCTGATCAACATTTGGCCCATTTCATAACAACATGCGGAGACACAAGCAACAACCCGTCTCTTTTGTTAAGACAATTTGCTGCTAGTTTAACTGGTGTGGCTTTTGAATGGTATGCAAACTTGCAACCTAAATCCATTCAGACATGGCAGCAAATGAAAGACTCCTTTAGAGTTCGATTCGGTGGAGTTACTGATAAAATTACTATAGCTGATCTGGCTAACACAAGACAGAACAGGGTTGAGAAGGTTATAGATTATGTGATGAGATGGCGTAACTTGAGTATCAAGTGTGAGCAGCGACTTGATCAAGTGCAAGCAGTGGGGCTACTGGTGGGGAATATTGACAACTGGATGGCTCCATTTCTCAGCTCATCTGACATTCACACCTTCCAAGACTTAATCTCACAAGTCAAAAAATTAGAAAGAACTAGTCCAAGAGTGGTATCCACAATGCAACCTACCAAGGTGGACAAAGAAAAACCAAGAAATCCAGAAGGCGTAAAGCATGTGGCCTTTGCGACTGACAAGGTAAAGGAGGCCATTGCACCAACAAATTATAACAAGCCAAAGCCACTATCACTTGGGAGTGGAAGTGAACCACCTAAGCCTATAAGTTCTCTTCAAGAGAGGATGAGCAAAAAATATTCTTTTAGAAGAGACAAAGTAATGAAGATATTCCAAGATGCATTGAAGGTGGGTTTGCAGCTGCCAGAGAGCAAGCGACCAGAAGAGGCAGACAAGAAAGATCACCCAAATTTCTGTCCATATCACAGGATATTGGGTCATTCGATTGAGAATTGCTATGTATTCAAGGACTAGATTAAGCGATAGTATCAAGAAGGGAAGATCACTTTATCCAAGAATGTATTGCTCGATCAACCAGCAGAACACACCAACTATGTGTCAGTTGTCCCACAAGAAGAAGCTTTATGGGGGCAAGATGCCAGGGGCACTTCAGAAGGCGTGCAAGCTGAGAGAGGTTGTCAAGTTCCCAAGGAGCCCGCTTCTCTTGGAGTTCCAGAAGGCTTATGGGAAATTTTTATCTCAAAAAAATCAAGAAAGATGTTGAAGAAATTGGGAGAGCTCCCTGGTATCAAGTGGCGGAGAGCTCAAGAATCAGATGAGAAGCCCAAGCAAAAGGCCAAGAAGAACAAAAAGACCAAAAACAAGAAAAAGAAACAGAAGCAGATAAAGCCCGCTGAGTTCCACCATAAGAAGTCAATTATTGAGCAATATATTGACTCCTTGGAAGATTATCAGCAAAAGGAGAGAGCACTAATTACATTAGGTGATTACTTCCCGGGTGAGGTTAAGGAGCTGCTCTCAGATTTGGATGAGTCTCAAGATGAAGAACCTATGGTTGAGACTTGTCGAGTTATTACCATATATAAAGAAGAAACATGGGATGATGTTGATGATGAAGATGAGTTTGAGCACTACTACCCAGATGATGGTGATTCTTTATCTGAACAGCTATATGATTGACATGGGAGACCATATGTGAGTAAAAAGCAGAAAAAGAAACAAGCTTTTAAAGAAAGGGTTCGAATGGCGAATAGAAGGTTGCAGGAAGCTTCAACACAATCCTATCAAGCAAGCCAGCATTATCCAAAGGACAAACCAAGAAGAACACCTAAACATAAAATACTTAGAAAGGTGATGCCATATGAAGAGATTCCGTCCTTCATCCAAGAAGTGACATATGACCTAACTCATTGGAAGCCACATATTCCAGATGGTGATGTTCCTTGGAATGAGTCTGGAGTCATAGAAACTGTAAATGATTCTTTCCACCAAGAGGAAACACATCCTCAACATAGTGAAGATCGAAGAATCGATATGGAGGAAGGAAGAGCACCTCAACTTCTAAGCAATGTAAGAGATGGGAGCTTTTCCATAAGAAGAGATAAAATTCAAGAATTATTTCGGAAGATGGTAAAGGAAGGTATATTGATTCTAAAGAAGAGAAGGGATGCTACAATAAACATGAATGATCATCCTAGGTACTGTCCTTTCCATCATTTGATTGGGCATGCATTGGAAGATTGTCATGGTTTCAAGAGTTGGCTACATAAAGTACTCAAGTCAGGTGCCATAGATCTACTTGAGGAGTATTTTGAGGTGTCAGGTACATGTTGTGCCTTAACAATCAAAGAAAGACATGATAATGGGTGTATTCGCCAAGATGAGGAAGAGGAACCTCGAATAATTAATAATGTTCGGAGGCTTCTTGAACAAGCACGTGGCACTAAGGATAAAGGGAAAGAGAAGGCGATCGACATAAATGAAGACATTGTGCAGCCACGGAAGAGCTCTACTTCGAAGACACAAGACTACAACATTGCTGCCCATTTGAAGAAAATTCCAGCTCAATTAAGTGTCTTTGACGCGTTGATGATGTCGCAAGAGCTCAGAGACACATTGATCCATGTTTTGCAAAATCCAGAAGAATACCAAGCTTATTTTGCTGAAGCTTATATGACGGAAGCTCTCCATGCTTTTGGCTCTCCGGCAATTAAATTCTCAGAGAAAGACTTGTTACTTGGGACAAAAGAGCATAATAGACCTTTATATGTTACTGGGTCTTGTGACGGGACAAGAGTCAACAGAATCCTCATTGACCCGGGTTCATCTGTAAATCTAATGACTTTAAAGACTTTGCATACCTTGGCTTTAGAGACATACCATTTGTCAGCTGAAAAGATTATTGTCCAAGGCTTCAACCAACATAGTCAAAAGGCTCTTGGGTCAATTACTCTCCCTTTCAAAATTGGGAAGCTGACATCAGAGGTGAAGTTTCATGTTATCAATACTGATGCTTCCTATAGAGCATTGTTGGGGAGACCATGGTTACATGAAAATTATGTGGTTCCTTCCACTCTGCATCAGTGTTTGAAGTATATGAAGGATGATGATGTATACCGCATAGATGGGGAGATTCAACCATTTGGTGTGCATGAAATCAGCTATGATGATGCACGATATTTTGTTGACACTCCAAAAGGGGGTAAGCTTTCTGCAGCAAAGGATGATGCTCTCATGAAGGTCACCAAGACTACCAAGGTCACTCAGAAGAAAGTTTCTTTCATACCTTTGAAACCACACTTTGGAAGTGAGACGGAATCTTCAGGAGAAGAAACAAATGATGAAGACATGCATGCCACCAATTCATCTTCTCACTCTCATAGGAGAAACCGGCACTTTGGAAGTGATGATTCTGACGGAGAAGGAACTTCATTTCCACCTATTAAAAAGGAAGATGATGATGAAAGTCCAGTAGAAAATTCTCTTCATGTTACGAGAATACCAGAAGGCCTTTACAAAGCTCTTGATGAGTTGGATGTTAACTCAGTAGAACGGTTCGTCACCTTCTATGTGCCTTCTCGTCATCCGGAGGAGAGAGGAATCCTCTTCTATAAGTCTGATCCTAATAAGATCAATGATGAAGATATGTTGATGGTAAGGACAATGGGAGATGAAGAACCTTGGCCTTTGAGGATTCCAAATTACTATCCTCCTAGGCTAAGAAGACTCATAAAACAAGCTGGGGTCAGTTTGAACTATTCAAGGGATAGACATGCTCTCTTTGAGAAACTTTGGCATCCTTTCAAGATTGCTATGCAAGGACAAGGCTTAAGCAGGAAGGGGCTTGGGTTTCAAGATGAGCAAGTATATGAATGTCATATGGTGTCGACTGTTGAAAGGTTAGATACAAAGGATGAAGATCCACTTGAAGAAGCATCAGATGATCATCTTGCGAAAGATATTAAATTGAAGGACGCACCCCCTGAGCTTGAAGACGGAGGACAAGCGACAATTGATGAGTTGGTAGAAATTAACTTGGGAAGTGAGGATGATCCTAAACCCACTTTCTTAAGTGGACAATTAACTCAAGAAGAAAAAGAAGCCATTCAAAGCATTCTCGTAGATTATATCGACTGTTTTGCATGGAGCGATAAGGAGATGCCAGGGCTCGACACCGAAGTAGCAGTGCACAAGCTCGCCATCGACCCAAATTTTCCACCAGTAAAACAAGCACCAAGAAAGATGAAGTTTGATCTGGAGGAGAGCGTTATTGAAGAAACCAAGAAACTAATTGAAGCTGGTTTCATAAGGGAAGAAAAATACCCTAATTGGATCGCCAGCATAGTGCCTGTCAAGAAGAAGAACGGCCAAATCAGAATATGTGTGGATTTTAGGGACTTAAACAAAGCATGTCCCAAAGATGACTTTCCACTACCTGTTATGGAGATCATGATTGATAACACTTCCTCTTATGAGATGTTTTCTTTCATGGATGGTTTCTCCGGGTACAACCAAATCAAGATGGACCTAGAGGATAAAAAGCACACTGCGTTCCGGACACCAATAGGTATCTACTGCTACAAGGTTATGCCTTTTGGATTAAAGAATGCGGGGGCAACATATCAAAGAGCAATGACAAAAATTTTTGATGATTTAATTCACCAAGTCGTAGAGTGCTATGTAGACGATTTGGTGGTGAAAACACAATCAAAAGATCAACACCTCAATGACTTGAGAATGGTGTTCGATCGTATTAGAAAATACAACTTGAAGATGAACCCTATGAAATGTGCGTTTGGGGTACTATCTGGAAAATTCCTTGGATTCATCGTGAGACACCGAGGAATAGAAATTGACCCCTCCAAAATTAAGGCAATCATAGAAATGCCACCTCCAAAGACATTGAAGCAGCTGAGGTCTTTCCAAGGGCGTCTTGTATATATTCGAAGATTCATCGCCAATCTTTCAGGAAGATGTAAGCCATTTTCTAAGCTTGTAAAGAAGAATGCTCCTTTCAAATGGGACAACGAATGCCAAAATGCTTTTGAAGAAATCAAGTGCTACCTACTGAATCCCCCAGTGTTAGCAGCGCCGATTGCAGGAAAGCCACTAATCTTATACACAACAGCCTTGGATGGATCCCTTGGAGCTCTACTAGCTCAAGAGAATGAAGAGGGAAAGGAGAACGCCCTATATTACCTTAGCAGGATGTTGGTGGGCGCTGAAAACGGGTATACTCCTATTGAGAAACACTGTCTTTCTTTAGTGTTTGCGGTAAAGAAGCTTCGACATTATCTTCTCTCACATAAGGTGATTCTCATCTCAAGGATAGACCCACTCAAGTACTTGATGTCAAGACCATTGCTTACTGGAAGATTAGCAAAATGGGCATTAATACTCATGGAGTTCGACATAACTTATACTCCACAAAAAGCAATCAAAGGTCAAGCATATTAGCAGATTTTCTCGCAGCACATCCTTTGCCCGATGAATCTCCTTTAAAGTGTGATATCCCAGATGAAGAGACTTTGACAACTGAAGAAGAAGAAGAACAATGTTGGAAGATGTACTTTGATGGAGCTTCTTCGATCCAACCAGCTGTTAGGCCTAAAATTCCTCAAATCAGAGCTGGCATTGGACTCATCTTCATTTCTCCAGACGGTGGGATCCTGAGATACTCTCTTTCCTTGCTAAAGCCATGCACCAACAATGAGGCAGAATATGAAGCTCTTATTGCTGGATTGGAGCTAGCAATCAAGATGGGGATTCAAAGTTTACATATATATGGCGATTCACAACTCATTATAAATCAAGTTGAAGGAAGTTTTAAGACTTATAAGCAAGAGCTTCTTCAGTATCATCGAAGAGTTATTGAATTATTGAAGCAAATTCCTGATGTTAAACTGGAGAGAGTCTCTAGGTCCGCTAATGGAAAAGCAGATAGCTTAGCCAAATTGGCAAAAGAACTAGCTGATCCAGATCAAGAGGAAATCCAAGTCACCATTCGAAACAGGAGGGTCGTGAGTTCATGTCTTGATGAAGAGTTTGAAAACAAACACCTTAGAAAAAAAGAAGTTCTAATAGTGGCTGAAGATGATTGGAAGGATCCTTTCGTTAAATATTTGAAGTATGGTGAACTTCCAAAAGAAAAGTCTCTAGCAACACAGTTAAAGAAAAGAGCGATGAGGTTTACCCTTGTTAATGACGTCCTTTATCGAAGATTATATGATCAACTCCTACTAAGATGTCTCTCAAAGGAGGAGTCTGAAGAAGTTATGCATGATGTCCATTCTGGTATATGCGGAGCTCACCAGTCAGGACCCAAGATGCGGTTGAAGATCAAACATATTGGTTATTATTGGCCAAGCATGATGAACGATTGCCTACAATATGCAAGACGGTGCAAATTGTGTCAAGCTCATGGGGATTTCATTCATCAACACCCCAACCCTTTGCACCCTACAATCTCTTCATGGCCTTTTGAGATGTAGGGGACCGATGTGATAGGTCCTATTGAACCTCCATCATCAAGAGGGCATCGTTTCATATTAGCTGCCACTGATTACTTTTCACGATGGGCGGAAGCCATTCCTTTAAAGGAAGTAAAGGCGGAAAATATCATCAAGTTCTTCAAGGACCATGTGTTATATAAATTTGGAACGCCTCGAAGGATCATCTCCGACAACGGGCGAGCATTCAAAAGTTTCAAGGTTGGAAGGTTTGCTCAACATCACAAAATAGATTGGAGGTATTCCTCTATCTATAATGCTAGAGCAAATGGTCTCGCAGAAGCATTCAACAAAACATTATCCAAGTTGTTAAAGAAAGTGGTGTCGAAGAGTCAAAGGGATTGGCATGAAAGACTTCCTGAAGTTTTATGGGCATACCGCACAACATATCAAACACCAACTTAATCAACACCATACTCATTGGTTTTTGGTACGGAAGCTGTTCTTCCACTTGAAGTCCAGATTCCATCTTTGAGAATTGCCTTGCAAAATGAACTCACAAATGAAGATAGAGTTCGCTTGCGTTTGGATGAACTTGATGCTCTAGATGAAAGGAGACTTGAGGCTCAACATAATCTAGAAGTTTACAAAGCAAGGATGGCACGAGCTTACAATAAGATGGCTCGCATTCGAACTTTTGAGAAAGGAGAGATGGTGTGGGTGTTGAGAAGACCAATCATCATCAACAAACATGCTGGGGGCAAGTTCAAATCAAATTGGGAAGGCCCATACATTATAGAGGTCGTCTATGAAGGAGGAGCTTATCAGCTAGTTGACGCCGATGGAAGAAGACCTATGCCGCCCATCAACGCGCGCTTCTTGAAGAAATATTATCCATGATATAAAAATGTAAAAAAAAAAGTGTAAAAAAAAAGAGAAGAATTTGTGATTGTCTATGACGGAATGTCCAGTGCTCTTGTTTGAGCAAGTTGGTCAAGCATGATATATGCTTCTCGAGACAAATTACGAGTTCCATTATCTTGTTTTTTCTTCTCTATTTGAATAAATACATATTGTAAAATAAAAAGAATCTTGTGATTGTCTATGACGGAACGTCCAGTGCTCTTGTTTGAGCAAGTTGGTCAAGCATGATATATGCTTCTCGAGACAAATTACGAGTTCCATTATCTTGTTTTTTCTTCTCTATTTGAATAAATACATATTGTAAAATAAAAAGAATCTTGTGATTGTCTATGACGGAACGTCCAGTGCTCTTGTTTGAGCAAGTTGGTCAAGCATGATATATGCTTCTCGAGGCAAAACACAAATTTTATCATGTTGTCTTCTCTTTCAAGTTGAATAAAGACATGATTTCATGAATTTTGAAATGACTCTTGTGGATTTAGCTCTAAGAGACTACGTGCAAATCTTATAAGAAATTATAAGATAAAGTAAAAAAAACAAAAGAAGGAAAAATTTATGAAAATAAAGAAGAGAAAAGAAAAATAAAAAAAAGAAAAATAAATTCAAGAGAAAAAACAAGCGAAAAAAAGAAGAAGAAGAAAATCAAGGAAGTGATGAATTTTGAAGGCTAAATCTGCAGTTTTTTTTTCATAAAAGCTTTGTTTGATCAAGTAGCTCATCAGGTATTCAGATCAGCTCTGATTGTAATGAAATTTTAAATACAGTACAACCACATGACAATAGTTAATATGAACGGTTGAAATTAAATTTGGAGTTCTGATAATTTTCAAAGAAATTTAAACTTCAAGTTAAGTTTCATGAAATTTGTCCTTCAACGATCAGAGTTGATCAAAGCTTGATCGGACTATGATAACCTCTCTGATTAACCTGTAAATTTTATTGAAGCTTTAAAACGTCATAATGTTTCATATGAACGGTTATGATCATATTTTAAGTTCAAAACAATTCGGAAAAAATTCGTGACTCAACATTGAAGTCCATTGATAATCATCACGGAAATTGTTTGTCATCAAGTTGATGATCGAATAGTTGAAAATTATGGGTTCTTTTTTAAAATATTTTTACATGGTCATGACGTTTTCATCTTCAATGTGGACGGTGGAGATTGGGTTTGAGGTTTAGTTGCCTCTCATTAAAATTCATAAGCTTAAATCAATTTTTTGTTAAGCATTATGGTCTCAATTGTTGATTTTTTAAGTTGATGATCAGATGGTTAAAAAAAAAAAAATCACTTTGAATGCAAGAATGCATTGCAGATCTTCGGGTCGCTCGCTCGTACCTTCCTCCCACAATTATTGTGTGTAAGGAAGTTACGAGGGGGGCATTTGTTTATATGGACTTTGGATTAAAAAAAAAAGGAAAAAAAATAATGAAAAAAAGAATCAAATAAAAAATATAGCAGGGTCAAAATAAAAAAAACCATGAATTATGGCGTGGAAAATAAAAAAATAATGATAAATATAAATCAATTTTTTTTAAAAAAAAAATTGAATATAAAAAAGAGAGAGAATATATATATTTATGGATATATATACTGGTTTGAATTTCAAATATTTTAAATTAAAAAAAATAATAGATAAATAAAAAAAAGATAAGAATTGAAAAAATTTGGATTTTTAAATTAAAAAATATATATCCCGTATCATTGGAGTTGGTGATTTGTTGAAAAAATCTCTCGTTGAGGATTTTTGGGGAACAAAAAAAACAGAGGGTAAAAAGAAGATATGGAAAAAAATCGCGGGGGGGTGGGGGGGGGGAGGGGGGGGGGAAGAAAAAAAACAAAAAAAAAATACAGAGAGAGCTTCTTGGGAGAGAGAAGGAAAAAATTGCAGAGAAGGGAGACGAAGAGAGAACAGAGAGAGGAAGGGAGGAAGAAGAAGAGATCCTTACTTTTATTGGAGAGAGAAACAGAGAGTTTTTAGAGAAGAAGAGAAAGAAGGAGACGGGACGCTCATCCTTCTTACGGGAGAAGGAACAGAAAAAAGAACAGAAGGAGTTAGACAATTAAAAGGTTATGATTCTCTCAATGTTAAGTTCATAGCATGATGTATATGCATATATAATTCGTAGCTTGCATGCTTAGAAAGTCTTGACATGTTGAGATGGACACATGTTTACATTCTTAAGATGATGCCTTGTTTTATGCAATGAGAGATTGCTTTCTATAGTATGTGCAGCATGTAGACATTCACAAGTCTTTTGCTCATTCTCTTTGCAATCCCATCTCATCCATGTTCATATTTCCTCACTTCACACTCCATCCTCTCCTTTGTCATTGTGTCATTAAAATAAAAAGAAACATCATTTTTAACCCTAATGGTCATCTCTGCTTCAAGCCATGCCATTGCCTTATTGCTAGAATATACTTTCCAAACAAAATTTGCACCACTTGTGTTATCATGCATGTGAAATGTGTATGTCACTCATAAGTTCAATCATTACTACCAAACATTGTTTCTGTCATCTTAGATGTATACATTGTCATAGACAATATATGAGATATCTAAGAGTCATGTCATGATTAGAATGAAGCCTTAATTTGTGAATAATGGAAAATGTAGCGTGTAAAATTTCCAAAGCTTATTGATGAAGTTTGGGGGAAAATGCCAAAAATAGAAATTTGAGGACTAATCTGCAAAATTTCAAAAAAAAAAAAGAAGGGGAAATATAGGAGGTCGTGCGCCTGTTTATTAAAAAAACTCTTAGGAAAATAAAAAAGAGAGTTATTTGCAAAAGTTTGAGCGTAGATGTGAAAAGGAGAAATCTAGGGGGTTTAGTTGCAAAATTGTGAGAATGTGTGAAAATATGAAAACTAGAGGGTTTAAGTGCAAAAGCTATAAAAAAATATAGAAATGTGAAAGTTTGGGGTTTATTTGCAAATTTTGATAAAATGTGAAAAAATGTGAAAGTTAGAGGGCGAAGTTGCATAAATTCTTAAATTTATGAAAAGAAAAGAATTTGTGGGCTAATGTGCAAAATCGTCATGAGATGGGTATTTATGTAAAAAAAAAGAGAAAAAAAAATGATGAAGGATAAGTGAGAAAAGAGAAGAGAGGAAAAAGAGAAAAAAAATGAAGAGGAAAAAAAATGAGAGATGAAAAAAATAAAGAGGGAAAAATGGAAAAAAAATGAGAGATGAGTGAAATAAAAAAAAGGAAAAAAAAATGATGAAGGATGAGTGAAAAGGAAAAAAGAAAAAAAAAATATGAAAGGTGAGTTTATTGGTGTGAGGGTGTTTTTTCTTAAGTTTTCTTGTCTTTTTGCAGGACTTCTTTTTTGGAAAATTCCTCTAACTCCACCTTGAGTTCTTGACATACTCTTGGGGTAAGGAGAAAATTTTCATAAAATTCCTCTGACTCCACCTTGAGGTCTTGACATTCTTGGGGTAAGGAGAAAATTTCTATGAAATTTCTCTGACTCCACCTTGAGGTCTTGACATACTCTTGGGGTAAGGAGGAATTTTTATAAAATTTCTCTGACTCCACCTTGAGGTCTTAACACTCTTGGGGTAAGGAGAAAAATTTTCACGAAATTCCTCTAACTCCACCTTGAGGTCTTGACATACTCTTGGGGTAAGGAGAAAATTTCTATGAAATTTCTCTAACTCCACCTTGAGGTCTTGACATTCTTCGGGTAAAGAAAAATTCTTAAAAAAAAATTATAAAAAAAAACTCTCTTCTTGAAAAATGAAAAAATTCTTGAAGTGAAAGGGAAAAGTGAAAAATGAAAATTACACAAAAAGAAAATCTCTTTTCTTGAAAAATAAAAAAAATTCTTGAAGTGAAACGGAAAAGTGAAAAAATTAAAAAACCAAAAAAAAAAGAAAATCTCTCTTCTTGAAATGAAAAAAAATTTCTTCAAGTGAAAGGAAAAGTGAAAAAATGAAAATTCCACAAAAAAAAAAAAAATCTCTCTTCTTGAAGCAAAAAAAAATTCTTGAAGTGAAAGGAAGAGTAAAAAAAATGAAAACTTCACAAGCAAAAAAAAAAATCTATTCTTGAAGTAAAAAAATAAACAACAAAATCTCTCTTCTTGATTACAGCTTGAGATCCATCTAAAAAAAATCAAAATTGCCAAGTTAACGACTTAATCATGTTAAAGTCCATTGCTTGAAGATTTAAAGGTCAAGACTTGAAAGCATTAAAGAGTCAAGACCTAAATGACAAATGCAACTCTGGAGTTTAAGACACAAAGAAGTCATAGACTGGAGGAGTTTCACAAGTCAAAACTTGAAGATTTTACAAGCACAAAAGGCCGAAGTCTTCAGTGATAAAAGAAATGAAGATGATCAAGTAGGCAACTCATCAATGCAGAGTGGCCGCAGCTTAAAAGTTATGCAATGTGTCAATATGCAAGCACAGCTAAAAAAATTGAAGGAGGCCCTAGTCACCAAGCTAGAGGGTTTTCTGATTAGCTTTAGCAAAGAAGTTAAGAGCATCAACCAAGTCAAAAAAAAAAAGAAAGAAATTTGTACAACATGACAAAAAAATAGCTCTCTTAATATTTTTGCATTCTCGCTCATGATTATGTATTCACATATTCTTTGAGATCAATAAAAAAAATCAATTTTATGTTCGCTCATTTATTTCTTATTCACACTTGTTTCTTAATCGGAGGTTCCCATGACATTGTCTGGGGTAATTAATATTAGGGGCTTGCCCCTAATAGAAGTTATGAACCTGCAATCACCTGAAATATGAAAAATAAATAAAATTTGATTTGTGACCCATGCTTTTTACCCGGTCAATCTTAATTAAAGGCCGGGTGGAAAGAAAGGAGCCCACAATTAATAACAAATTAACATATTAATTTGTTATAATAATATTATTAATAATTATTATAATTATTTGGCACTATCCGCTAACATCCGCCGTTGGAGAAACACCATCACATCGGATCATCAATCTATCTTGGCCTTGTTACAATAATTAAATAATGATGTTATTAACAAGTGTATTATAATAATAATAATAATAATAATAATAGATTAACAATAATAGTTATTGTTATTATTAATAATAATAATATTATATTATTATTATCATCATCATCATCATCATTAACTATTATTATTGATGGGTTACATACAATAATAATAATATTATTAATATCGTATAATAATATCATTTGTATAATATTAATAATATTATAATAATATTATTAATAATAATTATTATCATAGGCGTTGTTATTATTGTTAACACATAATATCATTATTAATAACAATAATATTATATCATTATTATTATAATAATATATATTGTTATTATTGTTATTATTATTATTATTATTATTATTTTTTATAATTAATAACAAATTAACATATTAATTTGTTATTAATAATATTATTAATAATTATTGTAATTATTTGGCACTATCCGAAAACATCCGATGTTGGAGAAGCACCATCACATCGGATTATCAAATCTATGTTGGCCTTGTTACAATAATTAAATAATGATGTTATCAACAAGTGTATAATAATAATAATAATAATAATAATAATAATATCATTTAATAATAATATAATAATAGTAATAATAATAATAATTGTTAATCTATTATTATTATTATTATTATTATTAATCATCATCATCATTAACTATTATTATTGATGGGTTACATGCAATAATAACAATGTTATTAATATCGGATAATAATATCATTTGTATAATATTATGATAATATTATTAATAATAATTATTATAATAGTAAGACAATAACAATATAAATAACATAATAATAGGAATAATAATTATTATTGTAATAATAATATATTGTAATAATAACAATATATTATTATTGTCTCATTATATATAGTTTAATATAAGTTACTATTATATACCAATTATTTTTAATAATAATAATTATAATTATTATTTGCATCTCTGTTTTTTTGTCATAATAATGTTACTAGATAATAATTATTATTGTCATCATTATTATCATTGATGTTATACAAATAACAAGTATATTATTGATAATAATTACAATAATGACAAATAATGATAAACCAGTTATTATTATTAATATCCTAAAATATTATTACTATAACGGTATATTATTATAATTTATACAATAAGTATAAATTATTATCATGACGACACTTGTTATCATTATAATTATACTATAATGATAACAATAATATTTACACATGATAATTATTAGCAATACCTCATGATAATACCACATGATAATTATTATTAGTATGCTAATAACAATAATAATAATTATATATATGATAATATTAATAATAATAATAACAAGCATATTATTATTATTATTATTATTATTATTATTATTATTATTATTGATCCATAATAACAATGATATTATTATTTAATAATTATTATTAAATTATCATGGAAATGACAATATTATCAACTATTATTATTATTATTATTATTTATTATTACTTGGATAATAATCACAATAATAATAATTACAGGATTATAATTATCATAATTATTGATAAACAATAATTATTACAATAATAATAATAGAATAATAATTATATTATTATTATTATTATTATTATTATTATTATTATTATTATTATTGTCATAACAATAATAATTTAATAAGTGCAATAATTATTATTGTTATTATTATAATAACAATAATATTATAAAAGTATTATTAACACAATATTATTATATTTATTATTAATATTATTAATTATACTACTAATTAATGTTATTTTATCTTCGCATAAAAATATTATTACAATAGTATGGTTGTTATTTTTACTATTGGTAGTTTTATCAATGATTATTAATTGTATATTATTATAATTCTTATGTTATGCTTGTTATTATCTATCTTGATAATATTATAATAATATTATTAATGATTATTGTTAATAATAATAATAACAACGGATTGTAATAATGTTATATTACAATTATTATATTATTACAATATAAAAATATTATCAACAAATTATTATTATTTGTTAATAATTATCAATTATATTATTATTTTTAATAATAATAATTGTTCATAACCATTTCTAGTAATAAATAATATTCCCTTGTTATATAATAATAAGGGAATATTATTATTTTTAACAATAATAATTGTATTATTAATAGTAATTGTTATTAATAATTATTACTATAATGTTCATTTGATAGGATAATATTATAAATTATAATTTCAAGGGAATTATATACCAATAATAATATTCTTGTAACAACCATAAAATACCATATTATTGATATACACTAATTGACAATTCATGTGGCTATACCAAAGTAATCCTAGAAAAGCTTTTTAAATTATAGGTTACTGAATTTGGTAATAATTTATTTAATAAGAATAATAATAAGATTGTTATTACACTATTGATTATAATATTAGTCATGGTGTTAATTATTATTATTTTATGGTTGTTAGTCATAATAATATGATTATTACTATTGTTACTATTTTTAAATAGTAAGAATAGTAATAATCACAATATTATAATAAAAGTTAATATACTTTTTGTTATCATATCAGGATAGTTAAATACCCTGATATGGTTATTATAATATGTAACAAGCATACAATATAATTATAATTATTATTATTAATAACTAACTTATATTTTGTTACTATTATCAAATTAACTATTGTTATTATACTAACAATAATATTTACTCGTGATTGTTATTATAAAAATTTATTGTGATCAATGATATTATCCTATCAAATGAACATTATTAATAATAATTTTTAGGTTAATCATTGATATTAGTAATAATTATTAAATAATCCTAGTGTTACCCACTATAAAATTAATACAACCTTATCAAGGATATTTAATCAAATGAACATTAAAAATTATTATTTAATTATTATCAAATAAAAATTATTTTATTCTAAGATATTACAATTTTATTATCATTATTATGATTATAATCTATTAGCAAGAATATATTAAGTCATATTAATAACTCAGTAATTATAATAATAATTATTAGTATAATAATTTTTATTTGTCAATGCACATTTCATAATTATTATTAAAACAATATATTCGGGTTAATTAGCAATATAATAATTATTACCCTTCGCTCTATTTCAACAGCTAAGAACTCTCGGAACACGGAGGTTGGGAAAATCACACCGGAGGCGAAAGAGGGCGTTTTGCTAGCTACCTCAAGACTCACCCTCTCGACCATCTCCAATCTCAACTAGTCTAACTCTATAGGAGTTGTCACACCTCCAAAGGATAACCTAGATGATTCTCAACTCTAGTGTCATGGCTAAGGGAAAATCAATATAATATGCCATTAAGATTGGAACTCCATTAAATTCATCAATAAAGAAAACATAATAACATGTCATAGAAACATAATCATCCAAGGGTTTACAAGTCCGAATATCCACAAGGGGTTTAGCTACTCATTGAGCCTTACAAATTTATCAATTTATATGAATAAACACAAATCGAAATCATAGATGAAAACCCTCTTGTGTAGCGTGGCTATGGTCTTATGCGGCCGATTCATCTCTTCACCAAGCTCCTCGTCAAGCCTAGGGCACACCTTGCCGGATCTGTGCCGACGAAAGCTCCTCCAATAACTATCTTCCGACAAGCTTCAATGACGATGCCGATGACGCGCTTCAATCCTCCACAAAGTCCTCTCCAAACAATAGCCGCGACCATTCAGAGAATAGGCGAAAAGATCCCGAAAAGGTCCTCAAAATGGCCTTTGTAATCATTAATTATTACAACCCGAATAATAGTATAATAATATTGTGTGTGCATCTTTAGATGTTATTTATAGCTTTTACAATTGATTTAGTGCCTTTGTGATTTCTTCTTCATTTCTAATTAAGAGTTGATTCAATGCTTTTACCAAAGCATTGAGGCTCGGGGCTGAGACCAATCTCGGGAGCGGATTTGGCTTGATCTTACAATACCAAATTACACCATCTCCCTTGTAAATTTTTTTCAATAGTTTCACTTTGGAATTCAAAAGGTGCATTGTTAATCGCCCAACCAATCATATTTAAATTTTGTAAGTAAAACAATTTGAACAATATTAAAATGGATTTTTAAGAAAAAAAATAGTATTATGTATATTCTTTTGAGAATATACTCCACATGAAAAGCTTTTTAAAATAATGTAAATTATCAATTCCAAAGTGATAGTAACCAATAACTATTAATGATGATAATTGATACGATGGTATTGTTAAATACCCTTCATAATAATTATTTACATAAAGTAAATAATATTATCATAATAGTCTGTTAGCATAATAACCATTATATGATAATAACAATTGTTATAAATTAATAATTATTGATTGTAAAATAATCAATTATTAATATGATAATATAATGTTATTGGTAATAATAGTTTAACATTACGAGGTGATTCACCTTAGTCACTTATAAGTAATGATATTATTAATCCCTTCAATATTTATTATGTTAATAATAAATATCAATTTATATAATAACAACAATATTATTATTTATTATCAACTTAGCATGAGATATTATAATAATTAATAATAATTATTATTGCAATAATAATTATTATTAATATTATCAATTTAATATATTATCATATTTCTTTTATGTTACTAATCCATAATAATGACACCCAAAAAAACATGAATAGGTGATTATTAATTATTGTAATAGTGCTAACAGTGAATCCTGAAATTAATTATTACACTCAATGATTAAATATCCCTCATAAAGTTGTATTAATTTTATAATGGGTAACACTAGGATTATTTAATAATTATTACTATTATTATCGATAATTATTATAATATTTTTTATTGATTATTATTGTATAATAATTAATGATTATCACGTGGGTAAACTATCCATATTAGCATAATTGTTAACAACTTTTAACATTATCCCTTCAATTGTTATTTAATCATTGTCGTAATAATTGGTAATATGACTTCATAAAAATGGTAATGAGCAATTATGGTATTATTATTGTCCATAATAAAATTGATAATAGCAATGTGATAATAATTGAAGGGTAATTATTATCACATTGTTGGACTTTTAAAATATTAAAGTGGGGATATTATTAATCATGTTATTGTTATTAACATTAAATTTTATCTCAAGTCTAAAAAATTAATATGATTTTTCTACTTGTAGGACATATATTTATACAGATATATATATTCAATACATATACTTATACACATGTTTTCCAATTTCAGATTTTCAAATCCTTCCAAACAAACATAAAATCTTATAATATAGTAATTCCAGTTACATTCAACCAAACACAAGATTTAACTGCACTGTATTTTGAAATGCAGTGGATTTCTAGTTACATTGTAACTAGAAATCCACTGCATTCAGAACTACATCCAACCAAACGCCTCCTAATATGATTTTTCTACTTGTAGGACATTGTCAAGCTTGTAATTCAACGATATACTAGAGTTATTATTAATAACAATATTGTTATTAATAATATATTAATAAACACTTATTAATATATTATTATTTGTTACAGATATTAGCAATAATATATTAATAAGTGTTTATAATAATAGTTAATGATGATGATGATGCCAATAATAACAGATTAATTGATAATAATACCTGTAAATAACAATAAGTATTGTTATTACTATTGTTATTAAAATAATTGTTACTGTTATGCTAATATATTATTATCGACAAATAACGATAATAATATATTATTAATATCAATATTTTTACCATTGTAATAACATGATGATAATAAGAATAATAAGTAAAATAGAAACATTATATCTTGATCAAATATTATTAATAATAATATTAAATATTATTACCATTTAATAACTCCAGTTCTATTATTATATATTAAAATAATATATAATAATAAGTCAAATAATAATATCAATAATAATTAGTATTGATATTATTATTGTTAATAATAACAATGATAATATCATTGTTATTATTAACAATAATACAAGTCGTAAAAAATAATATTATTGTTATTATTATAATAAAAAATTATTATAATTATTATTGTGGGGTACCCCACTTATTCTTGTTATAATAATAAAAAATCAGCTAAAAATAATAATAATTATTACTATTAAAAGTCCCCAATATTATTAATAATATTATTGCTATTATAAAATAACAATATTATTATTCACGTAACAATTAATATACAAAATTATTATAATAACAATAATAATATTGTTTATATAATTATTAACATATTCGTTTTTACCATTTTTATGAAGAATTACCATTATTATTATTATGTTATTATTGTTATTATTGTTATAATTGTGTAAACACTAGGATATTATTAATAACAAATCTGGTATTATCATTTTTATTATTCTTTGTAATCATTAATTATAATAATAATTATTATAATTATTATTGTATTATTATAATATTATCCGAGGTACTGATATTAACAATATTATAACATTTTGATATATTAATAATAGACATTATAATAATATAATAATAATTATTGATAATAATTATATTGATAATAATACCATATGCTTATATTACCTAATGATTATACTAATTTATTAATATTACTATGATATTAATTATTATTATTATTGTGAGTATCTGATACCAATATTTAGTTAAGGTAATATATAAATATTGCACTATCATACTAGTTATGATAATTTATCATTAAATATTTATTGGTTATAATAATTATTATTACAATATTATTATTATTGCGAATAATAATATCGGTGACAAATAATAATAGTTAATGATGATAATGATGATGACTATTATTATTATTATTATTATTATTATTATTATTATTATTAAAACAATTATTACTATTATTATTTTTAATAATAGTAATAATAATAGTCATCATCATTATCATCATTAACTATTATTATTTGTCACCAATATTATTATCCGCAATAATAATAATATTGTAATAATAATTAGGGAAAATTACTATTCATTCCCCGCGAATTGCAAAACTTCTCAGACAGCCCCTGCAAGTTTGTAATACCCAAAAAGCCCTTCTGTTAGTGTTTGAATTCCTTTTTCCCCCCTGTCGTTCATTTGTACAAGGGTTATGCTGTGAAATTCCGTGTGTACCCTTGGAAATGGTGGAAAAAAACCGCCCAGTCACATCATGTTAAACATTTTTTATTTAGCTTTTGTCAATCTTTTCATTCTTTCTTGCGTTGATTTTTCTGAAACAAAGTTTGGAAGACTCATCGTTTGCATTCTTTTGAACTCCGCCATTTGGGCGATAAGGTGAGAATGTCTTCCTTTCCATCACTTTGATCATCCTTTAAGGGATAGTACAAATTTATATTTATTTATATGCAGGTTTTTAATGGAGAGTTTTTGTGCAATTGCAAGATACAACGGTGAGGGACGAGTGCTAGTGTTCACGGCACAGACTTGTTGGGATTCAATCTTAGCGGAGATATGTGACTGATGGGGTCTTGATGTTTCCCATGTTAGGGTGAAGTTTATCACACCCGATGGACATAAAACGATTTGTCCAATAGAAAATGAGATTGACTTCCAGCGCATGTGTCATGTATACTCACTCTTCAAATGCGCTGCAGTCGATCTCGTTGTTGAGACAGATGATGTGCCATTGTCGCATCATAGTCAAAACGAATTCTTGTCATTGTAAAGTTTTTATCCTTTATATTTACTCTTAAAGTCATATGTGTTCGCGTAATTATTATAGTTACTGTTTAATTAATATATTTTTACGTTAAGTATTCCATTTTCCGTTTAAAACAATAAGTTCCCCTTATAAACCAATAAGTTATGCTTTGTTAACCGGTCTCATCCCAGTTCCCGTTTAAACATATATTTTATCGTTTAACTAATTGTGTCTGTGTTTAACTTACTATGTTTTAGTTTAAATATACATGTTTCAAGTGAACTTATTTTGTTTCCGATTAACTTACTGATGTTTTCCGCTTAACTGAAGTGTTGGCAGAAATTCTGATTCTGCCAGCGCACCTGTTCCATCTCATGGCGACCCGGACGGTTCAGCATGCCTTCCGTCGTCCTCGGATCATCCCGAAGTGTTGTCGTTGGATATCGGACAACGTTTCGTAGACGTTCAACATTTCAGAGACGCGCTTCAGAATTTTGCAATCAAGAGGAATTTCGACTTCAAATTCATAAAGAATGAGAAACACAGGGTGACTGTAGAATGCACTGCCGTTGGTTGTGGCTGGCTCCTTCATGCATCAAAGGAATACAATAAAATAGGATCAGAATAAAGACAATGCACCCGTCACACACTTGCGGTGGTGGAATTGGCACCAGTGATTGATAAGCTTAAAAGCCAGCCATTGTACAGGCCTATCGACATTCAGAAGGACATGTTACTGGAACACGATGTCCACATTCCATACAAGCAAGCTTGGTTGGGTAAAGAGCGTGCCCGGGTGATCCTCGACGGCAGCGACGTCTCCAGCTATGATCTGCTGCTCTGGTACGTGGATAAGATGGCTGAGACAAATCCCGGCAGCATTGCGGTTGTAGAAAGAGACGGCGAGCGTTTTAAACGTGCATTCTTCTCGTTCCGTGCTTGTATCATGGGATTCAAGCGGGGTTGCAGGCCGCTGCTGTTTGTCGACGGTACCCATCTTCTTAGAAAATATCGTGGTACGTTGCTGGGCGCTACAGGCTAAGATGGAAACAATGGGTTTTTCCACTTGGCGTTCGGTATCGTCGATAACGAGACAGATGCGAATTGGACGTGGTTCATTTCCAAGTTAGGTGATGCGTTATACGATGACGACGATTATGAAGAGATTATTACATTTGTGTCAGACAGGTCTAAGGGGCTTGTGAATGCCATTGCAAGGGTCTTCCCCTCTTCCCCACATGCCTATTGCCTTCGACACTTGGAGGCCAATTTTATGAAAGCTAATGGCGGACTTGGGAAGGCATTGAAGTACGAGTGCTGGTCCATATGCTTTCGTATTGCGTGGGCATCAACGGCTAAAGAATTTGATGATACGGTGAATGAATTGAGGGCCACATCACCAGAAGCGCATCGCTGGTTGCTTCAGAAGTTAGATTTGTCACATTGGTGTAATTATTTGTTCAAAGGTCAACGTTGGGGCAATATGTATTCAAATGTTGCAGAGTCCTTCAATGCGTGGATAAAAGAAGCTCGCCATTTACCCGTGACGAGAATGGTCAACTCCATACGGTATTTGAATGTTTGATTTTCAATCTGATTAAAAATCTTCGTCACTCTTTAACTTCTTTTACTTTACGTTTGCCTATAATGGTTTCCTTTTAATTATGTTTGTTCGTGTTTAATTATAATTATTTTCGTTTAACTATCTACTTTTATGTTTAACTATTCTTGGCTTACCTTAACAATCAATTATAATTTGTTATGGTACAGGTTCAAATTAATGCGGATGTTATGCACCCGTCGTGAGCAAGCGAACAAATGGGCCATCTACTTATGCCCCGATATACATAAGACAATAGACGAACTGGTTGCGGAAAGCCGAAATCTTTATGTTGGTCGTTGTGTTGATGATCGTTATGAAGTCCTCGATCATTGCAGCAACTCCGTCGAACTATCTGGTAGAACATGCTCATGTCGCAGGTGGCAAATTTATGGTATCCCGTGCACACACGCTTGCGCTGCAATAATGCAAACAGACACTAACGTTCATCAATTTATTAGCGCCTACTTCACCGTGGAGACATACAAACTTGCATATAGGAAAGCTATTTTCCCTATACCAGACGATGACAAGCCTACAGACGATAATCGAGAACTCCATCTGCGTCCGCCTGTTACGAGAAGGCCACCTGGGCGACCCAAACAGAAGAGGATCGAGTAGCAGCCGATGCCACGCGTCCGGCCACAATCGTAGATCTTGTAATGAACCTGTCGCCGACTAGGCATCGTAAATTAACTCATAATAAGCATATTTATGTCTACGTGTTTGATATTGACACAGTCAGTTTAAACATAAATATATTATTTTAATGAGTAACAATGTTTGTTAAATGGAGACGTCAATATTTCAATGGTTTAAGTCTTATTTAAAAGGCGAACGTTTTGTTTAAGTGATAACATAGAAATGTAATACGTATAATACCAAAGCATAGTTGTCCGGTCAAAATTGATCGACCCTTGGAATTCGCATTCAAAGACATTCAATGTATCTCCTGAATTCAAGTAGCCAAGTTGAACGTCCCTTCCATTTCCCGTCTACTCTATAAATTGCCTTCGCGTGGAATGATTAGATTATAAAGTTACAAAAAACAATTGATGCGACATCTGCTCGACCAGGGGATCGCCTGGACACATCCTGGCAACGTAATAAGAGTATCCTTCGAGATCATAAAATCCGCATGTTGTTGTTCAAATTGTAAAAAATGTATTTGGTTAGCAATTTGAACAACCCCATCAATTGTTTTAACACTTTATAAAGGTTTCTAGATATCGCAGGTTTTGGATGCAGTTGGATGATGTTTGCAGGCGAAGATTTTGCAGGCGAAGATGAACTTTCCAGCTTGAAATGATTCCAATAAAAGTGCTGCTCAAATTCC
Organism: Dioscorea alata; assembly: GCA_020875875.1. Taxonomy (NCBI): domain Eukaryota; kingdom Viridiplantae; phylum Streptophyta; class Magnoliopsida; order Dioscoreales; family Dioscoreaceae; genus Dioscorea; species Dioscorea alata. The sequence goes on from CM037026.1 coordinate 12,456,524, forward strand.
CTGAAGGTTCATCTTCGATTGGAATCATTTCAAGCTGGAAGGATCATCGTCATCGGTTTCATTTCAAGTTCATTGTGTAAATGTACACTTGTTATGTAATCATTTATTCTCGTAATTGCAATAAACATATTTCATTTCAAGTGTAAAACTGCCTCTACGATTAATATTTAAACAGAAATGGTTGTTTTTAACAATTCACATAATATTGTTAAAGGACTGAAATGCAGATAGTCCGATGGCCAGGTTGAAGTTTAAATCGAACCAGTTAAAATTAAATATACATACTTATAGTTATACATAAATAGGGTTCGTTAAACATTAACATATATAGTTAAACTGAATATTTCAAAACAATAACTCAAGTCGGTTTTCCCTCCCCAGTCGAAGACTCGCCTCTTTCTATGATTCCGGTTCTTCGACCTTGAATAAGTATGCAGGCAACATAATTTAATCGGAAATATGGTACATCTTTTCGAGGAAGGCGTAGCTTCTCACCTTCGAGTATTTTCTCGATAAATTGCATCACATAAACGGCGCAGTCGACACTTCCTCGTCTGTGTCGCGGGGTGTGACCGTCGTGAATTAGCGGGTACATCATAGTCACCCCTCGTAGAACTCCATATCTACACAATAGTCAAATAGTTTCTTCTGTTGAGATATACAACCTAATGTTATTAAAATACTGTTCATTTTAACGGTGAATGACTGAGGAACTTACCATTTCAGACACGTCTGTGGTGTACTCATCGCTTTGGAATGACGAATAATGCCTGTATTCCTGTTTGTCATTGTCAAGCACCATCATATGGAAGCGGCCGTTCATGATTATTGGAAAGATAACAATGTCAACTTCATGCAGGTTTCGCGTGGCGTCTCCGATCATAGCGAGCGACGACTCGCACGCGTCAGGTTGTTAACAATAATATTATTATTTTTAATTATTATATGATGTTATTATTATTTTTCCTATTATTATATAATAATAATATAATAATTATTAAATAATTAAAGTTATTGTTAATATTTATAATTATTATTACTAATAATAATAATAATAATCATCATCATCATCATTAACTATTATCATTTGTCACCCTAGCAATTATTATTGCTAGGGTGACAAATGTTACTTATAATAATAAAATATTATTAATAATGATGTAATAATAATAATAATAATAATCACAATCATGTTATGCTAATAACATTAGATTAACAAATCATTATTTTGATAATAACAATAATAATATTTATTAATTGTGATTTATCAAAATAAATCACAATTAATAAATCATTAACTAATAATAGCAATAATGATTTTATTGTTATTATTATTATTGTTAAAGGAATTATCCTTTAACAAGTGACAAATAATAACAATGATATTATCATTATGAGTGATAATAATATTAACGCAATGATTATTAGTTAGTTATTACTATCATATTGCCTTTATAATTGATAGTGTTATTAAATAATAATACTAGCAACAAAGTAATAAAATATTATCAATGATTATCGTTAGGAATAATAATAAAATGATATATTATTATTAATAATCCGTATGATTATTATTGAATATTAAATAATATTATCCTTTATAATTACATTATAATAAATATTATTATCAATAATATTATTGTTATTAACAATAACAATTAAATAATGGATTTGCAAACATTAATAATATCAATAATAACAATAATAAGTGCTGGCGTTATCACCATCTTTTAATAATATGCATTAGTGTGAGGAGTTTCCATTAAATAGGAATAAAATAGGCTTTAAATCACAATCAAAACATGGATTTAACAATTGATAAGGTCAATTATAAATTTGAGATTGCATGGGATAATAATAATTATCCTATGCAATAATAATGATAATATTTATTGTTAATAATAATAATAATAATAATAATATTATTATTATTATTATTATTATTATTAATATTATTAATATTATTAATATTATTATTATTATTGGTTAAAAATAATAAGTTGATAATAAAATAATACTTATAATTATTAACTCGTGTCAATAATGATATTGTTATTATAATATGATGATAATAATATTATTATTTGCAATAATAATAACATTGTAATAATAATAATTATTATTATTATATCATTATTATAATAACAATAATATTATTATTTGAATAATAATATTAATAACAATATTATTGATGGGCCATGTGCATAATATTAACGTAAATATCCGTTATCCACTTGTGTTAGCGTTAATAATAATATTAACAATACTTAATAACTATTACTAATAATTATGGTTATAATATTAATATTAATAATCCGTTATTATTATAATTATAATTAGTTAATGATATTATTTTATTATTGCTATAATAATCATTATTATTTTAATAATAATAATAATAATAGCATATTACTGATAATCATTACCATTTAATGTAATATTATCAACTAATAATTGTTATTGACTAATATTTGCTACAGTAAATATTATTATTGACTTTTAATAATATTTCTATTAAAAATCCTCAATATTGCTAATAATATCTAATTGTTATTATTACAATAATATTATTATAATAACAATAATTATAATAATTATTATTATAATTATTATTTTGGGTACCCCATTTATTAAACTAATAAGTGGGGTACCCACTTATTACTAATAATTATTATTACTAATAATTGAAAATAATTGAAAATAATAATAATAATAATAATTATTATTATTATTACTATTAAAAGTCGTATATATTATTAATAATATTATTGTTATTATAAAAAATAACAATATTATTATTCGCGTAACAATTAATATACAAAATTATTATAATAACAATAATAACAATAGTTCATTATATCTTGATCTGTTATTATCATTAATATATATTATTAAAGGATGGCGATAACACAAGCACTTATTATTGTTATTATTAATGTTTCCATATCTGAATTACTATAGCAACGTCTAAGAAAATTATTATTGTTATTATTATTTTTACTATTATTATTATATTATTATTATTATTATTACAATATTATTATTATTGCAAATAATAATATTAATAACAATAATTATGATAATAATGACAAAGACAAGATAGATTTATTATACAAGCTGATAATAATAATAACAATATTGTTATTATTATTATTATTATTATTATTAATTATTAAATAATCCTAGTGTTACCCATCAATAATAATATTATTAATAATAATTTCCGTTTATACCAGTTATTTTTAATAATAATAATTATAATTATTAACTCGTGTTAGTATAATAACAATAATAACATTATTTATTATAATGATATTGATAATAAAATAATAACAATATTGTTATTATTTTATCAAATTAACATCAATGATAATAATAATACTAATAATAACAATAATAAATATTATTACTATTATTATTATTATATTAACAATAATACTAATTATAACAAACGATTGTTTATATTGAACATTTTATCTTTGGATTCAATATTTGTAAATTAATGTTTGGAATGGATAACTTTGAATTTAATATTTATATTAGCAATGAATTATTAGTACGATTTTTTATATTGCAGTGAAAATTTAAACCATTGCATACGATTTGTTAAATAATGATTGCAAAAATAATTGTAGCTAGCGAATGATAAAACAAGATAAAACCACTACGAATATAAAAATTGTACCATATTTAGGTACTGATTGACTCAATGATACAACAAAATGCGAACTTTACAAAATAATTTCATCGAGTACAGCTAAAGACCACCCTCTAATGAAAAAATTTTAAGGGTGATCGATCCCAAATGTTTGACTTTTGACATATAGAAAGGGAGAACAAGAAATACAGCAAAATGTGCAACAAATTGTGGCAATTTTAAATTTATAACTACTATTTTTTTGTGCCGAAATGTACATAAAAAAATCAAAATTTACATAAGATGAATCGCTCAAATAAATGATTATTTTTGCTCCCCAATAGTAGGAGTTTCTTGTTGAATTGATACACTGAATATTTCATTAGATAACAATCAACTAAGATAAGAATTTGTGCGACTTTGCTGATGATCTTGGTAAGTTATGGTTGGTTAAAAAGAAATTAGATGACCATAAACATGAAACTAAAGAAATCAAATAGTATTCATTGCCATGATTGGCCATTAAAACTCAATTTGATTAAATTAGGTATTTGAATAAATAAGATTAATGAGTGGGAATGCTTCTATGATTCATCTTTTTCTCCTCAAAAGGTTTTTCAATACATCAATAAATTTAAAAACAAATAATGTTTTCTAAGACTTTGTGGCATGAATTGAGATAAAAATCAACTCTTAATTAGAAATGAAGAAGAAATCACAAAGGCACTAAATCAATTGTAAAAGCTATAAATAACATCTAAAGATGCACACACAATATTATTATACTATTATTCGGGTTGTAATAATTAATGATTACAAAGGCCATTTAATTTGAGGACCTTTTCGAGATCTTTTCGCCTATTCTCTGAATGGTCGCGGCTATTGTTTGGAAAGGACTTTGTGGAGGATTGAAGCGCGTCATCGGCATCGTCATTGAAGCTTGTCGGAAGATAGTTATTGGGGGAGTTTTCGTCGGCACAGATCCGGCAAGGTGTGCCCTAGGCTTGACGAGGAGCTTGGTGAAGAGATGAATCAGCCGCATAAGACCATAGCCACGCTACACATGAGGGTTTTCATCTATGATTTCAATTTGTGTTTATTCATATAAATTGATAAATTTGTATCGCTCCATGAGTAGCTAAACCCCTTGTGGGTATTCGGACTTGTAAACCCTTGGATGATTATGTTTGTATGACATGTTATTATGTTTTCTTTATTGATGAATTTAATGGAGTTCCAATCTTAATGGCATATTATATTGATTTTCCCTTAGCCATGACACTAGAGTTGAGAATCATCTAGGTTATCCTTTGGAGGTGTGACAACTCCTATAGAGTTAGACTAGTTGAGATTGGAGATGGTCGAGAGGGTGAGTCGTGAGGTAGCTAGCAAAACGTCCTCTTTCCCCTCCGGTGTGATTTTCCCAACCTCCGTGTTCCGAGAGTTCTTAGCTGTTGAAATAGAGCGAAGGGTAATAATTATTATATTGCTAATTAACCCGAATATATTGTTTTAATAATAATTATGAAATGTGCATTGACAAATAAAAATTATTATACTAATAATTATTATTATAATTACTGAGTTATTAATATGACTTAATATATTCTTGCTAATAGATTATAATCATAATAATGATAATAAAATTGTAATATCTTATAATAAAATAATTTTTATTTGATAATAATTAAATAATAATTTTTAATGTTCATTTGATTAAATATCCTTGATAAGGTTGTATTAATTTTATAGTGGGTAACACTAGGATTATTTAATAATTATTACTAATATCAATGATTAACCTAAAAATTATTATTAATAATGTTCATTTGATAGGATAATATCATTGATCACAATAAATTTTTATAATAACAATCACGAGTAAATATTATTGTTAGTATAATAACAATAGTTAATTTGATAATAGTAACAAAATATAAGTTAGTTATTAATAATAATATTATAATTATATTGTATGCTTGTTACATATTATAATAACCATATCAGGGTATTTAACTATCCTGATATGATAACAAAAAGTATATTAACTTTTATTATAATATTGTGATTATTACTATTCTTACTATTTAAAAATAGTAACAATAGTAATAATCATATTATTATGACTAACAACCATAAAATAATAATAATTAACACCATGACTAATATTATAATCAATAGTGTAATAACAATCTTATTATTATTCTTATTAAATAAATTATTACCAAATTCAGTAACCTATAATTTAAAAAGCTTTTCTAGGATTACTTTGGTATAGCCACATGAATTGTCAATTAGTGTTTATCAATAATATGGTATTTTATGGTTGTTACAAGAATATTATTATTGGTATATAATTCCCTTGAAATTATAATTTATAATATTATCCTATCAAATGAACATTATAGTAATAATTATTAATAACAATTACTATTAATAATACAATTATTATTGTTAAAAATAATAATATTCCCTTATTATTATATAACAAGGGAATATTATTTATTACTAGAAATGGTTATGAACAATTATTATTATTAAAAATAATAATATAATTGATAATTATTAACAAATAATAATAATTTGTTGATAATATTTTTATATTGTAATAATATAATAATTGTAATATAACATTATTACAATCCGTTGTTATTATTATTATTAACAATAATCATTAATAATATTATTATAATATTATCAAGATAGATAATAACAAGCATAACATAAGAATTATAATAATATACAATTAATAATCATTGATAAAACTACCAATAGTAAAAATAACAACCATACTATTGTAATAATATTTTTATGCGAAGATAAAATAACATTAATTAGTAGTATAATTAATAATATTAATAATAAATATAATAATATTGTGTTAATAATACTTTTATAATATTATTGTTATTATAATAATAACAATAATAATTATTGCACTTATTAAATTATTATTGTTATGACAATAATAATAATAATAATAATAATAATAATATAATTATTATTCTATTATTATTATTGTAATAATTATTGTTTATCAATAATTATGATAATTATAATTCTATAATTATTATTATTGTGATTATTATCCAAGTAATAATAAATAATAATAATAATAATAATAATAATAATAATAATAATAATAATAATAATAGTTGATAATATTGTCATTTCCATGATAATTTAATAATAATTATTAAATAATAATATCACTGTTATTATGGGTCAATAATAATAATAATAATAATATGCTTGTTATTATTATTAATATTATCATATATATAATTATTATTATTGTTATTAGCATACTAATAATAATTATCATGTGGTATTATCATGAGGTATTGCTAATAATTATCATGTGTAAATATTATTGTTATCATTATAGTATAATTATAATGATAACAAGTGTCGTCATGATAATAATTTATACTTATTGTATAAATTATAATAATATACCGTTATAGTAATAATATTTTAGGATATTAATAATAATAACTGGTTTATCATTATTTGTCATTATTGTAATTATTATCAATAATATACTTGTTATTTGTATAACATCAATGATAATAATGATAACAATAATAATTATTATCTAGTAACATTATTATGACAAAAAAACAGAGATGCAAATAATAATTATAATTATTATTATTAAAAATAATTGGTATATAATAGTAACGTATATTAAACTATATATAATGAGACAATAATAATATATTGTTATTATTACAATATATTATTATTACAATAATAATTATTATTCCTATTATTATGTTATTAATATTGGTATTGTCTTACTATTATAATAATTATTATTAATAATATTATCATAATATTATACATATGATATTATTATCCGATATTAATAACATTGTTATTATTGCATGTAACCCATCAATAATAATAGTTAATGATGATGATGATTAATAATAATAATAATAATAGATTAACAATTATTATTATTTTTACTATTATTATATTATTATTAAATGATATTATTATTATTATTATTATTATTATTATTATTATTAGTATTATTATTATTATTATACACTTGTTGATAACATCATTATTTAATTATTGTAACAAGGCCAACATAGATTTGATAATCCGATGTGATGGTGCTTCTCCAACATCGGATGTTTTCCGATAGTGCCAAATAATTACAATAATTATTAATAATATTATTAATAACAAATTAATATGTTAATTTGTTATTAATTATAAATAATAATAATAATAATAATAATAATAATAATAATAATAATAACAATATATATTATTATAATAATAATGATATAATGTTATTGTTATTAATAATGATATTATGTGTTAACAATAATAACAACGCCTATGATAATAATTATTATTAATAATATTATTATAATATTATTAATATTATACAAATGATATTATTATACGATATTAATAATATTGTTATTATTGTCTGTAACCCATCAATAATAATAGTTAATGATGATGATGATGATGATGATGATGATGATAATAATAATAATAATAATATAATATTATTATTATTAATAATAACAATAATTATTATTGTTAATCTATTATTATTATTATAATACACTTGTTAATAACATCATTATTTAATTATTGTAACAAGGCCAAGATAGATTGATGTCCGATGTGATGGTGTTTCTCCAACGGCGGATGTTAGCGGATAGTGCCAAATAATTATAATAATTATTAATAATATTATTATAACAAATTAATATGTTAATTTGTTATTAATAATAAAAATAATAATAACAATATTTATTATTATAATAATAATGATATAATATTATTGTTATTAATAATAATATTATGTGTTAACAATAATAACAACGCCTGTGTAACACAGTTCTTTTTATTATTAAATAACAATAATAATATATTGTTATTATTACAATAATTATTATTATTCCCGTTATTATTATTGTTATGTAAAAAGTTATTACATAATATTCATATTATTAAGTAAATTTATAATAATAACTAATTAATAAGACAATAATTATTATATAAATTATTATATAAATTATTATTATTATTATTAACAATAAATACAATAATAACAACAACAATATTATTATTATTATTAATAAAAACAATAATTACAAAATAAGTCATTATAAGACACTAATAATATGGAATAATAATAATAATAAAATAAATTATTAATAATTCATGAACAATATTATTAGACGGTACTAATAACTCAATATTATATGATATTATTATCCGATATTAATAATATTGTTATTATTGTCTGTAACCCATCAATTTATTACGAAGCCAGTGCTAATAATAATAATTATTATCCCCCACTTATTCATAAAAATGATAACAATAATAAATATGTGCGTTAACAATAATAAAAATAACAATTAATAATGATAGTATTTATTATTATTATTATTATTATTATTATTATTATTATTATTAAGTGATGATGTTAGGTGATAGAAATTATTTTTCTCAATATTGAAATAATATTATTGTTATTATTATAATAATATTATTATAATAACAATAATTATTATAACAATTATTATAATTATTATTGTGGGTACCCCACTTATTCGGGTTATAATAATAAAAAATCAGCTAAAAATAATAATAATTATTACAGTTAAAAGTCCACAATATTATTGATAATACTCTTGTTATTATAAAATTAACAATATTATTATTTGCGTAACAATTAATATACAAAATTACTATAATAACAATAATAACAATAATTCATTATATCCAAAATTATTATCGCTATTATTATTTTTTCTATTATTATATTATTATTATTGTTGTTATAATAATAATAATTATTATTATTATTACTATATTAATATTATTACAAATAATGTTATTAATAACAATAATTATGATAATAATGACAAGGCCAAGATAGATTTATTATACAAATGGATGATAATTATTATTATTATCATTGATATTAATAATAATTATTAAATAATCCTAGTGTTACCCATCAATGATAATAATAATATTATTATTATTAATAATTTCCTTCACATTTGTCACCCTAGCAATAATAATTGCTAGGGTGACAAATAATAATAGTTAATGATGATGATGATGATGATGATGATGATTATGATTATTATTTTATTATTATTAAAACAATTATTATAATAATAATAATTATTATAATTATTATTATTATTTTAATTTTTAATAATAATAATTATAATTATTAACTCGTGTTAGTATAATAACAATAATAACATTATTTACTATAATGATATTGATAATAAAATAATAACAATATTGTTATTGTTTTATTTTATATTGTTCCACCCTATTGTAACAATAATATGTTATTGTTATCATTTTTATTATTATAATAATTATTATTATAACAATAATAATGACTTATAATAATAATAATAATAATAATAACAACAACAACAACAACAACAACAACAATAAAAATTATCATTATTGTTAAGGCACAATTTTATTTTATTATTATTATTATTATTATTATTATTATTATTATTATTATTATTATTATTATTATTTTCTTCGTTATATATGTTCACATAAGAGGATTCCTCGATGTATGTGATATGCTAATCATTAACAATGTCTCTGACGATGCAATCAGACTTCACGTGTTCCCATTTTCATTGAAATAAAGAGCTAAGTAGTGGTTTAGGGATCTTCCTAGAGACTTTGGTGCAGTTCATTGAAGTGTTTTTAGCTTGTTATTTCCCACTAGGAAGAATGACCAAATGTATAAGGAGATTACAGCTTATGCACAATTGGATACTAAATCACTATTTGAGGCATCGGAGTGATTCAAAGATTTGCTAAGGAAAGGCCCACATCACAACCTTCTTCAATGGATGGAAGTTTAGATTTTCTATCAGGGCCTAAATCAGAATATCAAGTAGCTTATAAACTTAGTAGTAGGAGGATTACTTGGTAGTAAGATCCCAAAGACAACCAAGTAGTTGATAGAAGAGAGCCATAAACAACTACAAGTTGAACTTGAGAGGCAAGTTAGTTGTGAAGCATGCCGGGATAATTGAAGTTAGTGAAGTGACAGTACTAGCATCCCAGGTGGAAGCTTTGAGCAAAAAGATTGATAAATTTTCTACTCATAAGTCGACTACAGTCATAGCGTGTGGCACGTGTGAGCGGGAACATGCCTTGACAGATTATTCCATTGTCGGAGCGGTGACCCGTCAAACAAGTGGATTTCATTGGAGTGGTCCATTATCTACTCAGAAGTGACATCACGACAATTTTTCTCAGGGAAATCAAGTGCAGGAGCAGAAGTCCTCACCAGCACTTCCCCTTGAACAGTAGAATGACAAGAGACCCGCATTGGAGGAAGTATTTACTTAGTTCATTCAAAACATGGATATTAAGTTTCAATAGTCTGAAAACTCGATTCCAGAGCATAGAGGCATCGATGAGAAACAACAGATTAAGGTGGGGAAGATGGCTAAATTATTGTCCAAACATCCTCAAGAAATTTTGCCTATTAATACTGAAGACAATCCCCTTGAGCATCTCAAAACTATCACTCTTCGGGGTGGTAAAGAGGTGGAGATGGGTAGTGAAAAGGTGATGGAGAAGGAAAAGTGACTAGAAATTGAGATTATTGAGAGTCCGACAAAGGAAAGCAAAGCTACTCCAAATGTTGAGAAGAGAATACCACCATCATTGAAGGAGTATGTTTACCATCTCCCATACCCATTAAGGTTAAAGAATGATCATAGAGACGAAAAATTCATGAGGTTTCTGGATTTGTTAAAGCAATTACATATTAATGTACCATTTGTTAAAGAATTATCTCAAATGATGAAGTACACTAAGTTTCTCAATGACCTACTAACAAACAAGCAAAAATTTGAAGAGATATTAATGGTCACATTGAGTGAAGGAAAGTCAGCATTGCTTCAGAATAGACTACCGAGGAAACTGATGAGTGCATTCCATATATATATTTTCATACCCTTGTCATGTATTTATCTTGTCTTTGAGAGTTTATTTATTGTGATTCGGTGCTACTATAGGTATTATTGTGCATTTGTGCAGGGAAACAGGTTCTTGTGCAAATGGACAGTATTCGGCACAATTACATTGTGAAAAGAGGGTCAGATTACAGTATCTTAGGTAGAACACGGGCTCAACACGCCCGTGTTCCTTCCAATGATTTTCTCAAAAGAACGAACTGTAGCAAATCACTGTAGCACGAATTTGGAGAAAAACACGGTTTGCACGTTCCTGACACGGGCGTGTTCTCTGACTGACACGAGGGGTGTCAGTGCTGAATTTTGTGTTCCACACTTTCCTGAGATTTTCAGCACCACGGACACACCCTTGACACTCTCATGTTCACCCCGAAAAGCACTTTTTAAGTTCAGATCTAGGCCATTTGAAGGTACTTCATCTTCTTTTCTTCCTCCTCCTTATTGGGGGTGGCTGTCAAGCCCTTCCCTTTCACTTTTCTAAGGCCAAAGAAAACCAAGAATTTAGTCTATGATCTCGTTAGATGCTTCTGAAAATCAGCAACCTGCGAATTGGGCTACCTATAACTTAGCATCTAGGCATCATCAATAGAAATTAAAAAAATATTGTATTGATATTCATGACCATTGGCAATACAAGATGTAACAGACAAAAGAGAACAAATATTTACCCTTGTCAGAGCTATTTGTGTCGATTCTTTAATAACATCACCAAGTTGCCCAGTGAGATGCAAATCACCCTTGCCCACCATTTGTTCATGGAAGCGTCGTCGGAGTGGTTAAGAAGCAAAGAGGGGAGTCTTTCATGGCTACATTACATTTTGTTTTCTTTAGTCTTTTATGGATTTGTAGAACTATGAGGGGCTAACAATCTCTGGTGCCCCGGGCTATGAACCTTAGCATGTTTAGTTTTGATTCTTAATGATATTGGTTATGGACTACTTCTGGATTCCTCTTATGTTTAATGTTGTGATGCAATTCCTGTTATGTCACGCCCTGGCCCGCAGGTCCATAGGACGGAACAACTACTGTGACAATCTCGTGGAGGGATACTCCGCCACTCAACCCTCGAGACAGCTCAAGGCTGAACAATAAACCTGAAATCAACAATATTAACACAAATGCCAAGTTTCCATAACAACAATGCCCAGCGGAAGTAATATAAGCAACCACAACAACAACAACATCGATGACGACATCATAATAAGGATAGAAGATAGAAGATCACAAGCACACAGGAAGATAACACTGACAATAATAGCAAAAACTCCGTGTGGATGCTTGATTTCAGTCGATTTACAGCCGTGACTCAGCACTATTTAAAGGACTTTTCGGGACTTTTTTTGTATCTTTTCACCTATCTTCTGGAGGGTCGCAGCTAGGGTTTGGAGAGGACTTTGTGGAGAATTGGAGGGAGCTCTCAGGATCGACATCGAAGCCCATCGAAAGATAGCCATTCGGGGAGCTTTCGTCGGCGCCGATCCGGCGAGGTGTGCCCTAGGCTTGGCGAGGAGCTTGGTGGAGACACTACAAGAAATATGACTAATTTCTACAATAAACATTCATAGGGAAAAATATCACAATCGTAGGTAAATAGTATTATCTACGAAAACAAATCGTAGAGCCAAACGTAGAGAACGCCCCGTAGGTAATAGTATTTGGCTACGATTTCCTATTTTCGTAGCCAAACCTTGGAATCTTTTTCTACGTTATTTTCATAGAGAAATGTAAACAAAATTTGTAGCTTAAATTAAAAAATCGTGGAGGGAAAAGATTATTGGCTACGAATAAAATTGTAGTCAATGGTTTCTTTAAATCTCTACGAAATTTAGTTACGAAAAATTTCATTGAGAATTGTGGATTTGTCTTGCTCCATTATGTTTTATCAATGTTAATTTTCGTAGAGAATTATGGGCTTTGAAATTAATCTCAGTAATTTATATTCCAGTTAGGATTAAATATGATTATACATAATAACAATTTATTTTTAATAATTATTATATTTGTAATATCGTGCAGATCGATTGTTGTGTTATAATAGTAATTATTATAAAAAAAAATAATAACGATATTATATAATAATATCGTGCATATTGTAAAACTATTATCATTTATAAATAATTTATATTCCAGTTATTATTATTTTTAATAATTGTTGTTGTGATTAAAATTATATATATAATAAGGAAGTGAGTTTTATTAACTAATAATACCATTATAATTGAAGGGTAATTATTGTCACATTGTTAATTAAATAGTTAATTTGACTCAACTAAATGTATTAATACCTCAATAACATAATATCTTTGATAATATTGTCAGTTATAATAATAAGAGGGTAATATTATTATTAACATAATAATATTAATCATTATTATCATCATTAACTATTATTATTTGTCACCGATATTATTGTCTGTAACCCATCAATTCGCATGAAATGAATCCAGTTCCCAATTTTATAATTATAATCATCATCAAATTTTATTATTAACACTGTTAGTATTAATAATATTGCTAATTATTAATTAATTATTTAGTTTCCTCATAGGCTCCATTAAATATTATTTTTAATATTGGTATTACTATGTTAATAATAGTAATTAACAAAGTAATAATAATAGTAATGATTTTCGTTATTAGTCGAATCATTGAGTTAATAATTATAATTAATAATAATAATAATAATAATTATTATTATTATTATTATTATTATTATTATTATTATTATTATTATTATGGAATCAATTATTGATGGGTTACAGACAATAATAACAATATTATTAATATTGGATAATAATATCATTTGTATAATATTAATCATATTATAATAATATTATTAATAATAGTTAATTATTTAAATATAATGGTATTATTTTCTCAAATAATTTAATGAGGTGACACTCTTATTATAATTATAAATAATTATCATTTAATCAAGATAATAATTGTATAATAATTATTATTTTAAATATTATTGTTAAATATTCCCTCGTACCCGCTCCTGAGATGTTAATTTGGGATTTGAATATTTCAGATAGGATGTTCTCATTGCTCTAGTTACCAAAGCATTGAGGCCCGGGGCTGAGACCAATCTCCGGAGCGGATTTGGCTTGATCTTACAATACCAGATTACACCATCTCCCTTGTAAATTTTTATCAACAGTTTCACTTTGGAATTCAAAAGGTGCATTGTTAATTGCCCAACCAATCATTTTTAAATTTTGTAAGTAAAACAATTTGAACAATATTAAAATGGATTTTTAAGAAAAAAAATAGTATTATATATATTCTTTTGAGAATATACTCCACATGAAAAGCTTTTTAAAATAATGTAAATTATCAATTCCAAAGTGATAGTAACCAATAACTATTAATGATGATAATTGATATGATGGTATTGTTAAATACCCTTCATAATAATTATTTACATAAAGTAAATAATATTATCATAATAGTCTGTTAGCATAATAGCCATTATATGATAATAACAATTGTTATAAATTAATAATTATTGATTGTAAAATAATCAATTATTAATATGATAATATAATGTTATTGGTAATAATAGTTTAACATTACGAGGTGATTCACCTTAGTCACTTATAAGTAATGATATTATTAATCCCTTCAATATTTATTATGTTAATAATAAATATCAATTTATATAATAACAACAATATTATTATTTATTATCAACTTAGCATGAGATATTATAATAATTAATAATAATTATTATTGCAATAATAATTATTATTAATATTATCAATTTAATATATTATCATATTTCTTTTATGTTACTAATCCATAATAATGACACCCAAAAAAACATGAATAGGTGATTATTAATTATTGTAATAGTGCTAACAGTGAATCCTGAAATTAATTATTACACTCAATGATTAAATATCCCTCATAAAGTTGTATTAATTTTATAATGGGTAACGCTAGGATTATTTAATAATTATTACTATTATTATCGATAATTATTATAATATTTTTTATTGATTATTATTGTATAATAATTAATGATTATCACGTGGGTAAACTATCCATATTAGCATAATTGTTAACAACTTTTAACATTATCCCTTCAATTGTTATTTAATCATTGTCGTAATAATTGGTAATATGACTTCATAAAAATGGTAATGAGCAATTATGGTATTATTATTGTCCATAATAAAATTGATAATAGCAATGTGATAATAATTGAAGGGTAATTATTATCACATTGTTGGACTTTTAAAATATTAAAGTGGGGATATTATTAATCATGTTATTGTTATTAACATTAAATTTTATCTCAAGTCTAAAAAATTAATATGATTTTTCTACTTGTAGGACATATATTTATACAGATATATATATTCAATACATATACTTATACACATGTTTTCCAATTTCAGATTTTCAAATCCTTCCAAACAAACATAAAATCTTATAATATAATAATTCCAGTTACATCCAACCAAACACAAGATTTAACTGCACTGTATTTTGAAATCCAAGTATATCCAGTTACATTGTAACTAGAAATCCACTGCATTCAGAACTACATCCAACCAAACGCCTCCTAATATGATTTTTCTACTTGTAGGACATTGTCAAGCTTGTAATTCAACGATATACTAGAGTTATTATTAATAACAATATTGTTATTAATAATATATTAATAAACACTTATTAATATATTATTATTTGTTACAGATATTAGCAATAATATATTAATAAGTGTTTATAATAATAGTTAATGATGATGATGATGCCAATAATAACAGATTAATTGATAATAATACCTGTAAATAACAATAAGTATTGTTATTACTATTGTTATTAAAATAATTGTTACTGTTATGCTAATATATTATTATCGACAAATAACGATAATAATATATTATTAATATCAATATTATTACCATTGTAATAACATGATGATAATAAGAATAATAAGTAAAATAGAAACATTATATCCTGATCAAATATTATTAATAATAATATTAAATATTATTACCATTTAATAACTCCAGCTTCTATTATTATATATTATAATAATATATAATAATAAGTAAAATAATAATATCAATAATAATTAGTATTGATATTATTATTGTTATTATTATTGTTAATAATAACAATGATAATATCATTGTTATTATTAACAATAATACAAGTCGTAAAAAATAATATTATTGTTATTATTATAATAAAAAATTATTATAATTATTATTGTGGGGTACCCCACTTATTCTTGTTATAATAATAAAAAATCAGCTAAAAATAATAATAATTATTACTATTAAAAGTCCCCAATATTATTAATAATATTATTGCTATTATAAAAATAACAATATTATTATTCGCGTAACAATTAATATACAAAATTATTATAATAACAATAATAATATTGTTTATATAATTATTAACATATTCGTTTTTACCATTTTTATGAAGAATTACCATTATTATTATTATGTTATTATTGTTATTATTGTTATAATTGTGTAAACACTAGGATATTATTAATAACAAATCTTCTATTATCATTTTTATTATTCTTTGTAATCATTAATTATAATAATAATTATTATAATTATTATTGTATTATTATAATATTATCTGAGGTACTGATATTAACAATATTATAACATTTTGATATATTAATAATAGACATGATAATAATATAATAATAATTATTGATAATAATTATATTGATAATAATACCATATGCTTATATTAACTAATGATTATACTAATTTATTAATATTATTATGATATTAATTATTATTATTATTGTGAGTATCTGATACCAATATTTAGTTAAGGTAATATATAAATATTGCACTATCATACTAGTTATTGTAATTTATCATTAAATATTTTATTGGTTATAATAATTATTATTACAATATTATTATTATTGCGAATAATAATATCGGTGACAAATAATAATAGTTAATGATGATAATGATGATGACTATTATTATTATTATTATTATTATTATTATTATTAAAACAATTATTACTATTATTATTTTTAATAATAGTAATAATAATAGTCATCATCATTATCATCATTAACTACTATTATTTGTCACCGATATTATTATCCGCAATAATAATAATATTGTAATAATAATTAGGGAAAATTACTATTCACCCCCCGCGAATTGCAAAACTTCCTAAACAGCCCCTGCAAGTTTGTAATACCCAGAAAGTCCTTCCGTTAGTGTTTGAATTCCTTTTTCCCCTCCTGTCGTTCATTTGTACAAGGGTGGAAAAAAACCGCACAGTCACATCATGTTAAACATTTTTTATTTAGCTTTTGTCAATCTTTTTCATTCTTTCTTGCGTTGATTTTTCTGAAACAAAGTTTGGAAGACTCATCGTTTGCATTCTTTTGAACTCCGCCGGTTGGGCGATAAGGTGAGAATGTCTTCCTTTCCATCACTTTGATCATCCTTTAAGGGATAGTACAAATTTATATTTATTTATATGCAGGTTTTTAATGGAGAGTTTTTGTGCAATTGCAAGATACAACGGTGAGGGACGAGTGCTAGTGTTCATGGCACAGACTTGTTGGGATTCAATCTTAGCGGAGATATGTGACCGATGGGGTCTTGATGTTTCCCATGTTAGGGTGAAGTTTATCACACCCGATGGACATAAAACGATTTGTCCAATAGAAAATGAGGTTGACTTCCAGCGCATGTGTCATGTATACTCACTCTTCAAATGCGCTGCAGTCGATCTCGTTGTTGAGACAGATGATGTGCCATTGTCGCATCATAGTCAAAACGAATTCTTGTCATTGTAAAGTTCTTATCCTTTATCTTTACTCTTAAAGTCATATGTGTTCGCGTAATTATTATAGTTACTGTTTAATTAATATATTTTTACGTTAAGTATTTCAATTTCCGTTTAAAACAATAAGTTCCCCTTATAAACCAATAAGTTATGCTTTGTTAACCGGTCTCATCCCAGTTCCCGTTTAAACATATATTTTATCGTGTAACTAATTGTGTCTGTGTTTAACTTACTATGTTTTAGTTTAAATATACATGTTTCAAGTGAACTTATTTTGTTTTCGATTAACTTACTGATGTTTTCCGCTTAACTGAAGTGTTGGTAGGAATTCTGATTCTGCCAGCGCACCTGTTCCATCTCATGGTGACCCGGACGGTTCAGCATGCCTTCCGTCGTCCTCTTATCATCCCGAAGTGTTGTCGTTGGATATCGGACAATGTTTCGTAGACGTTCAACATTTCAGAGACGCGCTTTGGAATTTTACAATCAAGAGGAATTTCGACTTCAAATTCATAAAGAATGAGAAACAATGGGTTTTTCCACTTGGCCTTCGGTATCGTCGACAACGAGACAGATGCGAATTGGACGTGGTTCATTTCCAAGTTAGGTGATGCGTTATACGATGACGGCGATTATGAAGAGATTATTACATTTGTATCAGACAGGTCTAAGGGGCTTGTGAGCGCCATTGCAAGGGTCTTCCCCTCTTCCCCACATGCTTATTGCCTTCGACACTTGGAGGCCAATTTTATGAAAGCTAATGGCGGACTTGGGAAGGCATTGAAGGACGAGTGCTGGTCCATATGCTTTCGTATTGCGTGGGCATCAACGGCTAAAAAATTTGATGATACGGTGAATGAATTGTGGGCCACATCACCAGAAGCGCATCGCTGGTTACTTCAGAACTTAGATTTGTCACATTGGTGTAATTATTTGTTCAAAGGTCAACGTTGGGGCAATATGTATTCAAATGTCGCAGAGTCCTTCAATGCGTGGATAAAAGAAGCTCGCCATTTACCCGTGATGAGAATGGTCGACTCCATACGGTATTTGAATGTTTGATTTTCAATCTGATTAAAAATCTTCGTCACTCTTTAACTTCTTTTACTTTACGTTTGCCTATAATGGTTTCCTTTTAATTATGTTTGTTCGTGTTTAATTATAATTATTTTCGTTTAACTATCTACTTTTATGTTTAACTATTCTTGGCTTACCTTAACAATCAATTATAATTTGTTATGGTACAGGTTCAAATTAATGCGGATGTTATGCACCCGTCGTGAGCAAGCGAACAAATGGGCCACCTACTTATGCCCCGATATACATAAGACGGTAGACGAACTGGTTGCGGAAAGCCGAAATCTTTATGTTGGTCGTTGTGTTGATGATCGTTATGAAGTCCTCGACCATTGCAGCAACTTCGTCGATCTATAGGGTAGAACATGCTCATGTCGCAGGTGGCAAATTTATGGTATCCTGTGCACAAACGCTTGCGCTGCAATAATGAAGACAGACACTAACGTTCATCAATTTATTAGCGCCTACTTCACCGTGGAGACATACAAACTTGCGTATAGGGAAGCTATTTTCCCTATACCAGACGATGACAAGCCTACAGACGACAATCGAGAACTCCATCTGCGTCCGCCTGTTACGAGAAGGCCACCTGGGCGACCCAGACGGAAGAGGATTGAGTCGCAAGCGTCTGAGGTCCGCGAGTTACGGTGCAGCCGATGCCACGCGTCCGGCCACAATTGTAGATCTTGTAATGAACCTGTCACCGACTAGGCATCATAAATTAACTCATAATAAGCATATTTATGTCTACGTGTTTGATATTTACACAGTCAGTTTAAACATAAATATATTATTTTAATGAGTAACAATGTTTGTTAAATGGAGACGTCAATATTTCAATGGTTTAAGTCTTATTTAAATGGCGAACGTTTTGTTTAAGTGATAACATAGAAATGTAATACGTATAATACCAAAGCATAGTTGTCCGGTCAAAATTGATCGACGCTTGGAATTCGCATTCAAAGACATTCAATGTATCTCCTGAATTCAAGTAGCCAAGTTGAACGACCCTTCCATTTCCCGTCTACTCTATAAATTGCCTTCGCGTGGAATGATTAGATTATAAAGTTACAAAAACAATTGATGCGACATCTGCTCGACTAGGGGATCGCCTGGACACATCCTGGCAATGTAATCGGAGTATCCTTCGAGATCATAGAATCCGCAGGTTGTTGTTCAAATTGTAAAAAATGTATTTGGTTAGCAATTTGAACAACCCCATCAATTGTTTTAACACTTTATAAAGGTTTCTAGATATCGCAGGTTTTGGATGCAGTTGGATGATGTTTGCAGGCGAATATTTTGCAGGCGAAGATGAACTTTGCAGCTTGAAATGATTCCAATAAAAGTGCTGCTCAAATTCCCTGAAGGTTCATCTTCGATTGGAATCATTTCAAGCTGGAAGGATCATCGTCGTCGGTTTCATTTCAAGTTCATTGTGTAAATGCACACTTGTTATGTAATCATTTATTCTCGTAATTGCAATAAACATATTTCATTTCAAGTGTAAAACTACCTCTACGATTAATATTTAAACAGAAACGGTTGGTTTTAACCATTCACATAATATTGTTAAAGGACTGAAATGCAGATAGTCCGATGGCCAGGTTGAAGTTTAAATCGAACCAGTTAAAATTAAATATACATACTTATAGTTATACAGAAATAGGGTTCGTTAAACATTAACATATATAGTTAAACTGAATATTTCAAAACAATAACTCAAGTCGGTTTCCCCTCCCCAGTCGAAGACTCGCCTCTTTCTATGATTCTGGTTCTTCGACCTTGAATAAGCATGCGGGCAACATACTTTAATCGGAAATATGGTACATCCTTTTGAGGAAGGCGTAGCTTCTCACCTTCGAGTATTTGCTCGATAAATCAAATCACATAAACGGCGCAGTCGACACTTCCTCGTCTGTGTCGCGGTGTGTGACCGTTGTGAATTAGCGGGTATATCATAGTCACCGCCTCGTAGAACTCCATATCCACACAATAGTCAAATAGTTTCTTCTGTTGAGATATACAACCTAATGTTATTAAAATATTGTTCATTAAACGGTGAATGACTGAGGAACTTACCATTTCAAACGCGTCTGTGGTATACTCATCGCTTTGGAATGACGAATAATGCCTGTATTCCTGTTTGTCATTGTCAAGCACCATCATATGGAAGCGGCCGTTCATGATTATTGGAAAGATAACAATGTCAACTTCATGCAGGTTTCGCGCGGCGTCTCCGATCATAGCGAGCGACGACTCGCACGTGTCAGGTTGTTTGGACATAAACAGTGCCAGTGGACGTGTGATGGAGGCGTGCTTCTTATAAGGGTATGGTACCCTCTTCTTGGACGTTTGAATTATGCATACGAACGCGTCCATCAACAAGTCGGCCACCATTTCCTTCCCTTCAAGCAGAGTGAAGAGTTGTCTTTGTGTAGTGCTGACAAAGGCATTAGTCCAGACGACAGTGCTGAGGTTAAACAGTAACAGATATAGTCAGACAAATAAACAAATAATTAAATGTTGAAAGACTTAGTTAAACATTAAAGTATAATCGCAAAGGGTAATGTCAATGTCTAAAGGATGTAGTTAATATTTAAACATCCCATGCAAAAATAACATACATACTCGTCAATTATGCAGTTAGCGAAGATCGTTATTAACTCTTGCTCAAGTATGTCGAGTCGCGAGTACCCGGGGTATTTCAAATGCACCGGAATGAAGTCATGCCGTACCTGTTCGTATGGTTCATCGTTGCTACTCTCTGTATGCGATGCGGCGACGACGACATCATTCCCCGGATTTCTGTCTGTCTGCGTTGCTTCCATAGCCTCCTCGGCAGCCTGCGGAGAGAGATGCGTTGTTCTTCTTGTTTTTTTGCACGTCTCTTCAAACGTGACCGTCTTCGAATGGCGACCCCAATGACCTCGTCCGAGTCAAATTCCGAGCTGTGACTGTCCTTCGAACCGGGAACTTCATTTGTTTGTATGGATGGCGCATTCGATTGTGGCTGCCCTTCCATTGCCGCAACCCAAGCAACAAGCTGAGGGAACTCGGTTGTCAGTAACTGGCACGCCTGCAGCAGATGTACAGTGACATCATCGCTTTGTGCCGTCGGGGTGGCTGCCGAAGTCGGTGGGGCAGTCGACATCAAGGGGGGTGTTTCTGTCTGTCGGCTTCTGCGCTCGGAAAAGATTGGCGTTTCATCTTGCATTGTCTGGCGAGCGGCACCAACAATTATATCTTCATTCGCATTCGCGGTAACCAGCTCACGAAACTAACATACGTAAGATAAGGTTTTGGTGACCAAGTCTTTTTAAACGAAGAAGTACAAATGTAAACGTTAAATGTAATAGTCAAATAGTAATCCCTATAGTTAAACAGAGACTTCGATATATGTACCTCCTTCCCTTCGAGGGATGGCAAAATGGTTTGTATCGATCCTTGGTTGTCGTAGCACAGCATCCTCGTTGTCTTGCTAAAGTTCACTTTGTTTTCGTAACCGGTTACCTCGTAAAACCATATGTTCAATACGAGCGAGCAACCCTTCACGAACCCCGTCTGGATCTTCTCCCCGGCGCATCTTGCTCGAACTCTCGCGGCAGCTAGTGGGACGTCATCCATAAGCCACTTGTGAGTCGCCTGCGCCCAAGCGTAACTGCCCATGGCCGGTAGATCATCGACGTAATCAACGACCCAATTTGGCACCGAGCATTACGTATTTGGGAAGAGGACTGTACCCATGAGGTACACCATCAGGAGTTTGACAAAATTTTCCTCTTCTCCACTCTACCGAACAAGTTGTTGAAGAGTGCTCTTGATAGAGTCGCTGTGCCTCTCCTAGCTTTTCGAGAAATACCTCTCTTGGAAAGATGAGCGTGATTTCCTCTTCTGAAAGACGACTTCCTGTCCATCGCAGTGCAGACCAAGAACGAGGGCGACATCTTCAGGCCTGAAACTTAGCATGCTTGCCCCGATCCTGAATTTACTAGTGCGGTCATCGTACCTTTGCAACAGGAAATCAAGAAGGGCCCTATCTTAGAATACCGCTCCCACCGCAGTAAATGCTTCGAACGGTGTCAATCGTATAAGTTCCCAGTGCTGTTCATTCATGTAAACCTTCAATTCCGCCATCGTACACCGCTGTCATGGAGCATCGGCCATTAACTAGGGTTGCCGCCATAAGCCCTCCGTCGAGACAATGATTGGAAGGTTAATTCCGATCGTACGGTAGCTACGAGTGAATTTCGGGAATTTTTATTGTTATTATAATAACAATAACAATATTATTTTATTAATATCATTAATACCAATAATTAATAACAATAATATTAATATATTTACATAATTATTATTAGCATGAGTGAATTATTTTTGATATGTAATAATTATTATTATCATACAATAACCTTATAGCTGAGACCATTGTGATTATCATAGTATATGTGTTAAATACTAATATTAACACATATGATGATGTTCATTATTGTTAATTAATACTATATTGCTCTTGTAATAATTGACCTTGTCAAAGCACAATATTGATTATATTGGATATTATTCCAACAATAATAGTTGTATTATAATTATAATAATTTAAACAATGATTAATGACATGGGGGAATATTTTAATAACAATATAATATTATATAGCTGGCAAGTAATTATTATAGTAATTATGCTGTTAATTATTTTCCATATCCGATCCGGTTTGTTATTGTCATAATAATTTACAAATAATTAATTTGCCGTTATCAAATTATGATCCGGCATTTGCTCTTGTAATAATATATTATTATTAGTTAATGATAATCACTATTATTGTGATTATATTATTCTTGAGGTCAATATATTATTAACAAGTAATTATAATGATATTATTATTGTATAATAATATTAATGATTAACAGTAACAATAATAGTAATAGCAATAATAATATTATAATTTGATTAAAATATTAATTGTGTAACTAATTAAAGTCATTTTACAATAATTGTTAATACCATACTATATTATAATATTGTCATTTGTTAATATAATTATCAAAATGTAATAATGAAATTATTACTACTATGAAATTGGAGTAATAATTGTTAATAATATTGTCATTTGCTAATAGAATAAATTATCATTTTTTAACTCATATGATATTATAATATTATTATAATATCATATGAGTTATATTATAATAATAAGCTCAAGTCACAATGAAGAGGATGATCCCAATATTTATTATATTGTTATAATATTATTATAATATGATATTATAACAATATTTATAATTGGGAATATTAATATTATAAAGAATTATGTTTAATATTAATATTAATATTATTATTAATCTTATGGATATTATTGAGTTAATAATTATTTATTAATTATTACCTTAACAATAATAATTAATAAATAATTATAATAGAATATTATAATATTATTCAATAAATAATAATAATAATATATTAATTATACAATAACAACATAATGAAAGTGTGGGCATATTCACAATAATAATAATAACATTAATAATACGTAAATAATAATGATATTAACAATAAATAATATCGAATTAACACAATATTATTAATATTATTGGGTATTAATAACTTTTTCCTTTAATTATATTATTAAAGGAAAAAGTTATTAATGTTATTTACGTATTATTAATGTTATTATTATTATTAATAAAGGTTATTAATAATAATGATATACCTATTCATATTATTATTATACTATTTTATTATCAATTATTTTAATTATTATTATTATATATGATGATATATTATATTATTATAATATATCATCATATATTATAATAATAGCATTGGATATAATATCAATACAATTACGAATTTTTAATAATAATTATTATAATAATAATAATATTGTGCTATAATTTATTTGTTATTGTGATAACAATAATAAATATGTGCTTTAACAATAATAAAAATAACAATAATGACAATATTTATTGTTAATATTATTAATATTAATATTATTATTATTAAGTGATGATGTTAGCCAATAGAAATTTTTTTTCAATATTGAAATAATATTATTGTTATTATTATAATAACAATAATTATAATAATAATTATTATAATTATTATTATCAGGTAACCTTCTAATGCATATTATCAAATAATATCAGGTGAGATAATAATAACAATAATATAATGATAATAATAATAATAATAATATATTAGTTAATAATTATAATAGTAATGAATTATTAATATGAAAAGATAACTCCATATTTAATATGCATTGTGTAATAATTTTCTAGTGATTATTAATATTATCATTATTAATATTTTATAATAATTATTAGGTTTATTATACCCTAATAATAATTATGACCCATAATAGTAATTATCTCAGAAATTATAAAATATTATTAGCAATAAATATTGTCATTATTGTTATTTTTATTATTGTTAAGGCACATATTTATTATTGATTAATAATAAATAATAATCATAATATTATTATTTATGATAATATGATAAATAATATTATACCCAATAATAAATAATTATCGGGTATAATATTAATTGTGATTTATCAAAATGTAATTATTTTGATATAATATTGATATTATAATATTAACAAGTGATTGTTAATATAATTATTAATAAAGAATTATTAATAATTGTTTATCATTTAATTTATAATTATCATTTAATATTATGTCATCATTACTCAATATTATCATCATTTTAATAATATCCAATATTATTAAAATGATGATAATATCTTTATAATATTATATTATAATTTAATAATATTATAATAATAGTATTAAATTATAATATTATTTAATAATATTGGTAACATTATTATATGATTATTTACGTAATAACAAAGATATGAACATATAATAATATTATATGTTCATTATAATACCATACTATAACAATTATTATCATAATATTATAATATCATTCTTGATTATCAATTATTTCAATTGTAATAAAAATGTATATAATATCAGTTATCATAATATAATAATATTATGATAATTGATATTATTGTAAATATGTTCAATCATTATTATGATAATATAGTTTGTCATGTTATTTATATTATTATTATAAACATTAACATGATATTCAGTAATAAATATTATTATAACATTTTTATTATATTATTATTATATAATATAAACTATTATATTATCATTATTAATATTGTTCGTAATTAATATATAAATATTGCACTGTCCCGGGTATCTATATTAAGTACCTTTGTGATTATTATCAACAACAAATTTCTATCCGCCTTATACATTGCTAATAATATGAGTTAAGCAATAAATGGGTAATAATGATTATATTAACTATTATCAATAATATAAATAATAATTTGGATATGAAGTTATTATAATTATTGAGATGTTATTAAATCGGCAAGATAGATTTGGAATTGTTAATAAATTATTATAATAATATAAGTATTGTTAAATGCCGCATGAATACATAGATTTGAAATAATTATTATTGACAAGTGAATAATAATTTAATGTTATGGTTAAATAATCTCAAGGGTTTGTTTGTAACCTTGAAAGGAGTTTAATCCTTGTTTTCATGCTTGTTTATTATTTGTGAATCTTGAGAGAAGCTTTTGGCTTTGATTGTAGGCTTTGATCTCAAGAAACCCTTGAGTGTTCTTCTTCCTTGTTATTGGAGCTACTGTAGCTACGGTCCTCTCCATGTCGTTAATCATTGTTCCCACAATAATAAAGTTATATAACTACAATCATAAAAATTATAACAACAATAATGGATTATCAACTTAGTTTATTATTTGTCAACCTGATAGTCATTGTTAATAATTATCAGGTTACTATTATTATCGATAATTATTATTATAATAATAGAATATTACTATAAAATTATTAATACCAAGGTAATTAACTAAATATTATTATCCACCACAATAATTATTGATTAAACCCTAATTATTATTATTATTATTTATTGTTAAATAATAATAGTTATTGATATTGGACTTTAGTATATAATTTAATAATTCCATTTTATTATTTTTAACTATAATAATAAATATTGTTATTGATAATTGTTACTGTAGCTAAAATTTAATAATAACAGGTATCACCAATGGTCATATGCTATTATTAGATAATATTATAATAATTATTATAATAACTAGTATTAATTGTTATTATTATTCACTCATGTTGACAATTAAAAGGCAGACGCTTATGATAATTGTTCAGAAGAGTTACATGTAATATTATTACTTTGGTTGCTATATAATTCCCTTAAAATAATTATTGTATATTAACTATTATTATTACGTAATTATTGTTAATAATATGTTAACAAAGATTAACCTGATATAATGACAACTATTGTTATTTCTTGATTGTCAATAATATAATAATAATAATAATAATAATAATAATAATAATAATAATAATAATAATAATATTATTATTATTATTATTATTATTATTATTATTATTATTATTATTCATATATTATGGTCATAAGAAATATGATAATATATTAAATTGATAATATTATCGATAATAATAGGAAAAATAATAATAACATCATATAATAATTAATAATATTATTATTATTGTTAAATAATTGATGGGTAATTATTAATAATTATTTTAATATGATATTAAAATAATAATAATAATAATAATAATAATAAATATTGTTTTTAATTTTATAATAATATAATATTATTATTATGATAAAAGTATTAGTAATTATTATTATTATTATTATTATTATTATTATTATTATTATTATTATTATTATTATTATAACAATTGTTATTAATATTGGAAGAAAATTATTATCACAAATAATAATAATAATAATTTGTTAATATAAAATAATTATAATCAATATAATAATAATAATAATAATAATTATTATTATTATTATTATTATTATTATTATTATAATAAATTATAATTTTATTCGCCAATACTAATTAACGAATAATTATTATCATATTACAAATAATTATTATTATTATAATATTATTACTTGTTGATAAAATAACAATACCATATGAATAGGTATTATTTGATAATAATACGTATGTTATTAATATGTATATTAATTGTTACGTAATTGATACTAAATTATGGTAGTAATAAACTATAAACAAGTAACACTATTACCATTTAGTATATTGTTATTTGTCATGTGGTTAATAACAATGATTAACCACATGTATTCGCGATATTATTTAAAAATCATGACAATCATTGTTACCTCACAATTATTATCCAATGATATTACCCCATCCGAAAATATTTATTGCATGTAAAAATAAATAAATATCTGAGGACCGGTAATCTAAGAACATCCCCAGATTTTTAAATTTAGGAACGTCCCACAATAATCATTAGATCTACCGGTTATTGTTTTATTATAAATATAAGCCCTAACGGCTGTTGTGGGACATCCTAGAGTCATTTTCTGGGGACATCCCCAGAAAACATAGTCTAAACAAATAATTGATGAGAATTTGTTTGGTTTACCCTGGTTGCATTGATTTTAATTTCGGATGGGTTTTTTAACACCTATTTTATGGCATTCACCTCAGCTAGGTCACCAGCAAGTATGGGGGTAGCCACAATAATAATAATAATTATTATTATTATTATTATTAATATACAAAATTATTATAATAACAATAACAATATTATTTTATTAATATCATTAATAACAATAATTAATAACATGATCATGGTAACTACTCTTGTTAGTAAATGTATTTACTAACAATAATATTTATTATTATTATTATTATTAGTATTATTATTATAATTATTAATCACAAGCATATTATTATTATGTTGATCTGTTGGTGTTAATTATTATTAGAATAATAACTAATTAATATTGTTAATTATAATTATAAAAATTTTATTAAAGGATAATAGTAATAATAATTATAATGATATTTTTTTCCGTTCATTATTAATAATGCCGGCGGGGCGTCCCCACTGGATTATTATATGTCCAATAATTAGTATTAATGATGCTTTGACAAAATGATAGTGATACTAAAATATAGTATTAATAATGATTCCAACTTGTAATTAGTTAATATTTTTACAACCAAAGAATAATAAGTTGTTAAAATAATATTGAAGGGATTTTCAATGTTATCATATTATTAACGAAAAATAATAATAATTGATGGGTATTAATGCATATCCCTAATTGATATATTATTTAACCAATTTTATAATATTATTACTTTGGTTGTTATATAATTCCCTTGAAATAATTATTATATATTAACTATTATTATTAAAAACTTATAATTTATAATATTATCCTATCAAGTTATTATAATAATCATTGTTCCATTAATTTACAACAATTATTTACCAATTGTTATAAATTATAATTTCAAATATTATAAAATAATAATGATAACTAATATTATCGATAATTCTTTTATAAATCTGTTATTTAATAATAGCAAATGATAATAATATTGTGCCAAACAGTAATAATTGTTAACAACTTTTAACATTATCCCTTCAATTAATAATGAACACAATAATTATTTTCTTATTATTATTATTAAAGCCATCAAGCAAATCGTAATAAAAGGTCAAATAATAATAGTAATCAATAATATTATTAATAATATTTAATCAACAAGAAATATGATAATATAACAGTATCTCTATTATAAGTTTACCTTGGATTATTGTGTATAATAAATCATTGATAATAATTATTATATTATTATTGTGTTAATAATAATTATTAAATATGCATTGACAAATAAAAATTATAACATAATGATAATAATAATTATTATATAATATTGATAATAATTATAGTAAAAATAATAATAACAATAAATTTTGTATATTAATTATTAATAATACAATAATAATTATAATAATTATTATTATAATTAATGATTACAAAGAATAACAAAAATGATAATAACAGATAAAAATTATTTAATAATAATACTATTGTTATAAATTATACAAACAACTTTTTTTGGTGATCTTTTACTTTTGGCAACAGCCTCTCGAAAGCAAAGCAAAGTAGTAACGTTGTTGCAGTGACATCAACAAAACATTGTTCCTTGAGATTGTTATTAACATCATCAAAGATTTCATCATAAATTTTTCTTTAGCTAGCAAATAGTCACTTATCATTATTAATAATAAATTTTATTAAATTTACTAACAATTATAATTATAATATTATTCATATTATTATTATTTGTGATATTTAACGATCATGGTTTGAAAAGTTTAGTGTATAATGTGGATCACTCGGTGTTCTATAAGTGTTCTTTGATAGGATAATATTATAATCATTATGGATAATAATGATTATATTAACTATTATCAATAACTAATATTATAATAATAATTATTATAATTATTATTGTGGGTATACCCCACTTATTCGGGTTATAATAATTATTAATTATTAGACATGAGTTAAATAATATTAATATACCCTCTTATTATTATAATTTACCCACTAATAATAATTTATTCATATTTGTCATTTAATTATCCAATATTAGTAATACAAAGGAATGGTCTCGCGTAATTATTGTTATTATAATAATATTATTATTGTCATTTACCAATATTAATTATCAATTTTATTATCATTTAATTGAATAATAATATTATTTGCTAGTATACTGCTTTTTCCAAGTTTCCGGAGGCTCTGTTCTATAATTGTAACGATTATACTATTATATTATTATTATAATATAATATTTATCACAAATTATTATAATTATGAGTTAATATTAACAATAGTAATATTGTTAATATTGCTGAAAATATTAACCTGATAATATATATAATCATTGGGTATAATAATTAACATTATCCTTTAATAATATGGTACTGCATCACCACGTGTTACTAATATTATTTCAGTAATTTCGTATTAGTTTACCTTTATTAAATAACTACAATCATAATAATTATAACAACAATTTGATAATATCGTCATTATATTATTATAGTTATTATTAAAAATAATAATATTAATAATTGTTTTAATAATAATAATAATAATAGTCATCATCATTATCATCGTTAACTATTATTATTTGTCCCCGATATTATTATTCGCAATAATAATAATATTGTAATAATAATTATTATTATAACAACAATAATAATAATAATATAATAACAGTAACAATAATAATAACAATAATAATTTCTCAGGTGTTGCTACGGTAATTCGGATATGGAACTTCGACCACAATATTATTATTATTTCTTATTAGTTATAATAATAAGAAATCTGCTATCGTATTATAATTTAATAATTATGTTTATTATTTTGGATTACCCTTCAATTATAATGGTGTTATTCCGGTGCTTCCCTTGCTATTTTTTAATCACTTATTAGCAATAACATTAAAAGTCCAATATTGTTAATTATTTTATAATAATAATAATACACAATTAACTAAGTTGATAATATATTAATAATAATATATTATTGTTATTATCCTGTCGTATTAAAGGATAATTTTCTTAGGATAATATTATTGTCATATTTTTTTTTGATCATATTTAATAATAATAAAATTCTGTCATATTACCTTTATAATTGATAGTATCTCATATTATTATCATAATAATAAAAATACAAATAATTATTTTTTAACAACAATAATCATCATCATTATTGTTATTATTATAATAACAATAATTAATAATAATAATATTATTGTTACAATTTATGTTAATAATTAACAATAATTAATATCATTAACAATATAATAACAATAATAATATTATTAATGATTATTGTTAATAATAATAATAACAACGGATTGTAATAATGTTATATTACAATTATTATATTATTGCAATATAAAAATATTATTAGTAATTATTATTATTATCATTTTGGATAATTGTTATTATTACTATTAAAGGATGATGATTTTTAACATAGTATGTTATTGTCTTATGATTTATTAACAACATAATAATAAGGGAAAATTATTTTTTACCCCTCGGGGAATTCAAAACTTCCCAGTCAGCCCCTGCAAAGTTTGAATACCCCAGACAGCCCTTCCTTTATTGTTTTACTTTTTTTTTGCCCCCTGTAGATCATTTAGACTGGGTCCATGTTGTGAAATTCTTTATTTGCCCTTGAACATGGTGGGAAAAATCCACCATGGATTCTCTTTCCTCTACTTTCATCTGCCCCTTTTTTGCTTTCTTCTCCGGCCCTCCGTCGACCCCCGTAGAGTCCTCTCCAACAACTTCACCCGCGTCTCCGAGCTCCTCCCGACTCCGAGCTCCCCCCAACCTCATGCCCCATCATTCATGGCCGTATACCATCTTGCCTCGCAGGTGGCGCCTACATCCGCAACGGCCCCAACCCTCAATATCTCCCTCGCGGTCCTCACCATCTTTTCGACGGCAACGACATGCTCCACTCCCTCCTCCTCCTCGTCACCCCCTCTTATCTCCTCTCGCTTTCCACCACCAATGGCGACATCTCCATTCTCGTCCGTGAAGACTTCTCCGGCAAACTCTTCATGGGCATGACCGCTCATCCCAAGAAAGATCTTACTTCTGGTTCATTCCTCGCCTACTTCCGGTTCGACAAGGACGACAACAAGCTCGCCGCGCGTTTCCATCTTCTCCGTTCATGAGCCGTCCTTCCTCCGCCGACGTTCCCGCTTAAATTTTCTACTATCCTTGCCCCATTCCAAGTTTCTTGTCTTTGTAATGTTATTTTAACAGAAACCCGATTTTTTAAATAGAAACTTTTTCTTTTAAACGGAAACCTCTTTGTTTAAACGAAAACCTCTTTTTTTAAACGAAAACCACATTTCTTCAACTGGTGCTATTAAATAATTAAACAGAAACCTCATTTCTCATCTTCAAGCAAGGTCTAGGGAAAGAAGAGCAATTAATTTGTTGCATGCATGAGTATTTAATGTTTATTGTCTCCAAGCATGCATGAGTAGTTAATGTTTCTTGTTCCAAGAGGGCATGACTTTAATCTTTTGTCCCATTCCAAGTTTTCTTGTCTTTGTAATGTTATTTTAACAGAAACCCGATTTTTTAAACAGAAACTTTTTCTTTTAAACGGAAACCTCTTTGTTTAAACGAAAACCACATTTCTTCAACTGGTGCTATTAAATAATTAAACAGAAACCTCATTTCTCATCTTCAAGCAAGGTCTAGGGAAAGAAGAGCAATTAATTTGTTGCATGCATGAGTATTTAATGTTTATTGTCTCCAAGCATGCATGAGTAGTTAATGTTTCTTGTTCCAAGAGGGCATGACTTTAATCTCTTGTCTCATTCCAAGTTTTCTTGTCTTTGTAATGTTATTTTAACAGAAACCCGATTTTTTAAATAGAAACTTTTTCTTTTAAACGGAAACCTCTTTGTTTAAACGAAAACCTCTTTTTTTAAACGAAAACCACATTTCTTCAACTGGTGCTATTAAATAATTAAACAGAAACCTCATTTCTCATCTTCAAGCAAGGTCTAGGGAAAGAAGAGCAATTAATTTGTTGCATGCATGAGTATTTAATGTTTATTGTCTCCAAGCATGCATGAGTAGTTAATGTTTCTTGTTCCAAGAGTGCATGACTTTAATCTCTTGTCCCATTCCAAGTTTTCTTGTTTTTGTAATGTTATTTTAACAGAAACCCGATTTTTTAAACAAAAACTTTTTTTTTTAAACGGAAACCTCTTTATTTAAACGAAAACCTCTTTTTTAAAACGAAAACCACATTTCTTCAACTGGTGCTATTAAACAATTAAACATAAACCACATTTCTCATCTTCAAGCAAGGTCTAGGGAAAGAAGAGCAATTAATTTGTTGCATGCATGAGTATTTAATGTTTATTGTCTCCAAGCATGCATGAGTAGTTAATGTTTCTTATTCCAAGAGTGCATGACTTTAATCTCTTGTCCCATTCCAAGTTTTCTTGTCTTTGTATTGTTATTTTAACAGAAACCCGATTTTTTAAACAGAAACTTTTTTTTTTAAACGGAAACCTCTTTTTTTAAACGAAAACCACATTTCTTCAACTGGTGCTATTAAACAATTAAACAGAAACCTCATTTCTCATCTTCAAGCAAGGTCTAGGGAAAGAAGAGCAATTAATTTGTTGCATGCATGAGTATTTAATGTTTATTGTCTCCAAGCATGAATGAGTATTTGATGCTTGAGCGCCTCGAGAACCTCCGCCAGGCTCGCAAAACCAGATCCGGATCTGGATCTGAAGCCGCCCCATCCTTCGAATCCGTGGAATCCCTCCTCTCTCGATTCTCCGACGTTAAGCGCTCCATCGATGTGGAACTCTCCTGCCTCCGTGTGCTCAATCCCTCTGCCAAGCCCGTCGTGAAGCCTCAGCTAGAAGCCCTCTCAGCCATGATCGCCGACCTTGAGCGCCTCATCGCTGATAACTCCTACTTCTTGCCTTTCTACGATGTTCGCTCTTCTCTCAAATCCATTTTCGATTTGAAAGAATCCCTAGATGCCCTCTCCACTGAGCTTGTCCCAAGGAAGAAGTTCTCCTTTAAGAACAAGTCTTTGAAGAAGCTTCAACCTGTTTTGAGCCACAACTTCCCATGCAAGGGACAATTTCGTCCAAAAAGTTTAAAATTAACTCTATTAATCACTGTTAGATATTTGGGGGGTTTAAAAATCATTATATTCAAAAGGAGGGTGTTTTTATGGATATGAAAATGTGTGGGGTTTTTTTGTGCATATTGCAAACTTTGTGGGTTTTTTTGGTAATTTTGGTAGGTGTTAAAGGATGGAATGATAATTAATAGTATTATATATGCATATTCACTAATAACATTTAATAATTATTAACACCATGACTAACATTATAATCGGGCAGACTATCAGTATATATACAATATCTCTCTACCTGGTAGCTATCTCATTATTAATAACATATTATAATATTACAATCAATAATTATATTAACCTGGTAAAATAATAGTAACAATGATTATTATAATAACAACTTTTAACATTATCCCTTCAATTATTATTAATTAATACGTGGATAATGTTAAAAGTTGTTAACAATTATGTTAATATGGATAGTTTACAATAATATTTATTGTTATAATTTACCCACTAATAATTAATTATGGTACTAGTGTATAATGATTATATATTGCCGTGCATACGAAGTACTTATTATTAACTCATATTAATAAGTTTACTAATTGGCGATTATATAAAAAGTTGTTATATTATTACTATCATCGAATAACTATAATTATTAATAAAATGAATAATAATAAGATAGTCACGGTAAATAAATAATACGATAGCATATTTCTTATTATCAGTCAATTATCAGGTTTTATTAATAATAATAGTAATGGTATTATTATTGTTATTATAATAATATTATTATTAAGATAATTGTATATAATAATAACATCGTATAATAATTAACTTATTAATTCGGATATGGAAACATTAATAATAACAATTGTCAATAATTAACTTATTAACATAATAACTAATATCCTTTATAATTATTGTTGATTATAAGTATTATACTTAATAACAATATTGTTAATTATAATAATAAAGGGCTTTTTGCAGGTGTACCCCTGAAAATTTTCAAAATTGCATATTTACCCCTGAATAACAGATAATTGCATATATACCCCTGAATAATACATATAATTGCATATATACCCCTGGTGTTCAAATTAGCTGAATAATCAGCCGTTAACAAACACCATATATGTAAAATGACATTTTTACCCTTTGCATATATACCCTTGAAAAAAAAATTATTATAAAATGACCATTTACAAATACCCCCTTCAAAGTTCTGAAATTTAAAATACCCTTTGCATTTTTTTTATTTTTCTTATTTTTTATTATTTTTTAATTTTTTTTAATTATTTTTTAATTATTTTTTTATTTTTATTTATTTTTTTATATACCCTTGAAAAAAATTTATTATAAAATGACAATTTACAAATACCCCCTTTAAAAATCTGAAATTTAAAATAGTTAAAAAATGAAATTACTATTAAAAATTGTTATTAAAATGATTATATAGTAATGATTGTCACTATAAAAATATTATTATTATTACTATTAATAAAAATAATAATTTTTGTTATTATTATAAAAGGAGGTATATAATAATAATAATTATTATTATCAATGGTTTATTAATTACTATTATTCATTAATAATTAAATTATTAATAAACTATTATTAATAATCATTACTATCATTAATAATATTATTGTAAGCTAGTTATCATATGATTAATATTATAGCTCATCATTATGGTTTTAACCTTTTATTTGATATGTAATAATTATTATTAATATTGTTATCAAGATAATAGTTTAACATTACGAGGTGATGCAGTACCATACTATGCGTAATGTCCTTTACATTGTCTTGACAGAATTTGCAGAGGTATTGTTTGATTTATCAGAAGAGTTAAATGTTAAACTATCTCCCTCTAATTAGATTAATGCATGTGTTTGTCATGAGAAAAGAAGCTGCTTTTTGTAATATTCATAAGTATTATTATTAATACCAAAAGTGAAGAAATATTACTAGTTAAATATTAGTATTATTTTATAATAATATGATAATATATTAAATTGATAATTGTGGGCTCCTTTCTTTCCACCCGGCCTTTAATTTGGGGTTAACCGGTTAAAAAGCATGGATCACAAATCAAATTTTAATATTTTGTAGACTTCAAGAGATTGTGGGTTCATGACTTCCATTAGGGGCAAGCACCTAATGTTAATTACCCTGGACATTGTCGTAGGAACCTCCGATTAAGAAAATAAGTGTGAACAAAAAACAAGATGTGACAAATAAATTTCATTCATTTCGATAAACATGGACTTCATTACAAGAAGTTTGGAATTTAATCATCTTGACGCAACAGTGGCTGTTGCTTTTTATCTCCTTCCGACTATTTCGCGGAAAAGCACGCTTTGACTTTTGTTGACTTTTGGTCTTCATCAAACATTGAATCTCGAACATGATTTAGAAAATTGTGAACTTGTGTCTTGAATATTTGAATTTGCATCTTGGACTTGATTTGGAACTTGATTTGACTTTTCATAAGCTTCGGCCTTCAGGCTTTTGAAACTTTTTTGGAACTTGTGAACTCTTCAACGCTTTAGCTTTGAAGTTGTTGAGCTCATTTGAAACTTGAATCTTGAACATTTGATTTTGTATCTTTTTATTTGATTTGCAACTTGATTTGAATTTTCATATGCTTCGGCTTTTATGCTTATAAAGCTTTTTTACAACTTGTGAACTCTTCAACGCTTTATCGTTAATGTCGTTGAGCTCATTTGTTAATTTGTTTGAAACTTGGAACTTGGACATTTTGAATTTGCATTTTTTTAATCTTGGATTACGAACTTGATTTGACTTTTATAAGTTTCGGCTATCATGCTTGTGAAACTTTCTTGACAAGTTGTGAACTCTTCAACGCTTCAGCATTGATGTTGTTGAGCTCATTTGTTAATTTGCTTGAAACTTGGAACTTTGACATTTGAATTTGTATTTTTTTTATCTTGGATTACGAACTTGATTTGACTTTTATAAGTTTCGTTTATCATGCTTGTGAAACATTTTTGACAACTTGTGAACTCTTCAACGCTTTAGCCTTGATGTCGTTGAGCTCATTTGTTGATTTGCTTGGAACTTGGAACTTGGACATTTTGAATTTGCATTTTTTTTATCTTGGATTTGATTTGGATTTCAAGTTGTGGATCTTTATATTGATAAAACACAAACTTGATTTTTTGACATAATTTTATTTTTGAAAAGCTCTAGCTTTTGTGCTTGCGAAGCTTCCTTCAGGTCTTGACTTGTGAAACACTTTGAGTCTTTGACTTCTGATGTCTTGAGACTTCTGAGTTCAATTGTCGATTCATTTGATTTTTTTTTTGTTTTGACTTGTGAAACTTTTTATGTCTTGACTTCTAATGTCTTCAGACCATTGAGTTCATTTGTCGATTTATTTGATTTCTCTTTTCTTCTTGTTTTTTTTTGTTTTGACTTGTGAAACTCTTTGAGTCTTGACTTTTGATGTCTTGAGACCTCCGAGATCACTTGTCGAACAATTTGATTTTTTTTTTATATCTTGACTTGTGAAACTCTTTGAGTCTTGACTTCTGATGTCTTGAGATTGCTGAGTTCATTTGTCGATTGATTTGATTTTTTTTAGTCTTGAGTTGCGATACTCTTTGAGTCTTGACTTCTGATATCTTGAGACTGCCGAGTTCTTTCATCGTTGATTTGATCTTTTTTGCACATCATCAAGGAGTGACCTTTTGTGTGATAACTTTAACTTGCTTAGTCTTGGATTGGAGGACTTGAAGTTGTAATTTTGAACTTGATCTCTTTTAATTTTGGAGCTTGAGGACTTCAACATTTCATGTTTGTGGAGGACTTTTTCATTTCACGCTTATGGAGCCCTTACAACTTTGGACTTATGCTTTTTTTTTTTGTCTCTATTTGGAGGAAAGCTTTCTTTTATTTGAGAAAAATCATTCTTTTTTTTTTAAACTCCCAAGTGTGGCATGTTTTGCAGTAGGCTACATTTTGGATCAACATCTTCAAGGAAGAATCCTCAATAAACTCTCTATGAGTGTCAAGAGGTAATGGGGGTTCTCTCGAAGAGAGCTATCGTCATGTATTAGAGCGAGCTTTAAGAGAGTTCTTCAAAAATCTTCATCAACTCTTTTAGCTTATGTGATTGTCAAGAGGCAATGGAGAGGCTCTCTCAAAGAGAATATACACTCGCCATGCATTGGACATCAAAACTAGCATCAAGAGGGTCTTTAAAGGTTTTCAATAACCCATTCGCTTCTGTGATTGTCAAGAGGCAATGGAGAGGTTCTCTCAAAAAGAGCTTTCGCCATGTCTTAGAGTGAGCTGCAAGAGAGTTCTTCAAAAGTCTTCATCCACTCTTTTAGCTTGTGTGATTGTCAAGAGGCAATGGAAAGGCAATCTCAAGGAGAATATACACTTGCCATGCATTGGGTATCACAACTAGCTTCAAGAGGTTTTTTTAAGAGTCTTCAATAGCCCATTCGCTTTCATGATTGTCAAGAGGCAATAGGGAGGTCCTCTAAAAAAAGAGCTATCGCCATGTGTTAGAACGAGCTGCAAGGGATTTTTCAAAAGTCTTCATCCACTCTTTCAGCTTGTGTGATTGTCAAGAGGCAATGGAGAGGCTCTCTGAAGGAGAATATACACTCACCATGAGTTGGATATCACAACTAGCTTCAAGAGGGTTTTTTTTTTAAGAGTCTTGAATAGCCCATTCACCTCCGTGATTGTCAAGAGGCAATGGAGAGACTCTCTCGAGGAGAATATATACTCGCCATGCATTGGACATCACGGTAAACTTCAGGGATCTTGTAAAATTACCAAAATGCCCCTTATCTTTGCTAAAATCCTTTTTTTTTCATTTTTTGCATTTAAACCATCTTGCTTTTAATCATTTTTTTTATTTTATATAATTTTGCATATAACACCCCAAACTTTCACATTTTTATATTTTCATGACTTTTGCAATTAGGCCCTCGAGCTTTCATATTTTCACACTTTTTCATAATTTTGCATATATATCCTCAAATATTTCATTTTTTATTTCTCCTTGGATTTTGCATAAAAGCCCAATTTTTCTACAAAATATACTTTTTTACCAAATTTTATAACTAAGCCTTTTCTAGCAAAAGGTCCAAATATCGAACGATTTCATTGAAATGCTAGCCAAAGCATGTTTGAACTCATCATGTTAAAAGTTCAAAACTAACTAGAAGGAAATCTAGAGGCTAAGACATGAGGTAGAGGTTTTGATTGAGAAAACATGTTGGCATGTAATACATAAGCATGCTACCACATCTACAATTCATTGCTCATTTAATCAAGGAATGCATGGTTTGTAAAACAATCCTAAGTTTGGGTACCAACATGACAAACATTCACATTAAAATAAAATTTAAACATTTTTCATGGATGCAATTAGAACATGTATATGTTCATGTATATTTGGATGGATTTCTATAAGAGCATATACCTCTTTGAAGATGCAAGCACTTCACGAGCTTCTTAAGCATGCCTCGAGATTCGTGCTAGGGTTGTGAACATCGTCTTGCATTGTTTTCTCGTCGTTGATCTCCTCAGGAGTCGGAGAATAGAACCAACGACGAGGCTTCTTGGGTTTTGCCAGGATGATGATGGCGGCATAGGCCAAATATCATCATCACCACACTATTGTCCTCCATCTTGTCCTTGACTTTCTCTGGCTCATCTTGTGGTAGCGTTCAGAGAGAGAAAAAAAGAGAGTGGGAGAGGGAATGAGCAGCGTGCATGTTCTTGTCTTGAGATTCGTGTTCAGTATCATCACCATCACCATTGCCGAGCATCTCCACGGTGTTCTTCTCTGCTCTCATATTCAAAATGGAACTTTTTCATCAAAGGCGTGGATGTGATTGCCGATGTGGGTTATCCTCTCGCCTTCCTTCATGCCTCATCTCCCCATGCCAAACGTGGCTCTACCATCAAGAAGAAAAGGGAAGTGGCTTTCACATTTGGATAAATTGAGAGCTTTTTTATTTCCGCCCGCGTCCCGTCTTCAAGAAAAAAACCCCCAGTCAAAATGACCATCTCCATGGATTTTATCTCTCTCCCTTTTTTCTTATCCTTCCCCCTTTTTAGATTTTTTTTTTGTTTTAAAAACGCCTTCTCCGACCAAAATCCGGGCCCACCATAACAAGAAAAGGATTTCCCTTTTTTTTTAAAAACTCCCTCTCTCATCCAGCCTCTATTTTTTTCACTATTTTCATTTTTTTTAATTCCAAAAAAACTCTTTCATCCCTTCCCAAAACAAACCAACAAAATTTTTTAAATTTGTTATGAATATCCGGGATTTAAAATTTTAAATATTTGTCCCAGATTTTCATCAACAACTTTGATTTTTTTTTAAATATCAAAATTTGAATCTTATCTGGCACATCCCATTGATTATCCAATCATTTTTTATTTGAATTTAATTAAATTTTTAATTTTCTTCTCTTTTTATTCAAGCATGGATACTCAAACAAGGATAATTATTCAAAATTTTTTTTAAAAAAATTCGGGATTAATTTTCTTTTCTTTATCCGAATAAAATTAAAATATTATTTAAATTAAAACAATTTTTTTCTATATAAACAATAATATTATTAATACCATATTGAGAGTTAAATAATAGCATTGGATTATTTTTATAGTCATGATAATTATCTATAATTTGGTGTTATGCTAATAATTATCCATAAAATAGTTTGACTGATATTTACTCCACAAATAATGTTATAACATTGGTATTGTTATTAATAATAATAGTGATTATAATCACAAATTACAAAATATTGTTATTATCATTACTATCATAATAATTATAATAATCATGTTCTCTTGGAATAATATTACTATGTATTGATACATATTAATATGTTATTAATAATGTTCATTTTATTATAATAATATTATATAATAACTATGTATTGTTACTATTATATTATGCGGAACTTGAAGGATTTGGTCGTAATAACAATAATATTGTTATTAATATTATTATTTGCAATAACAATAATTATTATTAGTGGGTAAATTATAATAATATGATAATATAATGGATCATCAAATTATATAATTGATAATATTATAATAGTACAATAACATGAGTATTACAAAATAAGTGGATAACAATAATTTACCCACTTATAATAATAATAATAATCATTGTCGTAATAATTGTTAATAATAATAACTATTATTATTCATTATTTAATAATTATTATTAATATAAAAAACAATTATCTTATATTATAATGATCAATTAATATTGGATAATTACTAACAATAATATTATTAGTAATTATCGGTAACCATTACTATTATTAATGATAACAATAATATATTATTATTAATATATAGGTGTTGATTATAATAAAATAATCTTCAATGTACCAATTATATTATTATTAACATAGTAATTTATATAATTAATATTATCAACCTAGTTAATCTATTATAATAATAATAACAATAATTATTATTAAGAATAGTAATATCATAGGCACAATTATAATTGGTATATTGAAGATTATTTTATTGTAACAATAATAATTAATAATAATGGATAAATATTATTAATAATAATAATTATTATTATAATTATCATATTATTGTTATCATAGACAAGTGGGATATTATAAATGATTATATTATCATTATTATTGTCATAACAAAAGGAACAAAACCTGATTATTATGTTATAATAGATTATTATAAAATAATGATATTAAATAAATTTATAATTGACTATAAATATTATAGGTTATAGCAATTAATATCAAGTATAAAAATATTATTATAATTATTATTTTTACAATAATAATCTCAATAATTATAACGTATTATTGAATAATAAAAAATCAATTAAAAATATTACCTATTAAATAATACCGATTCATGTTGTATTATTTAATAGTTAATATTTTAAGTTGATTTTTTAATAATAATAATTATTATTAATTATTACTATTGTTAGTAATTATATAAATTAAATGATAACAAAATATAAGTTGATATTAATACATAAAATATTATTATAGTAGACTATTAGTATGATAATTATTGTAATATTATCATTTATCATAATAATATTATTGTGAACAATAACATTAATAATAGGATTATCATATTATTCTCATTATTATAATATTAGCCTGAACTTATATTTAATATGAGCTAAATATTATTATCATTATTATGATAATAACAATAATAATTATTAATATTATCACAAATAATAATAATAATTATTATTTGTTAATATAAAATAATTATACTCAATAATTTTAATAACTTAGTTTATTTTATTACCCCACTTATAAATCATCTAATAATGGTTATTATTATTAATAATAATAACCATAAATTACCATATTATACATAATATTATTATAATATTTATTATTATAACAATAAATATTACTCATATTTATTGTTAAATTATTTATTATATTGTTATTATTAATAACAATATAATAAATAATATTGTTATTATTAATATTGTGTTATTATTAATAATTATTACTTATAATTATAGTAATTATTCACTACATTATAATAACAATAACAATTATCAAAATAATTACATAATTATTATCAGGTGATCATCATCATCAAATTACTTTTTATTAATAACAATTGTTAATAATAATAATATTATTGTTATATTAATAATTTATTATTAATATAATATTATTATTAATGTTAATTTCTAGTGATTATTGATATTATCATTATTAATATTCTATAATAATTATTAGGTTTATTATACCCTAATAATAATTATGACCAATAATAGTAATTATTGGTCAAACTATAATATTAATATTGACAATTATTACGATATTAATATTAATATTCTTGGTAATACAGAATATATTATGGTATTATCATAAA
The DNA here is from genome assembly GCA_020875875.1 of Dioscorea alata. NCBI lineage: Eukaryota > Viridiplantae > Streptophyta > Magnoliopsida > Dioscoreales > Dioscoreaceae > Dioscorea > Dioscorea alata. Next base: position 12,500,609 of record CM037026.1, read on the forward strand.
TAGCAATAATAAGTCTCATATTTTCATTGAAATAATATTACTATTAATTATTATTTACAAAATAATATTAATCCTAAATATATTATTATCAATAGTTTTTATAATTGAAAATAATGATAATTGTTATTATGTTATTATAATATCAATTTTGTATATTATGATAGTTACAATAATATATTTTTATTGGCATGATAATTATAAATGTAATATTAAATGTAATATTAATATTACATTTATAATTGGGAATATTAATATTATATCAATAATATTAATCATATGATTACTAATAACTATCACAATAATTAGTTTATAATAATTGTATTATTAATAATTATAGTTTGTTAATAACATTAACATTAATAAGAATTACCATAGGTAGACCACTAATAATACCCTAGTAAACAATTGTTAATATTGTTATTATTAGTAATTATCGGTAACAATTGTTATTATTAATATCAATAATATTATTGTTGATGATGATTATTATAATAATATTATCATTAGTAATAATAATAATAATAATAATAATAATAATAATAATAATAATAATAATAATAATAATAATAATAATAATATTATTATTATTATTATTATTATTATTATTATTATTATTATATTAGCACTAATTGTTATCAAAAGTTATTATCCTTCATTTTTTCTTATTTATGAGCATGTCATGCTATTAATCTCAAGTATAAAAAAATTGGCCACAGGCAAATATTATTATAATATTATTGTCATATAACAATAATCACATATTAAACAATAATAGTGAACATGTAAATAATAATAATTATTATAATAATAGTTGATTATTATAGTTGATAATAAATAACAGCATAAGTTATTATAATTATCAATAGGAATGTAAGCAATATAATAAAAAATAATATATTATTAATAACAAAAATAATAATAATTCATTGATATTGTCATATCAATGATAATTATAATAAATTATCCTAATTTGTTAATACCCAATAAATTATTAATAATTTGTTATCCTATCAACTAATATCAGAGTATGATATTAGTAATAAAATAATAATATTATGCCATAACCTCTAATAATAATTATTATGTAAATTATATTACTGATAATTTAATATTAATACTCGAATAATAATTATTGAACAATAATATTATTTATTATGGTATTAATAAATAATATTGTGTTAGAATATATAACTCATATGACTCGAAATAATTGTGATAATTGATAATTGATGGGAAATTATTAATAATATTATTATTGTGTTAATAATAATATTTAACAGTAATTATACTCTGTTTCTCATAACACAATATTAATAATGACAATATTATTTATTAGATTCTTATTTATTCGCCATTACAAGTGGTTGATAACAACAATATCACCGAAGGGACATTTAATAATAATAATTATTATTATTATTATTATTACAAGCGGATAGAAATTTTTTTCTCAATATTTAAATAATATTATTGTTATTATAATAACAATAATTATAATAATAATTATTATAATTATTATTGTGGGTACCCCACTTATTCGGATTGTAATAATAAAAAATTAGCTAATAATAATAATAATAATAATAATAATAATAATTACTATTAAAAGTCCTCAATATTATTAATAATATTATTGTTATCATAAAAATAACAATATTATTATTCACTTAACAATTAATATACAAAATTATTATAATAACAATAATAACAATAATTCATTATATCTTGATATGTTATTATCATTAATATATATTATTATAATAATTATTATTATATATATACACTATAATATCACTTATGTTAACAATGAGAATAATAGTATTAAGTTGATAATATTAATAATTATTATTAAAATGATATATTGTTATCGGATAGAAAAAAAAAATTCTATCCGCTAACATCATCAGTTAATAATAATAATAATAATAATAATAATAATAATAATAATAATAATAATAATATTATTATTATTATTATTATTATTATTATTATTATTATAAGTCGGTGATTATTAATTATTAATACGACAGCAGATTTGATAATAATCACAAATTAATATTTATTTGTTAAACTATTATGGTAATATAACCTATTAATGTTCATCGGTGATTATTAATTATTGTTGAAAAAGCAAAGGAAATTATTTAATGATAGTAATATTTGCCATTTAATTATAATGGACTTATTCTTTTGTTATGCTAGAATCTGAATTATATACTTCAAACAAACCTGATAATTAACAATATGTTATTTTTAATAATAATTATTATTTTATAAATTATTACAAATAATTATAATAAAAAATAATGAAGTAACTCTTCTGAAATATTGTAATAATAATAATTATTATTATATTGTTATTATAATTAACAATATTATTATTATCATTATTAACTCAATGATTCGAATAATGGGCGGATATAAAATTGGTTACCGATAATTACTATTTTAATGATGATTATAAGTAACAATTTGGTGTAATATTACTAATATTATTTTGTTATAATTAATATTATTTTATTATCAACTTAGTTAATAATAATAATAATTATAATTATTATTATTATTATTATTATTATTATTACCCCAGTTATTAATATTCTTGTTAATTGTAACCATTACAATAATAACAATCAAGTTATCCTGTTATTATTATTATAACCTGAATAATAGTATAATAATATTATTGTTATTTTTATAATAACAATAATATTATTAATAATATTGAGGACTTTTAATAGTATCATATGATTTTTTATTATTTTACAAGAATAAGTGGGCTACGCCACAATAATAATTATAATAATTATTATGATAATTATTGTTATTATAATAATAACAATAATATTATTTTTTAATCATCATCATCATCATCATTAACTATTATTATTTGTCACCCTAGCAATTATTATTGCTAGGGTGACAAATGTCAAGGAAATTATTAATAATGATATATTATTATTGTTGTTTATATAATTATTAACATATTCGTAATTACCATTTTTATGAAGAATTACCATTATTATTATTATGTTATTATTGTTATTGTGTAAACACTGGGATATTATTATTAAAAATTTATTATGATAAATTGTATTAATAATAATAATAATAATATTCGCCAAATATAATATTATTATTTTATCATTAATATTGTTAATCATAACAATTTAATAAAATAATATTGTTATAATAATTATTATCCAATGCTAATATTATTTTATTAGCATTAATTGACAATAATTATTAGTAACTACTATTCATGTGGTATAATTGAAACTACCAATTATTATAATAACACTTGAAGAATGACAATAGCATTAACAATTATTATTAATGATAAAATTATTATTTAGTGCAGTAAAATTAAAAAATATTATTAATAATATATAATAAATAACAATAATATTGTTATGATAATATTCTTATTTTGTATATTATTATTATTTTAATAATAATAACACTTATTATTATTATTATTGTCATGCTTATTATTTTTTTGTTAACATTAATAATTGTTATTGTTATCAATAATAATAACAATAAATAATATTATATTATTAATGATTATATTATTAATGATAACATTTTATTGTTAATAATAATAATAATCATAATAATAATAATAATAATAATAATAATAATAATAATAATGATGATGATGATAATATTTATTGTTTAATAATATTTTTATTATTTTTCATTAATAGACTTTTGATATTAATGCTAATTATTCCTTTAATAATATATATTAATGATATTATTATTATAATAATCATCATCAACTGATTATTATTCCTATGATATAATAATATTATTATAGTTAATAATATATTATCGTGCCTATAGTCACTATAGGCACGACTGTCAAGGAATAATTGTTATTATTGTATTAAAGGATAATTAACACCATTATTATTTGTTAGTCAAGGATAATATTATTATAATATTATCATTGATAATATTTAATAACACTTGAAGAGTGTTAATATATATTGTTATTATTATAATAATTATTATTATTGTCAAGATAGATTTATTATACAGTTGTTATTAATAATAAGTATTGTAATTTTGTATAATACTTATTACGTATAATTATATTATTATTATAATAATACATTGTTAAGTGTAACAATAATATGATATTGTTATTATTATATAATAATAATTATTTTTTATTATTATAACCCGAATAAGTGGGGTACCCACAATAATTATTATAATTACTATTATTATAATTATTGTCATTATAATAATATTATTATAATAATAACAATAATATTTTTTAAATATTGAGAAAAAAATTTTCTATCCGCTAACATCATCACTTAATAACAAAAATAATATAAATAATAATAATAATAATAATAATAATAATAATAATAATAATAATTATTATTATTATTATTATTATTATTATTATTATTATTATTATTATTATTGTTATAATTATAATAATTACTATTTATACTATAATAATATATTATAAATAATGAGGTTGATAATATATTATTATTATTATTATTACTGTTATTATTATTTATTATAACAATAATAACAATAATTCATTACTATAAAATAATATTTATTATTAATAATTATAATAATAAAGAATTATATTGATAATAATAATTTTATTATCAACATATAATATCAATATTATATGGATTAAGAAATAGTAATAATACAATAGAAGCTGTTAATACTATTGTCCTCAATATTATTTATAATATTATTGTTATTAACAATTATTCTAATTATATTAGAATAATGATAACAATTTATAATAAACCAAGCATTTATTATTATGTTAAATAATAATATCAACCAATAATATTGTGTAAGGAAGTAACGAGGGTGGCATTTGTTTATATGGACTTTGAATAAAAAAGAGAAAAGAAAAAAAGAATGAAAAAAAAAAGAATTAAATAAAAAAAAAGGAGGGCCAAATGAAAAAAAAAAAACCTACAAATTATGGTGTGGAAAAACAAAAAAAATAATGATAAATATAAATTAATTTTTTTAAAAAAAAATTTTAAAAAAAGAAGAGAGAGAATATATATATTTAAGGATATATATTAATTTAAAATATGGGTTTGAATTTCAAATATTAAAAAAAATAATTTCAAATATTTAAATTTAAAAAAAAAAGGATAAGAATTGAAAAAATTTTGGATTTTAAATTTAGAAAAAAAAAAGTAAATATCCAGTATTTTGTTGAAAAAAAATTTCCCATATCTTGGGGGTTGAGGATTTTGTGGAAAAAACAAACAAATGCAACAAGAAAAAAAAGGGATTGAAAAAAAAAGGAGGAAGACTCAAAAGAAAAGAGAGGAAAGGTTTTGTGAAAAAAGAAAAAAAATTACGGAGAAGAAGAGAAGATGAAGGGACGAAGACGAGGAGAAGATAGGGAGGTCGGGAAAGATTGATCTACTTGACGGGTGACGAGAGGAAGCTCGTAGAAAACAATCGGGTAGCAAGAGAAAGGTACCATTTTTCTAAAATTTTACATAATGATAATAATCTCTATTTTTGCATGATGAGCATCCCCAAAATCATCCATGTATTTGTATTTAAGTGGGCCCCATCTTTACATAATTCTTTCATGCATTAGAGGAAAGATAGCATGCATTAAAAATAAAATAAAATAATGCATTAGAGGAAAAGCCATGCACGTGCATGCATTAATAGAAACCAGCATGAGGTCTTTCCCTTTCTTTCTCTGGTGTTTTCTCTCTCTCTAAAACCTAAAAAAAAACCTCACGAGAGCATGAGTTTCACTTCCGATGATGAATCTCATCGCCGTTGCGGCCACAGGCACGGCTATTTTCTTGCCCACAGTGTTTGCAAAAACATATCCCTGTCCTTAGATACCTTGAGGAGTTCGGCATCCCTCGATCCAAGCTTGACGAGTTCGTTCGGAAATATCCCAAGGTGCTCCACTCCAATGTTGTTGTTGAGCTTATCCCTGCCATCAATTTCCTTCGCGGGCTCGATGTTGAGCGCCATGACATCCCCTATGTTCTTCAAAAGTACCTAGAGCTGCTCAGTTTCAAGCTTGAAGGAACAAGGAGCACATCTGTCGCGTATCTCGTCAGCATCGGCGTTTCTCAGCTGGACGTTGGCCCGATGATGATTCAGTTCCCGTACTTCTTGAGCATGCGTGTTGGCACAAAGAGCAAACCTTTGATGGATTTCTTGCTCTTACTTGGCGTTCCCAAGAAGATCTTGACCAAGGTTTAAAAAAACAGGGATTTTGGGCTATGATTGGCAGGAGACAGTCACTACTGTTGTGGATTTTGATAAGGAGAGCTTAACAAAGGAGAGAAAATGATAGGAAAAACATTCACATTCATTTAGGTTCAGATATGCATATATATTACAGGACACAAGATGATAAGTCAACACTAAACCCAAGCCATCAAACTTTTTCAAAAAGCAGATTCCACAAAACAGTAAGCTGCAGACACAACAGCTAATTCATCTTTTTGTTTAGAGAAATTTCAGACTCTAACACTCCTCCTTGAAATTTCTCATTGAGACTCCCATCATTGATCTCAGTTTTTCAAACTTATCTTTTTCCAATGCTTTGGTCATAATGTCTGCAAGTTGTTCATCAGTGCTGCAGTACTTTAGCTCAATTTCTTCAAGTCTTTCAACTTCTCTAATAGCATGAAACTTGACTTTTATATGCTTTGTTCTTCCATGATTAACTGGGTTCTTGGACATTGCAATGGCTGATTTATTATCCACCCAAATTGTTGTAGCTTGATTCTGAACTTGTCCCAAATCAGACAAGATTTTTCTAAGCCAAATTGCTTGATTTGTTGCTCCAGCTGCTGAAATATATTCTGCTTCTGCTGAGGATTGAGCTACAACCTCTTGTTTCTTTGAATTCCAGCAAAAAACACCACTGCCAAAAGAAAAGACATAGCCTGATGTACTCTTTGAATCATCAACACTGCCTGCCCAATCACTGTCTGCAAAACCAATAAGATTATGACTTTCCCTTTTTGAGAAAAGAACACCATAATCAGTAGTGCCTCTAATATATCTCAATACTCTCTTTGCTGCACAAAGATGAGCCTTGCTAGGAGAGTGCATAAATCTAGAAAGCAAGCTGGTATCATACATAATGTCAGGTCTTGTTGTAGACAAATATAAGAGACTTCCAATAATGCTTCTATAATTTGAAGCATCAACCTTGCTTTCCCCATCATCAATGGAAAATTTTGCATTAACTGTCAAAGGAGTAGCAACTGATTTTGCTTTCTCCATATGAAATTTTTGTAGCACTTGCCAAGCATACTTCCGTTGACAGATAAATGTACCATCTTGCAATTGATGAATCTCTATCCCAAGGAAATACCTCATTTCACCAAGGTCTGACATTTCAAACTCTTTTTCCATAATTTGTTTGAAATCCAAAATCATGGCTGAATTTCCACCAGTAATTAGCAAATCATCAACATATAAGGAGAGTACAAGCTGAATTTTATGACCTTCAGTTTTTTTAACATAAAGAGTGGCCTCATTTTTACTCCTTTCAAACCCATTCTGCTGCAAATAAGTATCAATTTTGCTATACCAAGCTCTTGGAGCTTGTTTAAGGCCATAAAGAGCTTTGATAAGCTTATACACCTTGGCTTCACTACCAACAACTTCAAAACCTTCAGGCTGTTCAACAAAAATTTCTTCATTTAGAATGCCATTGAGAAAAGCAGATTTGACATCAAGATGAAAAATTTTCCATCCAAACTTAGCTGCAAGAGCAACCAACATTCTAATTGTATCATGCCTTGCTACAGGAGCAAAAGTGTCTGTATAATCTATGCCTTGTTGTTGTGAATAACCCTTAGCCACAAGCCTTGCTTTCAGCTTGTTTATAGAACCATCTGGATTCATTTTGGTTCTATAAACCCAATTGACACCAATGACTTTCTGATTATGAGGTCTATCAACAAGTTTCCAAGTTGAATTCTTGTTAATCATATGCATCTCCTCCTCCATTGCTGCCCTCCAACAATCATCGACGTTTGCATCTGCATAGTTTGTTGGTTCAAGCTGAACAAAATTGCATTTGCTGTAAATTTCTTCAAGTGTTCTTTTGCCTCTTATAGGAGCTTCATCATCACTTGAACCACCATCATCTTGTTCTTGAGGTAGAGTAATATTATCTACCTGATTGTAACATTCAACTTCACCTTTTTCCCAATTCCATTTTGCAGCTTCATCAACCTTCACATCTCTGCTTACTTGAACCTTGTTACTCTTCAAATTCAGAATTCTATAGCCTTTTGTGATGCTACTGTAGCCAAGAAATATACCAACAATATCTTTTTCATCCAATTTATCCCTTTGCACATCAGGAACATGAGCATAGCAAACACTTCCAAAAATTTTCAAGTGATCAACAGAAGGCTTGAAACCATGCCATAATTCATGAGGAATACTGCCTTTTAAAGATTTTGTTGGCAAAAGATTTAATAGATATACTGAGGTATTGACTGCCTCAGCCCAAAACGTTTTTGGCAAGGATTTTTCATACAAAAGGCACCTAGACATCTCCATGATAGTTCTATTTTTCCTCTCACTCACTCCATTTTGTTGAGGAGTGTAAGGAACGACCAGTTGATGTTGAATGCCGTGCTTGTCACAGAACATTTTGAATTTAGAAGAGATATATTCACCTCCATTATCGGTTCTGAGCATCTTGATGCTATGACCAGTTTGCTTTTCCACAAGAGCTTTAAAGCTTGTAAATTGGCTCAAAACTTCAGATTTTTGTTTGAGAAAATAAACCCAACACATTCTTGAGTAATCATCTATAAAAATCAAGAAATATTTGCTGCCATTTAAGGATTCAACACTCATTGGTCCACACACATCAGAGTGGATGAGCTGCAGTTTTTCTGTGGCCCTCCAATTGCTGTCTCCAAATGGCAACCTTGTATTCTTTCCCATTTGACATATTTCACACACATGAACAGCATCATTTATAGCAGGAAAATCAGCAACAAGGTTCTTTTCATGCATTTTCTTTAAAGTGGAGTAGCTAGAATGGCCAAATCTTTTATGCCACAAGCATGAATCATCAACTGAACTAGCATATGCATGCATAGAGGCCTGTTTCCAATCTATTGGAAAACTCTTGTTTTTCATGGCAACAGTCATTAAATGCTGACCAGTTGGATCATGAATAATGCAGGACATTTTGTTAAAGTGCAAGGAAAAACCTTTCTCTAGCATTTGACCCACACTTAACAGATTTTGACTTATCTCAGGTACATAAAGCACATCAGAAATGAGCTTAATACCTGATGGTGTGCTAATGGCTGCTGTACCTTTTCCCTTCACATTCAGGTACTCTCCATTGCCCACTTTCACTGTTGAGGTGAAGGTTGTGTCTAAATGCTTGAAAACTTCAACATCAAATGTCATATGACTTGTGCAGCCACTATCAACAAGCCAAACATTGTTGGTGTTACCAGATGCTTGACAGGTTGCAACAAACAACTTCTCTTCTGCTTCAGATTCATTTTCTGCCAGTTGAGCTTGCTGTCTTTGCTGATTTCCTTTGCTTTTACATACTTTTTCAACATGTCCAAGCTAATTACAGGCTCGGCATTTCATATTTGGCCTCCACCAACAATAATTTTCAGAGTGATTATCTTTTTTACAATGAGGACATGGAGGGAACTTGCCTTTTTGTCCTCTTTTGCTTCCTTGTCCCTCATTCTTCTCCTTGTCTTTCTTCTCACCAAGGTGCTTCTTCTCACCAAAGTACTTCTTCTCACCACCTTGAGGAACCTTCCCCTTTTGCTTTGCAAGAAAGGCCCCTTCATTACTAGTTTCTTGTCTCATTGATCTTCTCTGCTCTTGAGCTTGAAAAGCATGAATAAGCTCAGCCAAAGAAATCTTGGTTAAATCTTTTGAGTCTTCAAGTGAAGAAATTTTAGACTCAAATCTCTTTGGCAAGCTCACTAAAACTTTTTCTACCACCCTTTCATCAGTCAAGTCTTCACCAAGAAGTCTGATTTTGTTAACAACTTCCATCAGCCTGTCTGCAAACTCCTTTATGGATTCATTGTCTTTCATATTCAACACTTGAAATTGCCTCTTTAAATTTAGAATCTGCATTTTCCTGGTTTTGTCACTACCAGCATACATCTCCTTGAGCTTGTCCCAAGCTTCTTTTGCTGTTTCACAATCCATAATTCTTATAAAAATTGTTTCTGAAACAGCACCATGAATAACAGACAAAGCTCTTGGAGCTTTAGTCTTTTCTTCTTCATGAGCCCGAATCTGATTGAGTGTTGGGTTGTCTCCATGAGGTGGTACTTCCTTCTCAGCTTCAACCCACTGCCATAGACCAAGACCTCTCAAGTAAGCCTTCATTTTTACAGCCCAGACTTGATAATTTTCACCACTTAAAGCTGGAGGTGAAAGGTTTGGCATGCTGCTGGAAGCCATAGGGATTTAAGGTATGATTTTTTGAGGTATTTGTGGAGGAAGCCCTTACTGATTTTCTATTTCAATCACAGTCCCATAAGATCTATGAGAGCTCTGATGCCATGTTGTGGATTTTGATAAGGAGAGCTTAACAAAGGAGAGAAAATGATAGGAAAAACATTCACATTCATTTAGGTTTAGATATGCATATATATTACAGGACACAAGATGATAAGTCAACACTAAACCCAAGACATCAAACTTTTTCAAAAAGCAGGTTCCACAAAACAGTAAGCTGCAGACACAACAGCTAATTCATCTTTTTGTTTAGAGAAATTTCAGACTCTAACAACTACAAGAAAAATCTCAAATCGGCACCGAAAAATTGGCACGGGAAAAAAATTGTGACAAATTTGTCACAACATTTGACACGGAATTAACAAACCGTGTCAAATATATAATTTTTTTGCAAATATTTTTTAAATTTCGTGCCAAATACCGTGCCAAATATACAAATTTGATAATTTTACATGAATGTGCCAAATACAGTGCCAAAGATATTTTTTAAAAATAATAATTTATTAATACCGTGCCAAATACCGTGACAAATATATAAATATATTAATCTATTAATACCGTGCCAAATACCGTGTCAAATACAAATATAATAATATATTAGTGCCGTGCCAAATACAGTGCCAAAGATATAAATATAATAATATATTATACCGTGCCAAATACGGTGCCAAAGCTATAAATATAATAATATATTAGTACCATGCCAAATACAATGCCAAAGATATAAATATAATAATATATTATACCGTGCCAAATACGGTGCCAAAACTATCAATATAATAATATATTAGTACCGTGCCAAATACAGTACCAAAGATATAAATATAATAATCTATTAATATGGTACCAAATACTGTGCCAAAAATACAAATATAATAATTTATTAATACGGTGTCAAATACTATAAAAAAATACAAATATAATAATATATTAATGTCATGTCAAATATGGTGTAAAAATATAAATATAATAATTTTATTAATACGGTGTTAAATACAGTAAAAAATATAAATAAAACAATTTTTATAGTTCAAATTAAAAACACAAATAGTTTGCTTTAGAAAACCCCCGAATCTTTCATCCTCGACAACATCTCCTTACCAACTCCTCGCCATCATCAGCGCCCCAACTCCATTCTCTTGTAAATCCTCTCCGCCCGCAACTCCAACCATCTCTTCCTCAACTCTATCCCACTCCGTCCTTCCCTCGTTTGCCTCACCTTCTCCCACGACCCCAACACAACTTCTACTTTTCCAGGGTCGAACGCCGCCGCATGTCCATAGGAACCGTACTCCTCTTCCTCTCTTCGTCCTCCTTCCCTTCGTTTTGGCCCTGATTATGGAAACTAGGGTTAGGGTTTCGCTTTCAATATTGTTGGCTGATGCTTTCATTCTTGTTTGGCGCAGGGGTTTTGAGCGGGCCTTGAGATAGTAGGCTGGGTCTGGATTGAAGCGTGTTTAATTGCAGGTGCGCTAGGGTTCTGATTGCTCGAATTTTGCTATTTGGGTCTTCAATTGGAGATTGGTCGATAATATCGATGTTGTTTAAATTTAGGCTTAAATTTTGCGAATGGTTTTGTGGGATTTTTGTTCGTGCCAATGTTCTGGTGTTAACTAATCTACTTTTCCCTAATTTATGTGGATCATGAATATCTCTATTTATTTATTGAATTCAATCAAATTTTTTTTCTCTTTCAAAGTAGCGTTTCATTATGGATTCTTGTTAAAACGAGTAGCAATTTTGTTGTGAATTTGTATATGTTGTTGATTCAGCTTGATGGATGAACGATGACCTAGATGTTGTGACTATACGTGTCTAAGAACTATAGATTTCCAAGGAAGAGCAAAGGATACAGGATTTGTGTTTGATTAGCAAAGGTAGAGAAGAGTTTTCCTTTCATCTAGCCAAATACAATTTTTTTTACTTAAAGAAGTTTATGCATTTATTCTCAAAGGAAATCAGTTGTCTGTGTACTTTGTTTAAATATAAGAATACAAAGATTGTGTTAAGAAATGGTAAGCCAACGCAAATGATTATAGCTAGCCAATAGTTGGGAGGTGGTCAAAATGATATCAGCTATATCATGTTGCTAATGAGCAATTTTTTGTTACAAGCCAAAGTCCCCTCTCAATTTCTATTTTTTTTTAATACCATGGACTTTATAGTTTTATTCTATTATAGATAATATTTCAGCTGCTTTATATTCCAGTTGGGGATTTTGGATTATATACACAATGCTATGGTATGGCACCTATCTTCTTTCAGAATGCCTTCCATTAAGTTTTTTGTGTTGGTTCTTGTAGGATCATTGTCAGTTCAAGCAGAGGTTTTTTGAATTTTTATCTATTGGTTTTATCTTGTGCATGGTGATGATATGGGTTTAACCATATGTGTTGACACTAATTGATATTTTCATGCTTTATAATTGATCTTAATATTATGAAATATTTGTCATTGTTTGCATGGTGTTATTTTTAATATTGTGAAATATTTGTCGTTGTTTGCATGATATTTCATCCTCTATAGGTAGCTTTTGACATCAATTTTTTTTTTCATGTACAAGTTAACGTATCAGATCATGAACATAAATAGCTGTTTAAGGAAATACACAAGAAATTAAATGAATTACACTTTTCAACACAAGGCAGTCAAGGTAAACTGAGGCAATAAACTTTGCAAGTGGCTAAATGTATCTATGAACCAACAAATTTGACAAAAGAACAATGATACTAGGACAACAACAAATACAGTTTCCCTATTCACTTCTATAAAATTTGACTTGACTTCTAGTATTATAATTATATTTCGTTTCTTTCATGTTTGTTTGTTGATCCTGATAGACAGTCAATGGTGATACTTGATTGAACTCTTCATATATGAAGCCCAACTCGAACAATTACGCATGAATCTTTTATAAATTTCATGGTTTGCATGATTTGCATTTTCTGTACTGATTACATTGTATTAGTAATATGAGTTCATCTCATAGAACTTCAAGAAATGGTCTTTTATATCATATTGTGCCAAAATGATAAAGATGTGGAGCTATTGCCTTAAGGAAGTAAAGCTTAAAGTGTTTAGCAGAATTTTAGGGGTCAAATGGAGCATTGCTGTTAGAATTTTGCTCCTCTGGTTACTGTTCTGAACTTGTTAAATGTTATTTGTCACAAACATCTAAATAGTTTATGATAAAGGTGAAGTTGTCAAGACCGAATGAAATGTATAGACTTTGTCTTGGAGCTCTACAGGTTGTCATGTTACATTTGATGCTATTAGGCGATTGCAATGCTTGGGCACAGTTCACCTAATTACTTTTATTATGACTGCCGTCTTTTGTTAGCTTGTTTCTCCTTTGTCATGTTTTGCATGTTCTCCTGCAGGTCACATATTTGAATGTTATCACACCTCTAGTGGAACTAGAGGCATACCAGTTTCCTTTAGTGCAGTCATGTTTATATCCTAAGATGGTGTCTACATGTGATGATGTTTGCAAAGCCAGTGCATATGCAGAAAAGGAATTAGACAGTCACTTTCTTACGTGCAGGTTTTCTTTTCAGCTGTATCATTTTCTATTTTGCACACTATCAGCTATCTTTTTTTTTGCTCTATTCAAGTCTGAGAATTCATTAATAAGTGCTATTTTTCATTTCATTTTATTTGTTTTAGTATTGCATGACAATTACTTAATCCATTTGTAGGTAACCTTAGCTAAAAATGAGGTTCTAGTTATGCTGGTTAGCATGAGGCTGGTAGGTTGATATCCATCTTAGCATCTGTGGAAATTGGAATGATGAATATAATGGTTTTTGGGCATCACAGGTTGGGTTAATGCTTGCTGGAATTCCTTATCCATTTGAGAATTCCCCTTTGAGAATTCCTTATCGATTTGAGCTCAACTATCTAGGGTTCTTCGATCCATGTTTGTTAATCTGTGTGTTTGATTTGGTCTCCAATTTTTAGGGGTTTTTTCTATGTAATTTTTCCATTCTAGGGTTTATGATCCGTTCTCTTTGGTAGAATGGAATTCAGTGAATTTTTAGTGCTTGAATTTAAGATTTATCGCTCTGAACTTTGATTTTTTTTGTTTTTCAATCGATGTACGTTTATATTGTGGAGAATAGTTGAAATTGAAATGAATTTTCCCCAATTTGATCTGGGATTGCAAGTGAGGACAGTGAAAGTGACCAATGTGTCACTTAGTGCATCTGAGAAGGATGTGAGAGAGTTCTTCTCGTTTTTTGGTGATATTGAGTATGTTGAGATGCAAAAGTTGGTTTTTTTTTTTTTTTTTTTTTTTTTTGAGTTTGATCTAAGATGTTCTTTTTCATGGAGCTTAGAAATTTTGTTTGGCCTACAGTGCAGATGAGTGGTCTCAAATAGCGCATGTGACTTTCAAAGATCCACAGGGAGCAGATACAACACTGCTTCTTTCGGTTTATTATACACTTCTCTCATTGCTTACTTATCTGCTACACATCTTTGCAGTTTAGGATCATAAAATGAAGGGATTGATATTGAACACAATTGAAATGATCCTTTTCTTAGTATGAGACTTCTCTTGTAAGATATCATCACAAGATTAAATATATGCTTTTAGCTTGTTAGCCTTGAATTTTTGTTGCAAATTAACAATTTTGAAGAAACTGGTTTGTGATCATAACAAAATCAATTAATTTCTTTATTTGCTAAGCATTTTCATGTGTATCTTTTGCTTAATTTTCTTTCTATGTTCTTGTTTGTTATTGGATCCTTTTATAGTTATTTGAAAGTTTTTCTTATGAATTAAGATTGTTTGTTTGAATTCTTCTGTGTTTTCTTAAATTGTTTTGTTGCCCTTGTTGGCTCTGATTAATTGTATATGTTAAGAATGAACAAGCAAGTGTCAGAGAAATAAAACTAGACATGGGTTGATGGTTGGTTGTGTGTCTCTAAAGGCATACACTGATCAGTAGAATCTGGTAAAACTCAAATTTTCTTTTGGAAAGTTAAAATTTGGAGTGAGTTAAGTTTTTAGTTACCGTATTACGTTCTATTTGACAATGCACTAATATCTTCAGTATGTTATGGGGACTGCATTACCGTATAAAGTTATGGCTGGTCTTATTTGCATCATATAATTTTTCCATTTAATGCAGGAAAATGTAAAGGTGCAGTTAATGAAGCGAAAAGATACTGATAATAGTTGGTGCTGGAGCAGTTTTTGGGGAAAGCCAAAGAATTATCAAAATTCAGGTAAGCATCCTTCTCAATGGTCTATGATTAATTGCCTTAATCTTTTTCATTTCTCTTCTTAGATAGGAGAACTTTTTCTTTGTAAATTTGCCTAATCTTATGGTTCTATTATTTGTCAAAGGTGCCAAGTTTACTCCTGCACATTTGCAATCTTTTGTGAGTATAAATTTTGAGAAAATATTGCTTGTATCCCACCTTTTCTTATACCAATTCTAACACTTGTGATCTACTCTTCACATTATAGGGTTTAAATCTTAAGGAGATATACATGAGGGCCTTTCTTTCTGGGTTTTGTTTCCATGCTTATCAACAGGTGAATCATTGCACTTCTTTTCAAACTATTTTCATATCATGCTTTTTGTTTTCAAGATCAATCCAAGTGACTATTTTTTTATGGTTTCTTACAAATGATCTAATTCTTTAAAACATGAAAACCGCTTGCCACATTGGCTTTTGTTCATATCACTTTTCATGCTTCACCAAATTCACAGGTTTCGTACATGATCTTGGCCGAGATATCTCCAGTCACTCATTCTATCGGCAACTGTGTGAAGCGTGTGGTGGTCATTGTGGCCTCAGTTATGTTCTTTAGGACTCCAATCTCTCCTATTAACTTTCTAAAATGCAGACAAAGACTGAAAACCCAAGCATACATCTTGAGGTTTGATTCTTCTTCTAGTTTCTTGTTTCTGTAATACTTGTGAGTTCATAGTTCAACTAGTTAATTGTTAATGGCAGGTCTGTGATCTTTCATCTATCAGTGAAGTCAAGGCCTTTGCTTCCAGATTTTCTTCACAAGATAAACCACTTCATGTCTTAGTGAGTTTTTCCTAGTTGTTGGTTTCACATGCAAACAAATATACAGTTTACTTCCGCCCATTTATTTCAGTGTTCATTTTAGTTGTTATGATAAACTGCTTTAGTGGGATGTGCCATGTTTTTGTTTGTGTGTATTGTTTCACAGTTGATCTTTTTAATGTATGGTTTGTTGTTGAATGTTGAGAATGAATCAATAGATGAATGACGTTATTTCTTGTGTTGTATTGCCTTTTGTATCTTTCTCAGTTTCAATTTGTACTGGTGCAATTGAAGAAAATTTAAATAAAATTAATTTTATATAAATTAGTTTTGTCACAGAATAAACAAAAGAGTGCTAAAAGTCATAACAAAAAAAGTTTTCCGAAAACATACCAAATGCCGTGAAAAAATTATAATAAACAAAATTGTGCCAAAAAATCGTGCCAAATACTAAACTAATGAAACCATGCCAAAACAATGGCAAACATGGAACCAAAGGCCGTGACAAAAATCATTTGTAATGTTTGGTACAAAAGTAAATAACTGTGCCAAAAACGGTGACAAAGTTTGGCACCGTTTAAAAAAACGGTGCTAAAATACATTTGCCACCATTGCTATAGGCACAGTTATTTTTCCGTGCCAAATACAATGCCAAAATTAGTTTGGCACGGTATTTAAACTCATTTCCGTGCCGATTTTTTGGTGCCGATTTCAGATTTTTCTTGTAGTGAGTGAAACTGAATGTGGAGGCATTACTTGGTGTTGGTGTTCGCAGTGAGAAGTTTCCCTCGGTGATTATTCAGTACCCACAAATTCTCAGTTTCCCTTTCAAGGTCAAACTGTCCTCTCAGCAGTATTTCTTCAACTTGAAGCTCAAGATCAATCCTGATGGGTTCGCCTAAGCTCTAGAGAGGATGCCTTAGATTGTTAGTCTCAATCAAAGTATTATCATGAAGCCTATTGGAAACATACTGTTAGTGTCACGCCCGAACCCGCTGACAAATCGGCCGCATCCAACGGGGTAGACCCCACTGGGTGCAAGTCCTCAGATTTGACCTGGTCAGAGTCAACCTAACAAGCAGAACATGAATAATAACAGGAACTACAAATAAATCAACAGAAATAGAGTTGATACAGATATGGGCTTAAGCAGCCCTACAAACAGTAGTGCCACATATACAGGTTCTGAATAAAATACAAACAGAATACAAGTCTCACTCACACAGGAGAGTCTGAACTAACTACAACCATAAGCAGATAAAGAAGTAACTCCCAGACACCACCCCTACTCCTAAGCCTGATCTTCTCCTGTGAAAAACAGAGTCCACAGAGTGCATGAGCCACAAAAGCCCAGTAGGATCGCAGCTAATACAGATAATACAGAATAATACAGAATAACTAAATTCCAGAAAGAAAATGCAGAAAATGCTCAGAAAATAACAGAATCCAGAATTTCAGAAAATAACACGAAAATAGACGGTACATCTCCCTGACTAATAACAGAAATTAACAGCACTGGGCTAGATCTTCGACTGTGAACTCGGAACAGAACAGAACAGAATATCGACGGCCGAAGCCGGATCTTCGACCGCAGTCGGGGGGTAGCGCTACTACAGAAAACATGTGCACATGGCTAGGACTAACTCCTCCTAGCTGGGCATGCCAGAAATGGAGATGTACTAAAACCGCGAAAATACAGCGAAAATACAGAAAATATGGAATAAATAATACAAGATAAAAAATGCATAATTAAATAAGTAAATAAACAATTACATAAATAAACAAATAAATAATTAATTAAATAACTGAAATAAATTGCCACTGATTTACCTTAAAATGGCAATACAAAGCTAAACAGGTGCGAGAGCCTACCTGGTACCGGGTCACAAAGCTAAGTTCGGCAAGTCCCACGGATTCGGGCTTACTACAGAATCTACCCAACAAAATAATTCAACTTAGGTTACCAGTCCTGGGTCGAGCCTAGACTTACAACTAAAGCCCCACATGAAGAATTAACACTCATTCACAATTATAACAAACTAGCAAATTATCATACATGTAAGAGGATGGCAGCTCTAATATTTAATTGCTACCAATAAATAAGCATAAGCATAATTATAATCACTAACATAAATGATTAGAAAGCTAAACCATGCTTAACAACCATTAACATGAATGATTTAATAAAGTGCCATGCTCTTTACTAATTAAAACAAAATTTAATTGCAATCAATCAGAATCATACTAGGCTGCAGACTTAATAAAATTTGGAAATCTTCAAGTCAAACAAATCTACAGAACCTCATTTAAAGCATGGCTCTATAAGTATGCATATATATAAAATCACCGAGTAAACAAAAGAAAAAGGGTTTAAACTCTGGTTATTTGCTTACAGCCCATACATATAACATTGAACCGATCCACTTGTTAAAAGATGCATAAATAAATACACAAATTTAATCAAGACAACATGCTTACACAAAGCTCTAACTTAAGCTAAAACATAATCCACTCCTGCAGGGCATGTTCAAGGAAAACATGCATTCAACATACTCAAAATAAGAGATAGAAATACATGTTTAATATCAGCAAAACAATTGATAAATACACATACATGCTTGAAAGAAAAACACAAGCTCAAACATCAACATTGAACAAACGCCAGACAAATGAAAAAAGGCCAGAAAATTCTCAGAATTAACTATGAAGCTAAGCCTACCTCTAAGCTTGCTTATAAAGAGATCCTCCTCCCAAAAACCAAGCTCCAAGAGAAAACAGAAATTAAAAAAAAAAACGGCCAAGGTGTTGAGTTATTAAGGAAGAAGAATGAGCTTTGGATAGAAGGGATTGGCTTCAGACAAGGCTTTAACACCATCCAACAACTCAATAATAAGGCTCTAATAATTCGCCCTCAAGGAGACAAGATCCAAAATTTCAGGGCAAAACAACAAAGCTGCGGGCTCCACTTAGTCAACTGGTCAAAGCTTCTTCTTCTCGGCAAACATTACAGTTAGTCACATGCATGACTAGTCCCATTTTCAAATCTCATGCTTAGAGCAGTCACTGTTGGAATACTTGGTAAATTGATGGATCAGATTGCTGAATGTTTGCTCAATGCCCCTACTTCTGTCAAGTCACACTGAGGAAGTCATGGGTAAGGTGAGAAGAAAATAATGGTAAAAAAATAACCGAGATGCACTGCAGTTCATGCTAGACAAGAAGGAGAAAATCTTAGATTAGAAATCACCTGCTTTCAAATCTTCCCTTTATAGACCTTTCATTAATCCAATACAAACTACATGGTTTTAGTGAATGTGAACTCATTTGGTAAAATAATGGTCCTTATCGTGTCCCTATGATTTTTTTCCCCTAGATTTTCACATATGGATCATCAATAACATTAAGTGTTCCGTGTGTGTGTGAAGCTGTAGTATACCCCAATCCACTAGTATTTCTCCTGCAGAGATATTGCATGTTTTGGTTCAAATTAGTTGCTCATTAAAGTGGTATGTTTATAGATGTCTTCATAAATCCAGAAGCATGTGCATTGTTATGATAGATTTGTATTAATGATTTATTCATTTGCGTAAAAAAAGAAGATATGAAAAATGAAGGAGGAGCAAAAAGAAAAAAACGAGAAGAAGAAAAAACATGAGGCGTGAGGGTATTTTTGGTATGAAAAAGAGAGAAAAGGAAATAAAAGGAAATAAAAAATGAGTGAAAAAAATGAAGAGGGAAAAAAATGAGGAAAAAAATTATGATGAGCAAGAAAAAAGGAGAGAGAAAAAAAAGAGAAAAAATTGATGAAGGGTGAGTGAAAAAAAATGGAGAAGGGAAAAATGAAAAAAATGAAGGGGGAAAAATGAGGAAAAAGAATGAAGGATGAGTGAAATAAGAGAAGAGAAAAGAATGATGGAAAAAAATGACGAGGGATGAATTGGAGTGAGGGTATTTTCGTAATTTTCTTTTCTTTTGCAGGACCTCTCTTTGAGAAAAAATAAGAATTTTCTTGGAGCCAACCTTGAGGTCTTTGACACTTTTTGGGGTAAAAGAATTTTTCTAAGAAACTCTTTTCTAACACCAACCTTGAGGTCTTTGACACTCTTGGGGGTGAAAGAAATTTTCTAAGAATTTTCTTGGAGCCAACCTTGAGGTCATTGACACTCTTGGGGGTGAAAGATTTTTTCTAAGAATTTTCTAACACCAACCTTGAGGTCTTGACACTCTTGGGGGTGAAAGAATTTTTCTAAGAATTTTCTAACACCAACCTTGAGGTCTTGACACTCTTGGGGGTGAAAGAATTTTTCTAAGAAACTCTTTTCTAACACCAACCTTAAGGTCTTTGACACTCTTGGGGGTGAAAGAAATTTTCTAAGAACTTTCTAAAACCAACCTTGAGGTATTTGACACTCTTGGGGGTGAAAGAAATTTTGTAAGAATTTTCTATAACACCAACCTTGAGGTCTTGACACTCTTGGGGTGAAAGAAATTTTCTAAAAATTTCTAACACCAACCTTGAGGTCTTTGACACTCTTGGGGGTGAAAGAAATTTTCTAAGAATTTTCTTGGAGACAACCTTGAGGTCATTGACACTCTTGGGGGTGAAAGAAATTTTCTAAGAATTTTCTAACACCATCCTTGAGGTCTTGACACTCTTGGGAGTGAAAGAATTTTTCTAAGAATTTTCTAACACCAACCTTGAGGTCTTGACACTCTTGGGAGTGAAAGAATTTTTCTAAGAAACTATTTTCTAACACCAACCTTAAGGTCTTTGACACTCTTGGAGGTGAAAGAAATTTTCTAAGAACTTTCTAAAACCAACCTTGAGGTCTTTGACACTCTTGGGGGTGAAAGAAATTTTGTAAGAATTTTCTATAACACCAACCTTGAGGTCTTGACACTCTTGGGGGTAAAAGAAATTTTCTAAGAATTTTCTATAACACCAACCTTGAGGTTTTTGACACTCTTGGGGTGAAAGAAATTTTCTAAAAATTTCTAACACCAACCTTGAGGTCTTTGACACTTTTGGGGGTGAAAGAAATTATAAAATAAATCTCTCTTCTTGAAGTAAAATTTTTTCGAAGTGAAAGGAAGTGTTAGATGAAAATTTTCACACACAAAAAAAATCTATTCTTGAAGTGAAAGAAAGAATATAAAAAAAACTTTCTTCTTGAAGTAAAAATCTCTCTTTGAAATGAAAGGAAGAGCAAGATGAAAATTCTCATAAAAAAAATCTCTCTTTGAAATAAAAGGAAGAGTAAATGAAAAGTTCACTAAAGAAAAAATCTATCCACTTGAAATGAAGGGATGAGTAAAAAAAATCTTTCTTCTTGAAACAAAAAAATTTCTCTTCTTGAAGCAAAAGGTATAGTAAAATGAAAATTTCGAAAAGAAAAGAAAAAATGATAAAAGTTTTCTCTTCAACACTCATTGAAGTAAAAGTGTTGACCAAAAATTTTCTTGAAGCCCATTGTAAGCTCTTTTTTGCAAAAATGAGATGGAGAACTCAATTAATATCTTAGCTAACAGAAATCAAGCTCATGATTACAGCTTGAGACCCATTTTAAAAAAAATTAAAATTGTCAAGTTAACGACTTAATTATGTTAAAGTCCACAGCTTGAAGATTTAAAGGTTAAGACTTGAAAGCATTGAAGAGTCAAGACCTGAATGACAAATGCAATTCTGGAGTTTAAGACACAAAGAAGTCAAAGACTGGAGGAGTTTCACAAGTCATAGAGTTGAAGATTTTACAAGCACAAAGGGCCAAAGTCTTCAGCAAGAAAAAATGGAAACAACCAAGTAGGTAACTCATCAATACAGAGTGGTCACAACTTAAAAGTTATGCAATGTGTCAAGATGCAAGTACAGTTAAAAAAATTGGAGAAGGCTACAGTCACCGATGCCCACAAAGTCTTTTACTCAATTTTTAAAAAAAAAATTTAATTCATATTTATCATTATTTTTTTTTGTTTTTACACGCCATAATTTGTAGGGTTTTTTTTTCATTTTGGCCCTCCTATATTTTTTATTTGATTCTTTTTTTTTCATTCTTTTTTTTTTTCTCTTTTTTATTCAAAGTCCATATAAACAAATATCAATAGAAATATTGATATAATATCAATAATAATTATTATATATTGTTATTAACAATATATAATACTATTATCATTGACTATAATAAATATTAATGAATAACAATATAATAACAAATAATTGTTATTTGGATGATACTAATATTACCAATATTATGTCACCTAAAGAATATATTTGTTGTCCTTATTAGCACATTTATTATTAATATCAATAATATCAATAATAACCAGCTGGTGTCAATATATAATGATATTATATTGTCATAACGATATTATACCGTTGTTAATATGCACTTAATAACACCAACAATAATATGATAATAACATATTATTTGTTATTTAACTCGTATATTATTGAAATAACAATAGTATTGATATTATAATATACCAATATTATCTTGGTCTATCATAATATTGATATCAATATTTAATTATCATTCCACTTCATAACCGGAGAAATATTATCAATATTAACACCTATTTATGAACTTTTCTTAATAATATAAGTGTTGTTATAATAAATATCAATATTATTAAAAGATTTGGAAACATTAATAATATCAAGAATAACAATAATAAGTGCTGGTGTTATTGCCATCCTTTAATAATATGTATTAATGATAATAACAGACCAAGATATAATGAATTGTTGTTATTATTGTGATTATAATAATTTTGTATATTAATTGTTACACGAATAATAATATTTTTATTTTCATAATAACAATAATATTATTGTTATTATTGTAACAATAATATCATATTGTTATTATCATTCCTTTAACAATAGTATTAATATTATCATAACATAATATTATATGTTATGATAATATTGATGACATAATTATAAATATAATTATATGTCAAAATTATATTCGTTGATAATAATACAAGGAATTACCATTTGTTAACAATAATATTACTATAATATCAGTTGTTAATAATAATAACATTAATAATAACAATAATAAATGCATTTTGTTATTGTTATATTATTATAATCATTATTTTGATCTGTTGGTGTTAATTATCAACCAATAAAATTTTGACATATAATTATGTTTATAATTATATGTCATCAATATTATCATAACATATAATATTGGTTGTATGTTATTATTTATGGGTTATCAATAATTATAACAATATTATAATAATATTAATGGTAATTTTTAATAATCAAATAATAATAATATGATTATTATTGTTACACTTAACACATATATCGCTATTAGTAGATATTATGCTTATTAAATAATTATCATTATTAATTATTAATTTGTGATATATTTATTATACAAGCACTTGTTATTGATATTATTGTATTAAAGGATAATTAACAATAATATCAAAAGTAACAATAATAGCATTCGTTAATGTTATTATTGTATTATTATAAACTACCAATATAATAATTATAATAATTTTATTGTACAATAATAATAAGAATATTATTATTATTAATAATTAATTATTATAATATTGTGACGTGACATTATTATTGTCATATTTTAACAATATGTTAAAATATGTTTATAATCACTTAATAATTATCATTATTATAATATTATAATATCACTTATTAATATTAACACAAGTTGTCAGTTAACAATAATAACAAATTATTTCTTATCAATTGGACCTTGTCATATATATAATTTGTGATAATCACTTATTAATTTGTTATCATTATTATGGTAATAACACTATTTAATTAACAATAATAATTTGTTATAAACCGATCATGTTCACATTCTAGCATAACATAAGAATAACTTCCTATTCCTGTATAAATTTGTGCAGTACCATACTATGCGTAATGTCCTTTACATGGTCTTGACAGAATTTGCAGAGGTATTGCTTGATTTATCAGAAGAGTTACATGTTAAACTATCTCCCTCTAATTAGATTAATCCATGTGTTTGTCATGAGAAAAGAAGCTGCTTTTTGTAGTTTACTGAAGAGCCTGATTAGGAATTCATGAGAGACAAGAAGAACCAACTTGCACCTTTGTTTGGCACCGGTGACCATTGGGCTCCTTTGTCATTCTTCAAATTGGCAAAGCTCACATTCTTTGCGATTATTACTATTATTATCAAATAATACCTATTCATGTGGTATTGTTATTTTATCAACAAGTAATAATATTATAATAATAATAATTATTCGTAATATGATAACAATTATTCGCCAATTAGTATTGGTGAATATATAATAATAATAATAATAATAATAATAATAATCATTGTGTTAATATTATTATCACTCATGATGATAATATCATTGTTAATATGTGGAATTGCATAAGTATAGCTCTAACCCTTTGGTCAAGGTGAAAGAACCCTAGTCTCAATTAAGCACCAGCACTAGCATTCACTACAATCCTTTCATCTGTTGATTACGGAACTAAGCCCCAGGGGAGTTCATCTCCTAGCACTTTGCTCTAGTTCGACCGCTAAGAACTCTTGGAATATGGAGGTAGGGAAAATCACAACGAAGGGGAAAGGGGACGTTTTGCTACCTCACGACTCATCCTCTCAATCCTCTCCAATCTCAAGTAGTCTAACCCTATAGGAGTTGTCACACCTCTAAAGGATAACGTAGATGATTCTCAACCCTAGTGTCATGGCTAAGGGAAAATCAAAACAATAAGCAATCAAGATTGGAACTCAATTAAAAGAATCAATTAAGAAAGCATAATAAAAGTTATAGGAACAATGTCATACTAGGGTTTACAAGTCCGAATACCCATAAGGGGTTTAGCTCTCCATGGAGCTATACAAATCCATCAATGTGTAAGAATAAATAAGAAAAGAAAACATAGATGAAACCACATTGTGTTGCGTGGCGATGGTCTTGTGAGGTTGCTCCGTCCTCTCCACCAAGCTCCTCGCCAAGCCTAGGGCACACCTCGCCGGATCGGTGCTGACGAAAGCTCCCCGAATGGCTATCTTCTGACGGGCTTCAATGTCGATCCTGAGAGCTCCCTTCAATTCTCCACAAAGTCCTCTCCAAACCCTAGCCGCGACCCTCCAGAAGATAGGTGCAAAGATACAGAAAAAGTCCCGAAAAGTCCTTTAAATAGTGCTGAGTCACGGCTGTACATCAGCTAAAATCAGGCATCCACACGAAACTTTTGCTATTATTGTCAGTGTTATCTTCCTGTGTGTTTGTGAACTTCTATCTTCTATCCTTATTGTGATGTCGTCGTCGATGTTGTTGTTGTTGTTGTTGTTGTTGTTGTTGTTGTTGTTGTTGTTGTTGTTGTTATAGTTGTTGTTGTTGTTGTGGTAGCTTATATTACTTCCACTGGGCATTGTTGTTCTAGAAACTTGGAATTTGTGTTAATATTCTTGATTTCAGGTTTATTGTTCAGCCTTGTGCTGTCTCGAGGGTTGAGTGGCGGAGTATCCCTCCACGAGATTGTCACAGCAGTTGTTGCTTCCTTTGGACCTGCGGGTCACGGCGTGACATAACAGGAATTGCATCACAACATTAAACATAAGAGGAATCCCGAAGTAGTCCATAGCCAATATCATTAAGAATCAAAACTAAACATGCTAAGGTTCATAGCCCGGGGCACCAGAGATTGTTAGCCCCTCATAGTTCTACAAATCCATAAAAGACTAAAGAAAACAAAATATAATGTAGCCATGAAAGACTCCCCTCTTTGCTTCTTAACCACTTCGACGACGCTTCTATGAAGTTCCGCCGGCTTAGCTCTGCTTCATTCGTGATCTTGCACCGTAGCTCCACTCTGGCCTTAGAAAAGTGAAGGCCGGGGAAGGGCTTGACAGCCACCCCCAAGAAGGAGGAGGAAGAATATAAGACGAAGTCCCTTCAAATGGCCTAGATTTGGACTTAAAAGGTGCTTTTCGGGGTGAACACGGGAGTGTCAAGGATGTGTCCATGGTGCTGAAAATCTTAGGAAAGTGTGAAACACAAACTTCAGCACTGACACCCCCCATGTCAGTCAGAGA
>CM037026.1:12532244-12639744 GCA_020875875.1 Dioscorea alata
AATTATGATAATAATGACAAGGCCAAGATAGATTTATTATACACAAGCGGATAATAATAATTATTATTATTAAAATATATTATTAAATTATTACTATTAAAGTCCTCAATATTATTAATAATATTATTGTTATTATAAAAATAAAAAATATTATTATTCGCGTAACAATTAATATACAAAATCATTATAATCACAATAATAACAATAATTCATTATATCTTGTTTTGTTATTGTCATTAATACATATTATTAAAGGATGACGATAACACTAGCACTTATTATTGATATTATTAATGTTTTCATATACAAATTACTGTAGCAACAACTGAGAAATTATTATTATTATTATTGTTGTTGTTGTTGTTGTTGTTGTTGTTGTTGTTCTAATAATAAGAATTATAATAATTATTATAATATGACGTTAATATTTTATTAATGAATATTTTTACTATAAAATTTTCATTAATATCATCCCGCTGTATGACAGTAATATTAATATTATAGTTTGACCAATAATTATTAATAATTTAGTGGGCTGCCCCCACTAAATTATTAATAATTATTTTGTTATTAAATCATATAATACCTAATCATTATGATTGTAATAATTATTTTATTATTACTTTGTAATAATTAAAAATCACAAATATTCTCATAAGTAATTTTAATTTGATAATAATAATATTAGTATGATAATTAACAATAATATTCAGTAATATTGGTAATATTATAATATTGTCAATAAAGATTATTACTAATAATGTATGATATTAATATTAATATCATTGATATGTTATCAATGATATTATAATATAATATAATGATATTAATATTATGATATTAATATCATAATATTAATATCAAAATATTATAAGTATTAATGTCGTAATAACAATAATAATAATATTACTACCCTTCAATTATTAGCTATCATATTATTTTCACAATGTTATAATATTTAAATTATTATAATTTGATAATAATAATGTTACATAATATTATTATTATAATAGTTAATAATAATTATTGATTATTAAAATATTAATAATTATCACAATAATATTATTATGATAAATGATAATATTAGTTTGTTTCTAATTATAATCATAGTAAGTATATTATGATTATAATTACTTATAATATCATTGACAATTATATAATATCATCATTATATGTAATATAATAATATTACTTATAATAATATTGATTATGACTAAATAATAATATGTTCAATATAATAATTGTTTAGTAGTATTATATCAAATGTTATTATTCAATGATATTATCATCTAATGTTATTGTGATAATTGATATTATTGATAGTTATAATAGTATAACTATCAATAATAATATTATAATATGATATTATTGCTAGGGTGACAAATATGAATAATAGTTATTGTTAATAATATTAATTTAGCAATAATCACAAATTAATAATTATTTGTTAACATACTAACATTTAAATAATATTACTTAATAATATTATCAGCAATAATATTATTCAATATATTGACCTATAATTGACTTTATGGGGTAATAATAATTATATTGGATATTATAACAACAATAAATTATTATTTGACAATGATTTGTTACTATCAGTAAATATTATTATTGACTTTTATATTATAACCATACAATATATTTCTAGATTGACATATGGATAATATCTTGATAGGTACCCTTCGTACTATTAACTCATAATTACTATTTAACTCATAATTATGATAATATCACAATCAAACTATTTAGGTAATATTAACTAAATATTTTATTATAGTAATATTATTTTTATAATTATAATAAGATTGTTATTAATACATCATCATATTTGTTATTAATAATAATAGTGTCACATTAATTGTAAATATTATTATTATTATTATTATTATTATTATTATTTTTATTTTTATTTTTATTATTATACCATTGATAAGGCATACATACAAATACTATACAAATTATTATATACTACCCTATATTAATATTAAATAATAGATACGTGATAATAGAATTATTAATGATAATAAAAATTGTATATGAAAATTAATAATATAAGTATTATTTTATTATCAACTTAATCATGATAATTGTTATTATTATTGATATTAATAATAATTATTATTATTAATATCAATAATAATAATAATTATTATTATTATTATTGTTCATAACAAAAAAGTGTATACTGGAAATATTATTTAATACGTAACAATTAATTTACTTAATATGACAATAATACTATTATCGTAATTGTTAACATTCCCTTGAAATTATTGACAATGTATTATTAATGTTATTGTTAATAGCACATTTCATGAACTATTATTATTAGGAACAGCTACTTGATAATATTAATAATAATAATATTGTTGTTATTATCATTACTATTATAATAATTGTCAGAAGAGTTACATAATTGAGTGATAAATATTGTAACCTCAATAACAACCATAAAATATCGATAATATTAATTAAATGTGGTAATATTATATTGACTTAGTAATTATATATGGATATTACAATAAATTATATTATAAAATAATTTTAACGTTAATTATAATGGTAAATTATTAATATCAATTATTAACGAATTATCTTAACAAATTATTTCTTATCAATCGATAATATTAATAATAAGTTGTTATTATGAAAGTGAGTTTGACATTTATTGGAAATAACAATAATCATTTGATATTAATAATAATATTTAACAATGATTTAAACAATAATCTAATAATAACAATAATCATTGATTTATATAATAATAGGTTATATTATAAATTATATTGTTAATACTATTAATGTTCCCAATTTTATTATTGTAATTATAATTATTTAATCAATAATTAATATTTGTAATTATTATTGAGGTATTATTATCACTCACAATTATTGGCAAATGATAATTAATAATATGGATAAATACTATTTGTAAAATTCATGTGGATTATTGTCATTTTATTAACAGATATATAATTATTATCTTCAATATTTTAAAATAGTTAATGATTATCACAAAATAATATAATTACTATTATTATTATTCAATAATTAATAATATTATAATATTTATTAAAATTACAATATAATATTATTATTCCATTTTTTGCCTTTTTATTATAATTGAAATAATATTATAGCTAAAAATTATTATTATTATTATTATTATATGGAATAATAATAATAATAATAATAAATATGTGCCTTAAATGTAATAAAAATAACAATAATGATAATATTTATTGTTAATATTATTATTATTATTAAGTGAGATAATAATAATAACAACAACAACAACAACAACAACAACAATAATCATCATCATTAACTATTATTATTATTGCTAGGGTGACAAATGTCAAGGAAATTATTAATAATAATATATTATTATTATTATTGATGGGTAACACTAGGATTATTTAATAATTATTATTAATATCAATGATAATAATAATAATAATTATTATCCGTTTGTATATAATAAATCTATCTTTGCCTTGTCATAATAATTAGTTTACCTTTATTAAATAACTACAATCATAATAATTATAACAACAATTTGATAATATCGTCATTATATTATTATAGTTATTATTAAAAATAATAATATTAATAATTGTTTTAATAATAATAATAATAATAGTCATCATCATTATCATCGTTAACTATTATTATTTGTCCCCGATATTATTATTCGCAATAATAATAATATTGTAATAATAATTATTATTATAACAACAATAATAATAATAATATAATAACAGTAACAATAATAATAACAATAATAATTTCTCAGGTGTTGCTACGGTAATTCGGATATGGAACTTCGACCACAATATTATTATTATTTCTTATTAGTTATAATAATAAGAAATCTGCTATCGTATTATAATTTAATAATAATGTTTATTATTTTGGATTACCCTTCAATTATAATGGTGTTATTCCGGTGCTTCCCTTGCTATTTTTTAATCACTTATTAGCAATAACATTAAAAGTCCAATATTGTTAATTATTTTATAATAATAATAATACACAATTAACTAAGTTGATAATATATTATTGTTATTATCCTGTCGTATTAAAGGATAATTTTCTTAGGATAATATTATTGTCATATTTTTTTTTTATCATATTTAATAATAATAAAATTCTGTCATATTACCTTTATAATTGATAGTATCTCATATTATTATTATAATAATAAAAATACAAATAATTATTTTTTAACAACAATAATCATCATCATTATTGTTATTATTATAATAACAATAATTAATAATAATAATATTATTGTTACAATTTATGTTAATAATTAACAATAATTAATATCATTAACAATATAATAACAATAATAATATTATTAATGATTATTGTTAATAATAATAATAACAACGGATTGTAATAATGTTATATTACAATTATTATATTATTGCAATATAAAAATATTATTAGTAATTATTATTATTATCATTTTGGATAATTGTTATTATTACTATTAAAGGATGATGATTTTTAACATAGTATGTTATTGTCTTATGATTTATTAGCAACATAATAATAATGGTAGGTGTTAAAGGATGGAATGATAATTAATAGTATTATATATGCATATTCACTAATAACATTTAATAATTATTAACACCATGACTAACATTATAATCGGGCAGACTATCAGTATATATACAATATCTCTCTACCTGGAGGGTAGAGAGATAGCTATCACCTGATAGCTATCTCATTATTAATAACATATTATAATATTACAATCAATAATTATATTAACCTGGTAAAATAATAGTAACAATGATTATTATAATAACAACTTTTAACATTATCCCTTCAATTATTATTAATTAATACATGGATAATGTTAAAAGTTGTTAACAATTATGTTAATATGGATAGTTTACAATAATATTTATTGTTATAATTTACCCACTAATAATTAATTATGGTACTAGTGTATAATGATTATATATTGCCGTGCATACGAAGTACTTATTATTAACTCATATTAATAAGTTTACTAATTGGCGATTATATAAAAAGTTGTTATATTATTACTATCATCGAATAACTATAATTATTAATAAAATGAATAATAATAAGATAGTCACGGTAAATAAATAATACGATAGCATATTTCTTATTATCAGTCAATTATCAGGTTTTATTAATAATAATAGTAATGGTATTATTATTGTTATTATAATAATATTATTATTAAGATAATTGTATATAATAATAACATCGTATAATAATTAACTTATTAATTCGGATATGGAAACATTAATAATAACAATTGTCAATAATTAACTTATTAACATAATAACTAATATCCTTTATAATTATTGTTGATTATAAGTATTATACTTAATAACAATATTGTTAATTATAATAATAAATTATTATTATAATAAGCCTTAGATTATTATTAACACAATAATGATAATATTGTGTTAATAATAATAATAATAAATATTTATCATTAACATACTAATAATAATTATTATCATTATTATCATTCAAATAATAATAATAATAATTATTGTTATTATAATAACAATTAAAGGATATTATTATAATAACAATAATTATTAATATATTTATTATTATATAATAAATTTATTATAACAATAATAACAATAATAACATAATAATAATAATGGTAATTCTTCATAAAAATGGTAATTACGAATATGTTAATAATTATATAAACAATAATAATAATATATTATTATTAATAATTTCCTTGACATTTGTCACCTAGCAATAATAATTGCTAGGGTGACAAATAATAATAGTTAATGATGATGATGATGATTAAAAAAATAATATTACTGTTATTATTATAATAATATTATTATAATAACAATAATTGTAATTATTATTATTATAATTATTATTGTGGGGTACCCCACTTATTCTTGTTATAATAATAAAAGATCAGCTAAAAAAATAATTATTATTACTATTAAAAGTCCTCAATATTATTAATAATATTATTGTTATTACAAAAATAACAATATTATTATTCGCGTAACAATTAATATACAAAATTATTATAATAACAATAATATTATTCCTATTATAATAATTATTTATTATAGGGAAAATTATTTTTTACCCCTCGGGAAATTCAAAACTTCCCAATCAGCCCCTGCAAGTTTCGAATACCCGAGACAGCCCTTCCTTTATTGTTTTGCTTTTTTTTTCCCCCTTGTAGATCAGTCTATGTTGTGAAATTCCTTCTTTGCCCTTGAACATGATGGGAAAAAAATCCACCATGGATTCTCTTTCCTCTACTTTCATCAGCCCCTTTTCCGCTTTCTTCTCCGGCCTTCCACCACCATTGCCTCGTCTCATCATCTCTGCGGTCAAGACCGTAGAGAAAACAAAACCAAAACTCAGACCCACATCTCCTCCGGCCCTCCGTCGACCCCCGCAGCGTCCTCTCCGACAACTTCGCCCCCGTCTCCGAGCTCCCCCCGACCCCCATGCCCCATCATTCACAATCGTATACCACCTTGTCTCGCCGGTGGCGCCTACATCCGCAACGGCCCCAACCCTCAATATCTCCCTCGCGGCCCTCACCATCCTTTCGACGCCGACGGCATGCTCCACTCCTTCCCCCTCCCCTTCCCCTCCTACTCCTCTTCACCCCCTCTTCTCTCATCTCGCTTTCCACCACAGATGGCGACATCTCCACTCTCTCCTCTCTTCTATCCTTGTCTCATCCAATTTTCCGCTTGAATTTATCAAGTTTCCGTTTAAACTATTATGTTGCCGCTTGAATATTCCAGTTTCCATTTAACTTTTCCTTTTTTCGTTTAAAATGTTATTTTTCCGCTTAATTTTTTTTCTTCTCTTTGTAAAGTTATGATATTCTAGCAAGTATTCGGATTCTCCGAGCGTATCCGTTCAACCTCAAGGCTACCCAGACGTTGTGGCTTGCCTTCCTTCCTCGTTAAACATTTTTCCATACCTTTTTGGATTCATTTTGCATTCTTTTTTGCTTTTCCTTAAACAAATCATGCCATTTTTGGCTTAAAAGTATATGTTTTCTCTTAATTATTATAGTTTCCGCTAAAAACATAAGTTTCTGCTTAAAACAAAGGAAAAACATATGTTTTGCCTTACTATCCTTGTCCCATCCAATTTTCCGCTTGAATTTATCCGTTCGACCTCAAGGCTACCCAGACGTTGTGGCATGCCTTCCTTCCTCGTCAAACCTTTTTTCATACCTTTTTGCATTCGTTTATGAAGACAATAATATTTATATGAAAATTTTAACAAGTTTGTGAAAACCTTTTTCCAAACGAGCAAAAATAATACACAAAATGTAAAAACTAAAGAAAACTGCACAACTTCCCATGCAAAGGACAATTTCGTCCAAAAAATTACCGTTAGATGCTTGGGGGTTTAAAAATCAGTGTATTCAAAAGGAAGGGGTTTTTATGCATATTCAAATTTAGGGGGAGAATCTGTGCATATTGCAAACTTTGGGGGTGTTTTTTTTAATTTCCACTTTATTATAAGTGATTATTATTTACATTATATAAAGATATAATGAATTACAATAATTCATTATATCTTGATATGTTATTATCATTAATATATATAATTAAAGGATGGCCATATTCAAACAAATAATATTATTATTAATATTATAATAATGACAATAATATAATTGACAAATTTGCCCAATAATAGTCAATAATACCTTGTCAATTATTATTATTCGAATGATAATAATAATAATAATAATAATTATCCGCTTGTGTATAATAAATCTATCTTGGCCTTGTCATTATTATCATAATTATTGTTATTAATATTATTATTTGCAATAATAATAATATTGTAATAATAATAACAATTATTATTATAATTATAACAATGACAATAATAATATAATAATAGTAATAATAATAATAATAATATGACTTTTATCAATTATTATTATTAGCACAATAGCAAGGGAAAACAAAAACCAAGCAAAGATCTCTTGTCACCACAAATTATATTTGAGTGAATGTTATTATTGTTATTATTATTAATTATTAGGGCTTTTAGCTAATAATTATCCTTTGGTCATTAATTAAATATTATCATAATTAATGTCAAACAAGTAATTTATAATAGTATTATTATTATTATTATAATAATAATAATAATACAATTGTTATTTTTATAAGTTTGATATTAATATTATTATTTGCGGGGTAAATATCAGTCAAACTATTTTATGGTTGTTACAATAGTATTATTATTAGTGTAATAGTTACTAATAAAATGAAATTACTATTAAAAATTGTTATTAAAATGATTATATAGTAATGATTGTCACTATAAAAATATTATTATTATTACTATTAATAAAAATAATAATTTTTGTTATTATTATAAAAGGAGGTATATAATAATAATAATTATTATTATCAATGGTTTATTAATTACTATTATTCATTAATAATTAAATTATTAATAAACTATTATTAATAATCATTACTATCATTAATAATATTATTGTAAGCTAGTTATCATATGATTAATATTATAGCTCATCATTATGGTTTTAACCTTTTATTTGATATGTAATAATTATTATTAATATTGTTATCAAGATAATAGTTTAACATTACGAGGTGATGCAGTACCATACTATGCGTAATGTCCTTTACATTGTCTTGACAGAATTTGCAGAGGTATTGTTTGATTTATCAGAAGAGTTACATGTTAAACTATCTCCCTCTAATTAGATTAATGCATGTGTTTGTCATGAGAAAAGAAGCTGCTTTTTGTAATATTCATAAGTATTATTATTATTACCAAAAGTGAAGAAATATTACTAGTTAAATATTAGTGTTATTTTATAATAATATGATAATATATTAAATTGATAATTGTGGGCTCCTTTCTTTCCACCCGGCCTTTAATTTGGGGTTAACCGGTTAAAAAGCATGGATCACAAATCAAATTTTAATATTTTGTAGACTTCAGGAGATTGTGGGTTCATGACTTC
The DNA here is from genome assembly GCA_020875875.1 of Dioscorea alata. Classification (NCBI taxonomy): domain Eukaryota; kingdom Viridiplantae; phylum Streptophyta; class Magnoliopsida; order Dioscoreales; family Dioscoreaceae; genus Dioscorea; species Dioscorea alata. Next base: position 12,541,279 of record CM037026.1, read on the forward strand.
CATTAGGGGCAAGCACCTAATGTTAATTACCCTGGACATTGTCGTAGGAACCTCCGATTAAGAAAATAAGTGTGAACAAAAAACAAGATGTGACAAATAAATTTCATTCATTTCGATAAACATGGACTTCATTACAAGAAGTTTGGAATTTAATCATCTTGACGCAACAGTGGCTGTTGCTTTTTATCTCCTTCCGACTATTTCGCGGAAAAGCACGCTTTGACTTTTGTTGACTTTTGGTCTTCATCAAACATTGAATCTCGAACATGATTTAGAAAATTGTGAACTTGTGTCTTGAATATTTGAATTTGCATCTTGGACTTGATTTGGAACTTGATTTGACTTTTCATAAGCTTCGGCCTTCAGGCTTTTGAAACTTTTTTGGAACTTGTGAACTCTTCAACGCTTTAGCTTTGAAGTTGTTGAGCTCATTTGAAACTTGAATCTTGAACATTTTATTTTGCATCTTTTTATTTGATTTGCAACTTGATTTGAATTTTCATATGCTTCGGCTTTTATGTTATAAAGCTTTTTTACAACATGTGAACTCTTCAACGCTTTATCGTTAATGTCGTTGAGCTCATTTGTTGATTTGTTTGAAACTTGGAACTTGGACATTTTGAATTTGCATTTTTTTAATCTTGGATTACGAACTTGATTTGACTTTTATAAGTTTCGGCTATCATGCTTGTGAAACTTTCTTGACAAGTTGTGAACTCTTCAACGCTTCAGCATTGATGTTGTTGAGCTCATTTGTTTATTTGCTTGAAACTTGGAACTTTGACATTTGAATTTGTATTTTTTTTATCTTGGATTACGAACTTGATTTGACTTTTATAAGTTTCGTTTATCATGCTTGTGAAACATTTTTGACAACTTGTGAACTCTTCAACGCTTTAGCCTTGATGTCGTTGAGCTCATTTGTTGATTTGCTTGGAACTTGGAACTTGGACATTTTGAATTTGCATTTTTTTATCTTGGATTTGATTTGGATTTCAAGTTGTGGATCTTTATATTGATAAAACACAAACTTGATTTTTTGACATAATTTTATTTTTGAAAAGCTCTAGCTTTTGTGCTTGCGAAGCTTCCTTCAGGTCTTGACTTGTGAAACACTTTGAGTCTTTGACTTCTGATGTCTTGAGACTTCTGAGTTCAATTGTCGATTCATTTGATTTTTTTTTTGTTTTGACTTGTGAAACTTTTTATGTCTTGACTTCTAATGTCTTCAGACCATTGAGTTCATTTGTCGATTTATTTAATTTCTCTTTTCTTCTTGTTTTTTTTTTTTTGTCTTGACTTGTGAAACTCTTTGAGTCTTGACTTTTGATGTCTTGAGACCTCCGAGATCACTTGTCAAACAATTTGATTTTTTTTTTATATCTTGACTTGTGAAACTCTTTGATTCTTGACTTCTGATGTCTTGAGACTGCTGAGTTCATTTGTCGATTGATTTGATTTTTTTTAGTCTTGAGTTGCGATACTCTTTTAGTCTTGACTTCTGATGTCTTGAGACTGCCGTGTTCTTTCATCGTTGATTTGATCTTTTTTGCACATCATCAAGGAGTGACCTTTTGTGTGATAACTTTAACTTGCTTAGTCTTGGATTGGAGGACTTGAAGTTGTAATTTTGAACTTGATCTCTCTTAATTTTGGAGCTTGAGGACTTCAACATTTCATGTTTGTGGAGGACTTTTTCATTTCACGCTTATGGAGCCCTTACAACTTTGGACTTATGCTTTTTTTTTTTTTTTTGTCTCTATTTGGAGGAAAGCTTTCTTTTATTTGAGAAAAATCATTCTTTTTTTTTTAAACTCCCAAGTGTGGCATGTTTTGCAGTAGGCTACATTTTGGATCAACATCTTCAAGGAAGAACACTTGAAGAAATTTACAGCAAATGCAATTTTGTTCAGCTTGAACCAACAAACTATGCAGATGCAAACGTCGATGATTGTTGGAGGGCAGCAATGGAGGAGGAGATGCATATGATTAACAAGAATTCAACTTGGAAACTTGTTGATAGACCTCATAATCAGAAAGTCATTGGTGTCAAGTGGGTTTATAGAACCAAAATGAATCCAGATGGTTCTATAAACAAGCTGAAAGCAAGGCTTGTGGCTAAGGGTTATTCACAACAGCAAGGCATAGATTATACAGACACTTTTGCTCCTGTAGCAAGGCATGATACAATTAGAATGTTGGTTGCTCTTGCAGCTAAGTTTGGATGGAAAATTTTTCATCTTGATGTCAAATCTGCTTTTCTCAATGGCATTCTAAATGAAGAAATTTTTGTTGAACAGCCTGAAGGTTTTGAAGTTGTTGGTAGTGAAGCCAAGGTGTATAAGCTTATCAAAGCTCTTTATGGCCTTAAACAAGCTCCAAGAGCTTGGTATAGCAAAATTGATACTTATTTGCAGCAGAATGGGTTTGAAAGGAGTAAAAATGAGGCCACTCTTTATGTTAAAAAAACTGAAGGTCATAAAATTCAGCTTGTACTCTCCTTATATGTTGATGATTTGCTAATTACTGGTGGAAATTCAGCCATGATTTTGGATTTCAAACAAATTATGGAAAAGGAGTTTGAAATGTCAGACCTTGGTGAAATGAGGTATTTCCTTGGGATAGAGATTCATCAATTGCAGGATGGTACATTTATCTGTCAACGGAAGTATGCTTGGCAAGTGCTACAAAAATTTCATATGGAGAAAGCAAAATCAGTTGCTACTCCTTTGACAGTTAATGCAAAATTTTCCATTGATGATGGGGAAAGCAAGGTTGATGCTTCAAATTATAGAAGCATTATTGGAAGTCTCTTATATTTGTCTACAACAAGACCTGACATTATGTATGCTACCAGCTTGCTTTCTAGATTTATGCACTCTCCTAGCAAGGCTCATCTTTGTGCAGCAAAGAGAGTATTGAGATATATTAGAGGCACTACTGATTATGGTGTTCTTTTCTCAAAAAAGGAAAGTCATAATCTTATTGGTTTTGCAACAGTGATTGGGCAGGCAGTGTTGATGATTCAAAGAGTACATCAGGCTATGTTTTTTCTTTTGGCAGTGGTGTTTTTTGCTGGAATTCAAAGAAACAAGAGGTTGTAGCTCAATCCTCAGCAGAAGCAGAATATATTTCAGCAGCTGGAGCAACAAATCAAGCAATTTGGCTTAGAAAAATCTTGTCTGATTTGGGAAAAGTTCATAATCAAGCTACAACAATTTGGGTGGATAATAAATCAGCCATTGCAATGTCCAAGAACCCAGTTAATCATGGAAGAACAAAGCATATAAAAGTCAAGTTTCATGCTATTAGAGAAGCTGAAAGACTTGAAGAAATTGAGCTAAAGTACTGCAGCACTGATGAACAACTTGCAGACATTATGACCAAAGCATTGGAAAAAGATAAGTTTGAAAAACTGAGATCAATGATGGGAGTCTCAATGAGAAATTTCAAGGAGGAGTGTTAGAGTCTGAAATTTCTCTAAACAAAAAGATGAATTAGCTGTTGTGTCTGCAGCTTACTGTTTTGTGGAATCTGCTTTTTGAAAAAGTTTGATGTCTTGGGTTTAGTGTTGACTTATCATCTTGTGTCCTGTAATATATATGCATATCTGAACCTAAATGAATGTGAATGTTTTTCCTATCATTTTCTCTCCTTTGTTAAGCTCTCCTTATCAAAATCCACAACAGTAGTGACTGTCTCCTGCCAATCATAGCCCAAAATCCCTGTTTTTTTAAACCTTGGTCAAGATCTTCTTGGGAACGCCAAGTAAGAGCAAGAAATCCATCAAAGGTTTGCTCTTTGTGCCAACACGCATGCTCAAGAAGTACGGGAACTGAATCATCATCGGGCCAACGTCCTGCTGAGAAACGCCGATGCTGACGAGATACGCGACAGATGTGCTCCTTGTTCCTTCAAGCTTGAAACTGAGCAGCTCTAGGTACTTTTGAAGAACATAGGGGATGTCATGGTGCTCAACATCGAGCCCGCGAAGGAAATTGATGGCAGGGATAAGCTCAACAACAACATTGGAGTGGAGCACCTTGGGATATTTCCGAACGAACTCGTCAAGCTTGGATCGAGGGATGCCGAACTCCTCAAGGTATCTAAGGACAGGGATATGTTTTTGCAGACACTGTGGGCAAGAAAATAGCCGTGCCTGTGGCCGCAACGGCGATGAGATTCATCATCGGAAGTGAAACTCATGCTCTCGTGAGGTTTTTTTTTAGGTTTTAGAGAGAGAGAAAACACCAGAGAAAGAAAGGGAAAGAACTCATGCTGGTTTCTATTAATGCATGCACGTGCATGGCTTTTCCTCTAATGCATTATTTTATTTTATTTTTAATGCATGCTATCTTTCCTCTAATGCATGAAAGAATTATGTAAAGATGGGGCCCACTTAAATACAAATACATGGATGATTTTGGGGATGCTCATCATGCAAAAATAGAGATTATTATCATTATGTAAAATTTTAGAAAAATGGTACCTTTCTCTTGCTACCCGATTGTTTTCTACGAGCTTCCTCTCGTCACCCGTCAAGTAGATCAATCTTTCCCGACCTCCCTATCTTCTACTCGTCTTCGTCCCTTCATCTTCTCTTCTTCTCCGTAATTTTTTTTTCTTTTTTCACAAAACCTTTCCTTTCTTTTCTTTTGAGTCTTCCTCCTTTTTTTTTTTCAATCCCTTTTTTTTCTTGTTGCGTTTGTTTGTTTTTTCCACAAAATCCTCAACCCCCAAGATATGGGAAATTTTTTTTCAACAAAATACTGGATATTTTCTTTTTTTTTCTAAATTTAAAATCCAAATTTTTTTCAATTCTTATCCTTTTTTTTTTTAAATTTAAATATTTGAAATTATTTTTTTTAATATTTGAAATTCAAACCCATATTTTAAATTAATATATATCCTTAAATATATATATTCTCTCTCTTCTTTTTTTAAAATTTTTTTTTTAAAAAATTAATTTATATTTATCATTATTTTTTTTGTTTTTCCACACCATAATTTGTAGGTTTTTTTTTCCATTTGGCCCTCCTTTTTTTTATTTAATTCTTTTTTTTCTTTCATTCTTTTTTTCTTTTCTCTTTTTTATTCAAAGTCCATATAAACAAATGCCACCCTCGTTACTTCCTTACACAATATTATTGGTTGATATTATTATTTAACATAATAATAAATGCTTGGTTTATTATAAATTGTTATCATTATTCTAATATAATTAGAATAATTGTTAATAACAATAATATTATAAATAATATTGAGGACAATAGTATTAACAGCTTCTATTGTATTATTACTATTTCTTAATCCATATAATATTGATATTATATGTTGATAATAAAATTATTATTATCAATATAATTCTTTATTATTATAATTATTAATAATAAATATTATTTTATAGTAATGAATTATTGTTATTATTGTTATAATAAATAATAATAACAGTAATAATAATAATAATATATTATCAACATCATTATTTATAATATATTATTATATTATAAATAGTAATTATTATAATTATAACAATAATAATAATAATAATAATAATAATAATAATAATAATTATTATTATTATTATTATTATAATTATTATTTATATTATTTTTGTTATTAAGTGATGATGTTAGCGGATAGAAAATTTTTTTCTCAATATTTAAAAAATATTATTGTTATTATTATAATAATATTATTATAATGACAATAATTATAATAATAGTAATTATAATAATTATTGTGGGTACCCCACTTATTCGGGTTATAATAATAAAAAATAATTATTATATAATAATAATAATAATATCATATTATTGTTACACTTAACAATGTATTATTATAATAATAATATAATTATACGTAATAAGTATTATACATAATTACAATACTTATTATTAATAACAACTGTATAATAAATCTATCTTGACAATAATAATAATTATAATAATAATAACAATATATATTAACACTCTTCAAGTGTTATTAAATATTATCAATGATAATATTATAATAATATTATCCTTGACTAACAAATAATAATGGTGTTAATTATCCTTTAATACAATAATAACAATTATTCCTTGACAGTCGTGCCTATAGTGACTATAGGCACGATAATATATTATTAACTATAATAATATTATTATATCATAGGAATAATAATCAGTTGATGATGATTATTATAATAATATTATCATTAATATATATTATTAAAGGAATAATTAACATTAATATCAAAAGTCTATTAATGAAAAATAATAAAAATATTATTAAAAAATAAATATTATCATCATCATCATTATTATTATTATTATTATTAACAATAAAATGTTATCATTAATAATATAATATTATTTATTGTTATTATTATTGATAACAATAACAATTATTAATGTTAACAAAAAAATAATAAGCATGACAATAATAATAATAATAATAAGTGTTATTATTATTAAAATAATAATAATATACAAAATAAGAATATTATCATAACAATATTATTGTTATTTATTATATATTATTAATAATATTTTTTAATTTTACTGCACTAAATAATAATTTTATCATTAATAATAATTGTTAATGCTATTGTCATTCTTCAAGTGTTATTATAATAATTGGTAGTTTCAATTATACCACATGAATAGTAATTACTAATAATTATTGTCAATTAATGCTAATAAAATAATATTAGCATTGGATAATAATTATTATAATAATATTATTTTATTAAATCGTTATGATTAACAATATTAATGATAAAATAATAATATTATATTTGGCGAATATTATTATTATTATTATTATTATTATTATTAATACAATTTATCATAATAAATTTTTAATAATAATATCCCAGTGTTTACACAATAACAATAATAACATAATAATAATAATGGTAATTCTTCATAAAAATGGTAATTACGAATATGTTAATAATTATATAAACAATAATAATAATATATCATTATTAATAATTTCCTTGACATTTGTCACCCTAGCAATAATAATTGCTAGGGTGACAAATAATAATAGTTAATGATGATGATGATGATGATGATTAAAAAATAATATTATTGTTATTATTATAATAACAATAATTATCATAATAATTATTATAATTATTATTGTGGCGTACCCCACTTATTCTTGTAAAATAATAAAAAATCATATGATACTATTAAAAGTCCTCAATATTATTAATAATATTATTGTTATTATAAAAATAACAATAATATTATTATACTATTATTCGGGTTATAATAATAATAACAGGATAACTTGATTGTTATTATTGTAATGGTTACAATTAACAAGAATATTAATAACTGGGGTAATAATAATAATAATAATAATAATAATAATAATAATAATAATAATAATAATAATAATTATTATTATTATTATTATTATTATTATTATTATTATTATTATTAACTAAGTTGATAATAAAATAATATTAATTATAACAAAATAATATTAGTAATATTATTACACCAAATTGTTACTTATAATCATCATTAAAATAGTAATTATCGGTAACCAATTTTATATCCGCCCATTATTCGAATCATTGAGTTAATAATGATAATAATAATATTGTTAATTATAATAACAATATAATAATAATTATTATTATTACAATATTTCAGAAGAGTTACTTCATTATTTTTTATAATAATTATTTGTAATAATTTATAAAATAATAATTATTATTAAAAATAACATATTGTTAATTATCAGGTTTGTTTGAAGTATATAATTCAGATTCTAGCATAACGAAAGAATAAGTCCATTATAATTAAATGGCAAATATTACTATCATTAAATAGTTTCCTTTGCTTTTTCAACAATAATTAATAATCACTGATGAACATTAATAGGTTATATTACCATAATAGTTTAACAAATAAATATTAATTTGTGATTATTATCAAATCTGCTATCGTATTAATAATTAATAATCACCGACTTATAATAATAATAATAATAATAATAATAATAATAATATTATTATTATTATTATTATTATTATTATTATTATTATTATTATTATTATTATTATTAAGTGATGATGTTAGCGGATAGAATTTTTTTTTTTATCCGATAACAATATATCATTTTAATAATAATTATTAATATTATCAACTTAATACTATTATTCTCATTGTTAACATAAGTGATATTATAGTGTATATATATAATAATAATTATTATAATAATATATATTAATGATAATAACATATCAAGATATAATGAATTATTGTTATTATTGTTATTATAATAATTTTGTATATTAATTGTTAAGTGAATAATAATATTGTTATTTTTATGATAACAATAATATTATTAATAATATTGAGGACTTTTAATAGTAATTATTATTATTATTATTATTATTATTATTATTATTATTATTAGCTAATTTTTTATTATTACAATCCGAATAAGTGGGGTACCCACAATAATAATTATAATAATAATTATTATAATGATTGTTATTATAATAACAATAATATTATTTAAATATTGAGAAAAAAATTTCTATCCGCTTGTAATAATAATAATAATAATAATTATTATTATTATTAAATGTCCCTTCGGTGATATTGTTGTTATCAACCACTTGTAATGGCGAATAAATAACAATCTAATAAATAATATTGTCATTATTAATATTGTGTTATGAGAAACAGAGTATAATTACTGTTAAATATTATTATTAACACAATAATAATATTATTAATAATTTCCCATCAATTATCAATTATCACAATTATTTCGAGTCATATGAGTTATATTCTAACACAATATTATTTATTAATACCATAATAAATAATATTATTGTTCAATAATTATTATTCGACTATTAATATTAAATTATCAGTAATATAATTTACATAATAATTATTATTAGAGGTTATGGCATAATATTATTATTTTATTACTAATATCATTTTCTGATATTAGTTGATAGGATAACAAATTATTAATAATTTATTGGGTATTAACAAATTAGGATAATTTATTATAATTATCCTTGATATGACAATATCAATGAATTATTATTATTTTTGTTATTAATAATATATTATTTTTTATTATATTGCTTACATTCCTATTGATAATTATAATAACTTATGCTTTTATTTATTATCAACTATAATAATCAACTATTATTATAATAATTATTATTATTTACATGTTCACTATTATTGTTTAATATGTGATTATTGTTATATGACAATAATATTATAATAATATTTGCCTGTGGCCAATTTTTTTAGACTTGAGATTAATAGCATGACATGCTCATAAATAAGCAAAAATGAAGGATAATAGCTTTTGATAACAATTAGTGCTAATATAATAATAATAATAATAATAATAATATTATTATTATTATTATTATTATTATTATTATTATTATTATTATTATTATTATTATTATTATTATTATTACTAATGATAATATTATTATAATAATCATCATCAACAATAATATTATTGATATTAATAATAACAATTGTTACCGATAATTACTAATAATAACAATATTAACAATTGTTTACTAGGGTATTATTAGTGGTCTACCTATGGTAATTCTTATTAATGTTAATGTTATTAACAAACTATAATTATTAATAATACAATTATTATAAACTAATTATTGTGATAGTTATTAGTAATCATATGATTAATATTATTGATATAATATTAATATTCCCAATTATAAATGTAATATTAATATTACATTTAATATTACATTTATAATTATCATGCCAATAAAAATATATTATTGTAACTATCATAATATACAAAATTGATATTATAATAACATAATAACAATTATCATTATTTTCAATTATAAAAACTATTGATAATAATATATTTAGGATTAATATTATTTTGTAAATAATAATTAATAGTAATATTATTTCAATGAAAATATGAGACTTATTATTGCTATTTATGATAATACCATAATATATTCGGTATTACCAAGAATATTAATATTAATATCGTAATAATTGTCAATATTAATATTATAGTTTGACCAATAATTACTATTATTGGTCATAATTATTATTAGGGTATAATAAACCTAATAATTATTATAGAATATTAATAATGATAATATCAATAATCACTAGAAATTAACATTAATAATAATATTATATTAATAATAAATTAATAATATAACAATAATATTATTATTATTAACAATTGTTATTAATAAAAAGTAATTTGATGATGATGATCACCTGATAATAATTATGTAATTATTTTGATAATTGTTATTGTTATTATAATGTAGTGAATAATTACTATAATTATAAGTAATAATTATTAATAATAACACAATATTAATAATAACAATATTATTTATTATATTGTTATTAATAATAACAATATAATAAATAATTTAACAATAAATATGAGTAATATTTATTGTTATAATAATAAATATTATAGTAATATTATGTATAATATGGTAATTTATGGTTATTATTATTAATAATAATAACCATTATTAGATGATTTATAAGTGGGGTAATAAAATAAACTAAGTTATTAGAATTATTGAGTATAATTATTTTATATTAACAAATTATTATTATTATTATTATTATTTGTGATAATATTAATAATTATTATTGTTATTATCATAATAATGATAATAATATTTAGCTCATATTAAATATAAGTTCAGGCTAATATTATAATAATGAGAATAATATGATAATCCTATTATTAATGTTATTGTTCACAATAATATTATTATGATAAATGATAATATTACAATAATTATCATACTAATAGTCTACTATAATAATATTTTATGTATTAATATCAACTTATATTTTGTTATCATTTAATTTATATAATTACTAACAATAGTAATAATTAATAATAATTATTATTATTAAAAAATCAACTTAAAATATTAACTATTAAATAATACAACATGAATCGGTATTATTTAATAGGTAATATTTTTAATTGATTTTTTATTATTCAATAATACGTTATAATTATTGAGATTATTATTGTAAAAATAATAATTATAATAATATTTTTATACTTGATATTAATTGCTATAACCTCTAATATTTATAGTCAATTATAAATTTATTTAATAATATTATATGATAATACCATAGTAGTATGGTATTATCATCCGCCTATTAATAATAATAGTATCATTATTTTATAATAATCTATTATAACATAATAATCAGGTATTGTTCCTTTTGTTATGACAATAATAATGATAATATAATCATTTATAATATCCCACTTGTCTATGATAACAATAATATGATAATTATAATAATTATAATTATTATTAATAATATTTATCCATTATTATTAATTATTATTGTTACAATAAAATAATCTTCAATATACCAATTATAATTGTGCCTATGATATTACTATTCTTAATAATAATTATTGTTATTATTATTATAATAGATTAACTAGGTTGATAATATTAATTATATAAATTACTATGTTAATAATAATATAATTGGTACATTGAAGATTATTTTATTATAATCAACACATATATATTAATAATAATATATTATTGTTATCATTAATAATAGTAATGGTTACCGATAATTACTAATAATATTATTGTTAGTAATTATCCAATATTAATTGATCATTATAATATAAGATAATTGTTTTTTATATTAATAATAATTATTAAATAATGAATAATAATAGTTATTATTATTAACAATTATTACGACAATGATTATTATTATTATTATAAGTGGGTAAATTATTGTTATCCACTTATTTTGTAATACTCATGTTATTGTACTATTATAATATTATCAATTATATAATTTGATGATCCATTATATTATCATATTATTATAATTTACCCACTAATAATAATTATTGTTATTGCAAATAATAATATTAATAACAATATTATTGTTATTACGACCAAATCCTTCAAGTTCCGCATAATATAATAGTAACAATACATAGTTATTATATAATATTATTATAATAAAATGAACATTATTAATAACATATTAATATGTATCAATACATAGTAATATTATTCCAAGAGAACATGATTATTATAATTATTATGATAGTAATGATAATAACAATATTTTGTAATTTGTGATTATAATCACTATTATTATTAATAACAATACCAATGTTATAACATTATTTGTGGGGTAAATATCAGTCAAACTATTTTATGGATAATTATTAGCATAACGCCAAATTATAGATAATTATCATGACTATAAAAATAATCCAATGCTATTATTTAACTCTCAATATGGTATTAATAATATTATTGTTTATATAGAAAAAAATTGTTTTAATTTAAATAATATTTTAATTTTATTCGGATAAAGAAAAGAAAATTAATCCCGAATTTTTTTAAAAAAATTTTGAATAATTATCCTTGTTTGAGTATCCATGCTTGAATAAAAAGAGAAGAAAATTAAAAATTTAATTAAATTCAAATAAAAAATGATTGGATAATCAATGGGATGTGCCAGATAAGATTCAAATTTTGATATTTAAAAAAAAATCAAAGTTGTTGATGAAAATCTGGGACAAATATTTAAAATTTTAAATCCCGGATATTCATAACAAATTTAAAAAATTTTGTTGGTTTGTTTTGGGAAGGGATAAAGGAAAGAGATTTTTTGGAATTAAAAAAAATGAAAATAGTGAAAAAAATAGAGGCTGGATGAGAGGGAGTTTTTAAAAAAAAGGGAAATCCTTTTCTGATTATGGTGGGCCCGGATTTTGGTGGGAGAAGGCGTTTTTAAAACAAAAAAAAAATCTAAAAAGGGGGAAGGATAAGAAAAAAGGGAGAGAGATAAAATCCATGGAGATGGTCATTTTGACTGGGGGTTTTTTTCTTGAAGACGAGACGCGGGCGGAAATAAAAAAGCTCTCAATTTATCCAAATGTGAAAGCCACTTCCCTTTTCTTCTTGATGGTAGAGCCACGTTTGGCATGGGGAGATGAGGCATGAAGGAAGGCGAGAGGATAACCCACATCGGCAATCACATCCACGCCTTTGATGAAAAAGTTCCATTTTGAATATGAGAGCAGAGAAGAACACCGTGGACATGCTCGGCAATGGTGATGGTGATGATACTGAACACGAATCTCAAGACAAGAACATGCACGCTGCTCATTCCCTCTCCCACTCTCTTTTTTTCTCTCTCTGAACGCTACCACAAGATGAGCCAGAGAAAGTCAAGGACAAAATGGAGGACAATAGTGTGGTGATGACGATATTTGGCCTATGCCGCCATCATCATCCTGGCAAAACCTAAGAAGCCTCGTCGTTGGTTCTATTCTCCGACTCCTGAGGAGATCAACGACGAGAAAACAATGCAAGACGATGTTCACAACCCTAGCACGAATCTCGAGGCATGCTTAAGAAGCTCGTGAAGTGCTTGCATCTTCAAAGAGGTATATGCTCTTATAGAAATCCATCCAAATATACATGAACATATACATGTTCTAATTGCATCCATGAAAAATGTTTAAATTTTATTTTAATGTGAATGTTTGTCATGTTGGTACCCAAACTTAGGATTGTTTTACAAACCATGCATTCCTTGATTAAATGAGCAATGAATTGTAGATGTGGTAGCATGCTTATGTATTACATGCCAACATGTTTTCTCAATCAAAACCTCTACCTCATGTCTTAGCCTCTAGATTTCCTTCTAGTTAGTTTTGAACTTTTAACATGATGAGTTCAAACATGCTTTGGCTAGCATTTCAATGAAATCGTTCGATATTTGGACCTTTTGCTAGAAAAGGCTTAGTTATAAAATTTGGTAAAAAAGTATATTTTGTAGAAAAATTGGGCTTTTATGCAAAATCCAAGGAGAAATAAAAAATGAAATATTTGAGGATATATATGCAAAATTATGAAAAAGTGTGAAAATATGAAAGCTCGAGGGCCTAATTGCAAAAGTCATGAAAATATAAAAATGTGAAAGTTTGGGGTGTTATATGCAAAATTATATAAAATAAAAAAAATGATTAAAAGCAAGATGGTTTAAATGCAAAAAATGAAAAAAAGGATTTTAGCAAAGATAAGGGGCATTTTGGTAATTTTACAAGATCCCTGAAGTTTACCGTGATGTCCAATGCATGGCGAGTATATATTCTCCTCGAGAGAGTCTCTCCATTGCCTCTTGACAATCACGGAGGTGAATGGGCTATTCAAGACTCTTAAAAAAAAAAACCCTCTTGAAGCTAGTTGTGATATCCAACTCATGGTCATGAGTGTATATTCTCCTTCAGAGAGCTTCTCCATTGCCTCTTGACAATCACACAAGCTGAAAAGAGTGGATGAAGACTTTTGAAAAACTCCCTTGCAGCTCGTTCTAACACATGGCGATAGCTTTTTTTTTAGAGGACCTCCCTATTGCCTCTTGACAATCATGAAAGCGAATGGGCTATTGAAGACTCTTAAAAAAACCTCTTGAAGCTAGTTGTGATACCCAATGCATGGCAAGTGTATATTCTCCTTGAGATTGCCTTTCCATTGCCTCTTGACAATCACACAAGCTAAAAGAGTGGATGAAGACTTTTGAAGAACTCTTTTGCAGCTCACTCTAACACATGGCGAAAGCTCTTTTTGAGAGAACCTCTCCATTGCCTCTTGACAATCACAGAAGCGAATGGGTTATTGAAAACCTTTAAAGACCCTCTTGATGCTAGTTTTGATGTCCAATGCATGGCGAGTGTATATTCTCCTTGAGAGAGCCTCTCCATTGCCTCTTGACAATCACATAAGCTAAAAGAGTTGATGAAGATTTTTGAAGAACTCTCTTAAAGCTCGCTCTAATACATGACGATAGCTCTCTTCGAGAGAACCCCTATTACCTCTTGACCCTTGTTCTTGAGGTAGAGTAATATTATCTACCTGATTGGAACATTCAACTTCACCTTTTTCCCAATTCCATTTTGCAGCTTCATCAACCTTCACATCTCTGCTTACTTGAACCTTGTTAGTCTTCAAATTCAGAATTCTATAGCCTTTTGTGATTCTACTGTAGCCAAGAAATATACCAACAATAGCTTTTTCATCCAATTTATCCCTTTGCACATCAGGAACATGAGCATAGCAAACACTTCCAAAAATTTTCAAGTGATCAACAGAAGGCTTGAAACCATGCCATAATTCATGAGGAATACTGCCTTTTAAAGATTTTGTTGGCAAAAGATTTAATAGATATACTGAGGTATTGACTGCCTCAGCCCAAAACTTTTTTGGCAAGGATTTTTCATAAAAAAGGCACCTAGACATCTCCATGATAGTTCTATTTTTCCTCTCACTCACTCCATTTTGTTGAGGAGTGTAAGGAACAACCAGTTGATGTTGAATGCCGTGCTTGTCACAGAACATTTTGAATTTAGAAGAGATATATTCACCTCCATTATCGGTTCTGAGCATCTTGATGCTATGACCAGTTTGCTTTTCCACAAGAGCTTTAAAGCTTGTAAATTGGCTCAAAACTTCAGATTTTTGTTTGAGAAAATAAACCCAACACATTCTTGAGTAATCATCTATAAAAATCAAGAAATATTTGCTGCCATTTAAGGATTCAACACTCATTGGTCCACACACATCAGAGTGGATGAGCTGCAGTTTTTCTGTGGCCCTCCAATTGCTGTCTCCAAATGGCAACCTTGTATTCTTTCCCATTTGACATATTTCACACACATGAACAGCATCATTTATAGCAGGAAAATCAGCAACAAGGTTCTTTTCATGCATTTGCTTTAAAGTGGAGTAGCTAGAATGGCCAAATCTTTTATGCCACAAGCATGAATCATCAACTGAACTAGCATATGCATGCATAGAGGCATGTTTCCAATCTATTGGAAAACTCTTGTTTTTCATGGCAACAGTCATTAAATGCTGACCAGTTGGATCATGAATAATGCAGGACATTTTGTTAAAGTGCAAGGAAAAACCTTTCTCTAGCATTTGACCCACACTTAACAGATTTTGACTTATCTCAGGTACATAAAGCACATCAGAAATGAGCTTAATACCTGATGGTGTGCTAATGGCTGTTGTACCTTTTCCCTTCACATTCAGGTACTCTCCATTGCCCACTTTCACTGTTGAGGTGAAGGTTATGTCTAAATGCTTGAAAACTTCAACATCAAATGTCATATGACTTGTGCAGCCACTATCAACAAGCCAAACATTGTTGGTGTTACCGGATGCTTGACAGGTTGCAACAAACAACTTCTCTTCTGCTTCAGATTCATTTTCTGCCAGTTGAGCTTGCTGTCTTTGCTGATTTCCTTTGCTTTTACAAACTTTTTCAACATGTCCAAGCTGATTACAGGCTCGGCATTTCACATTTACCCTCCACCAACAATAATTTTCAGAGTGATTATCTTTTTTACAATGAGGACATGGAGGGAACTTGCCTTTTTGTCCTCTTTTGCTTCCTTGTCCCTCATTCTTCTCCTTGTCTTTCTTCTCACCAAGGTGCTTCTTCTCACCAAAGTACTTCTTCTCACCACCTTGAGGAACCTTCCCCTTTTGCTTTGCAAGAAAGGCCCCTTCATTACTAGTTTCTTGTCTCATTGATCTTCTCTGCTCTTGAGCTTGAAAAGCATGAATAAGCTCAGCCAAAGAAATCTTGGTTAAATCTTTTGAGTCTTCAAGTAAAGAAATTTTAGACTCAAATCTCTCTGGCAAGCTCACTAAAACTTTTTCTACCACCCTTTCATCAGTCAAGTCTTCACCAAGAAGTCTGATTTTGTTAACAACTTCCATCATCCTGTCTGCAAACTCCTTTATGGATTCATTGTCTTTCATATTCAACACTTGAAATTGCCTCTTTAAATTTAGAATCTGCATTTTCCTGGTTTTGTCACTACCAGCATACATCTCCTTGAGCTTGTCCCAAGCTTCTTTTGCTGTTTCACAATCCATAATTCTTATAAAAATTGTTTCTGAAACAGCACCATGAATAACAGACAAATCTCTTGGAGCTTTAGTCTTTTCTTCTTCATGAGCCCGAATCTGATTGAGTGTTGGGTTGTCTCCAAGAGGTGGTACTTCCTTCTCAGCTTCAACCCACTGCCATAGACCAAGACCTCTCAAGTAAGCCTTCATTTTTACAGCCCAGACTTGATAATTTTCACCACTTAAAGCTGGAGGTGAAAGGTTTGGCATGCTGCTGGAAGCCATAGGGATTTAAGGTATGATTTTTTGAGGTATTTGTGGAGGAAGCCCTTACTGATTTTTTATTTCAATCACAGTCCCATAAGATCTATGAGAGCTCTGATGCCATGTTGTGGATTTTGATAAGGAGAGCTTAACAAAGGAGAGAAAATGATAGGAAAAACATTCACATTCATTTAGGTTCAGATATGCATATATATTACAGGACACAAGATGATAAGTCAACACTAAACCCAAGACATCAAACTTTTTCAAAAAGCAGATTCCACAAAACAGTAAGCTGCAGACACAACAGCTAATTCATCTTTTTGTTTAGAGAAATTTCAGACTCTAACAACTACAAGAAAAATCTCAAATCGGCACCGAAAAATTGGCACGGGAAAAAAATTGTGACAAATTTGTCACAACATTTGACACGGAATTAACAAACCGTGTCAAATATATAATTTTTTTGCAAATAATTTTTAAATTTCGTGCCAAATACCGTACCAAATATACAAATTTGATAATTTTACATGAATGTGCCAAATACAGTGCCAAAGATATTTTTTAAAAATAACAATTTATTAATACCGTGCCAAATACCGTGACAAATATATAAATATATTAATCTATTAATACCGTGCCAAATACCGTGTCAAATACAAATATAATAATATATTAGTACCGTGCCAAATACAGTGCCAAAGATATAAATATAATAATATATTATACCGTGCCAAATACGGTGCCAAAGCTATAAATATAATAATATATTAGTACCATGCCAAATACAATGCCAAAGATATAAATATAATAATATATTATACCATGCCAAATACGGTGCCAAAACTATCAATATAATAATATATTAGTACCGTGCCAAATACAGTACCAAAGATATAAATATAATAATCTATTAATATGGTACCAAATACTGTGCCAAAAATACAAATATAATAATTTATTAATACGGTGTCAAATACTATAAAAAAATACAAATATAATAATATATTAATGTCATGTCAAATATGGTGTAAAAATATAAATATAATAATTTTATTAATACGGTGTTAAATACAGTAAAAAATATAAATAAAACAATTGTTATAGTTCAAATTAAAAACACAAATAGTTTGCTTTAGAAAACCCCCGAATCTTTCATCCTCGACAACGTCTCCTTACCAACTCCTCGCCATCATCAACGCCCCCAACTCCATTCTCTTGTAAATCCTCTCCGCCCGCAACTCCAACCATCTCTTCCTCAACTCTATCCCACTCCGTCCTTCCCTCGTTTGCCTCACCTTCTCCCACGACCCCAACACAACTTCTACTTTTCCAGGGTCGAACGCCGCCGTATGTCCATAGGAACCGTACTCCTCTTCCTCTCTTCGTCCTCCTTCCCTTTGTTTTGGCCCTAATTATGGAAACTAGGGTTAGGGTTTCGCTTTCAATATTGTTGGCTGATGCTTTCATTCTTGTTTGGCGCAGGGGTTTTGAGCGGGCCTTGAGATAGTAGGCTGGGTCTGGATTGAAGCGTGTTTAATTGCAGGTGCGCTAGGGTTCTGATTGCTCGAATTTTGCTATTTGGGTCTTCAATTGGAGATTGGCCGATAATATCGATGTTGTTTAAATTTAGGCTTAAATTTTGCGAATGGTTTTGTGGGATTTTTGTTCGTGCCAATGTTCTGGTGTTAACTAATCTTATTTTCCCTAATTTATGTGGATCATGAATATCTCAATTTATTTATTGAATTCAATCAATTTTTTTTTCTCTTTCAAAGTAGCGTTTCATTATGGATTCTTGTTAAAACGAGTAGCAATTTTGTTGTGAATTTGTATATGTTGTTGATTCAGCTTGATGGATGAATGATGACCTAGATGTTGTGACTATACGTGTCTAAGAACTATAGATTTCCAAGGAAGAGCAAAGGATACAGGATTTGTGTTTGATTAGCAAAGGTAGAGAAGAGTTTTCCTTTCATCTAGCCAAATACAATTTTTTTTACTTAAAGAAGTTTATGCATTTATTCTCAAAGGAAATCAGTTGTCTGTGTACTTTGTTTAAATATAAGAATACAAAGATTGTGTTAAGAAATGGTAAGCCAACGCAAATGATTATAGCTAGCCAATAGTTGGGAGGTGGTCAAAATGATATCAGCTATATCATGTTGCTAATGAGCAATTTTTTGTTACATGCCAAAGTCCCCTCTCAATTTCTATTTTTTTTTATACCATGGACTTTATAGTTTTATTCTATTATAGATAATATTTCAGCTGCTTTATATTCCAGTTGGGGATTTTGGATTATATACACAATGCTATGGTATGGCACCTATCTTCTTTCAGAATGCCTTCCATTAAGTTTTTTGTGTTGGTTCTTGTAGGATCATTGTCAGTTCAAGCAGAGGTTTTTTGAATTTTTATCTATTGGTTTTATCTTGTGCATGGTGATGATATGGGTTTAACCATATGTGTTGACACTAATTGATATTTGCATGCTTTATAATTGATCTTAATATTATGAAATATTTGTCATTGTTTGCATGGTGTTATTTTTAATATTGTGAAATATTTGTCGTTGTTTGCATGATATTTCATCCTCTATAGGTAGCTTTTGACATCAAATTTTTTTTTTCATGTACAAGTTAACGTATCAGATCATGAACATAAATAGCTGTTTAAGGAAATACACAAGAAATTAAATGAATTACACTTTTCAACACAAGGCAGTCAAGGTAAACTGAGGCAATAAACTTTGCAAGTGGCTAAATGTATCTATGAACCAACAAATTTGACAAAAGAACAATGATACTAGGACAACAACAAATACAGTTTCCCTATTCACTTCTATAAAATTTGACTTGACTTCTAGTATTATAATTATATTTCGTTTCTTTCATGTTTGTTTGTTGATCCTGATAGACAGTCAATGGTGATACTTGATTGAACTCTTCATATATGAAGCCCAACTCGAACAATTACGCATGAATCTTTTATAAATTTCATGGTTTGCATGATTTGCATTTTCTGTACTGATTACATTGTATTAGTAATATGAGTTCATCTCATAGAACTTCAAGAAATGGTCTTTTATATCATATTGTGCCAAAATGATAAAGATGTGGAGCTATTGCCTTAAGGAAGTAAAGCTTAAAGTGTTTAGCAGAATTTTAGGGGTCAAATGGAGCATTGCTGTTAGAATTTTGCTCCTCTGGTTACTGTTCTGAACTTGTTAAATGTTATTTGTCACAAACATCTAAATAGTTTATGATAAAGGTGAAGTTGTCAAGACCGAATGAAATGTATAGACTTTGTCTTGGAGCTCTACAGGTTGTCATGTTACATTTGATGCTATTAGGCGATTGCAATGCTTGGGCACAGTTCACCTAATTACTTTTATTATGACTACCGTCTTTTGTTAGCTTGTTTCTCCTTTGTCATGTTTTGCATGTTCTCCTGCAGGTCACATATTTGAATGTTATCACACCTCTAGTGGAACTAGAGGCATACCAGTTTCCTTTAGTGCAGTCATGTTTATATCCTAAGATGGTGTCTACATGTGATGATGTTTGCAAAGCCAGTGCATATGCAGAAAAGGAATTAGACAGTCACTTTCTTACGTGCAGGTTTTCTTTTCAGCTGTATCATTTTTTATTTTGCACACTATCAGCTATCTTTTCTTTTGCTCTATTCAAGTCTGAGAATTAATTAATAAGTGCTATTTTTCATTTCATTTTATTTGTTTTAGTATTGCATGACAATTACTTAATCCATTTGTAGGTAACCTCAGCTAAAAATGAGGTTCTAGTTATGCTGGTTAGCATGAGGCTGGTAGGTTGATATCCATCTTAGCATCTATGGAAATTGGAATGATGAATATAATGGTTTTTGGGCATCACAGGTTGGGTTAATGCTTGCTGGAATTCCTTATCCATTTGAGAATTCCTTATCGATTTGAGCTTAACTATCTAGGGTTCTTCGATCCATGTTTGTTAATCTGTGTGTTTGATTTGGTCTCCAATTTTTAGGGGTTTTTTCTATGTAATTTTTCCATTCTAGGGTTTATGATCCGTTCTCTTTGGCAGAATGGAATTCAGTGAATTTTTAGTGCTTGAATTTAAGATTTATCGCTCTGAACTTTGATTTTTTTTGTTTTTCAATCGATGTACGTTTATATTGTGGAGAATAGTTGAAATTGAAATGAATTTTCCCCAATTTGATCTGGGATTGCAGGTGAGGACAGTGAAAGTGACCAATGTGTCACTTAGTGCATCTGAGAAGGATGTGAGAGAGTTCTTCTCGTTTTTTGGTGATATTGAGTATGTTGAGATGCAAAAGTTGGTTTTTTTTTTTTTTTTTTTTTTTTTTTGAGTTTGATCTAAGATGTTCTTTTTCATGGAGCTTAGAAATTTTGTTTGGCCTACAGTGCAGATGAGTGGTCTCAAATAGCGCATGTGACTTTCAAAGATCCACAGGGAGCAGATACAACACTGCTTCTTTCGGTTTATTATACACTTCTCTCATTGCTTACTTATTTGCTACACATCTTTGCAGTTTAGGATCATAAAATGAAGGGATTGATATTGAACACAATTGAAATGATCCTTTTCTTAGTATGAGACTTCTCTTGTAAGATATCATCACAAGATTAAATATATGCTTTTAGCTTGTTAGCCTTGAATTTTTGTTGCAAATTAACAATTTTGAAGAAACTGGTTTGTGCTCATAACAAAATCAATTAATTTCTTTATTTGCTAAGCATTTTCATGTGTATCTTTTGCTTAATTTTCTTTCTATGTTCTTGTTTGTTATTGGATCCTTTTATAGCTATTTGAAAGTTTTTCTTATGAATTAAGATTGTTTGTTTGAATTCTTCTGTGTTTTCTTAAATTGTTTTGTTGCCCTTGTTGGCTCTGATTAATTGTATATGTTAAGAATGAACAAGCAAGTGTCAGAGAAATAAAACTAGACATGGGTTGATGGTTGGTTGTGTGTCTCTAAAGGCATACACTGATCAGTAGAATCTGGTAAAACTCAAATTTTCTTTTGGAAAGTTAAAATTTGGAGTGAGTTAAGTTTTTAGTTACCGTATTACGTTCTATTTGACAATGCACTAATATCTTCAGTATGTTATGGGGACTGCATTACCGTATAAAGTTATGACTGGTCTTATTTGCATCATATAATTTTTCCATTTAATGCAGGAAAATGTAAAGGTGCAGTTAATGAAGCGAAAAGATACTGATAATAGTTGGTGCTGGAGCAGTTTTTGGGGAAAGCCAAAGAATTATCAAAATTCAGGTAAGCATCCTTCTCAATGGTCTATGATTAATTGCCTTAATCTTTTTCATTTCTCTTCTTAGATAGGAGAACTTTTTCTTTGTAAATTTTCCTAATCTTATGGTTCTATTATTTGTCAAAGGTGCCAAGTTTACTCCTGCACATTTGCAATCTTTTGTGAGTATAAATTTTGAGAAAATATTGCTTGTATCCCACCTTTTATTATACCAATTCTAACACTTGTGATCTATTCTTCACATTATAGGGTTTAAATCTTAAGGAGATATACATGAGGGCCTTTCTTTCTGGGTTTTGTTTCCATGCTTATCAACAGGTGAATCATTGCACTTCTTTTCAAACTATTTTCATATCATGCTTTTTGTTTTCAAGATCAATCAAAGTGACTATTTTTTTATGGTTTCTTACAAATGATCTAATTCTTTAAAACATGAAAACCGCTTGCCACATTGGCTTTTGTTCATATCACTTCTCATGCTTCACCAAATTCACAGGTTTCGTACATGATCTTGGCCGAGATATCTCCAGTCACTCATTCTATCGGCAACTGTGTGAAGCGTGTGGTGGTCATTGTGGCCTCAGTTATGTTCTTTAGGACTCCAATCTCTCCTATTAACTCTCTGAAATGCTTACAAAGACTGAAAACCCAAGCATACATCTTGAGGTTTGATTCTTCTTCTGGTTTCTTGTTTCTGTAATACTTGTGAGTTTATAGTTCAACTAGTTAATTGTTAATGGCAGGTCTGTGATCTTTCATCTATCAGTGAAGTCAAGGCCTTTGCTTCCAGATTTTCTTCACAAGATAAACCACTTCATGTCTTAGTGAGTTTTTCCTAGTTGTTGGTTTCACATGCAAACAAATATACAGTTTACTTCCGCCCATTTATTTCAGTATTCACTTTAGTTGTTATGATAAACTGCTTTGGTGGGATGTGCCATGTTTTTGTTTGTGTGTATTGTTTCACAGTTGATCTTTTTAATGTATGGTTTGTTGTTGAATGTTGAGAATGAATCAATAGATGAATGACGTTATTTCTTGTGTTGTATTGCCTTTTGTATCTTTCTCAGTTTCAATTTGTACTGGTGCAATTGAAGAAAATTTAAATAAAATTAATTTTATATAAATTAGTTTTGTCACAGAATAAACAAAAGAGTGCTAAAAGTCATAACAAAAAAAGTTTTCTGAAAACGTACCAAATGCCGTGAAAAAATTATAATAAACAAAATTGTGCCAAAAAATCGTGCCAAATACTAAACTAATGAAACCATGCCAAAACAATGGCAAACATGGAACTAAAGGCCGTGCCAAAAATCATTTGTAATGTTTGGTACAAAAGTAAATAACTGTGCCAAAAACGGTGACAAAGTTTGGCACCGTTTAAAAAAACGGTGCTAAAATACATTTGCCACCATTGCTATAGGCACGGTTATTTTTCCGTGCCAAATACAGTGCCAAAATTAGTTTGGCACGGTATTTAAACTCATTTCCATGCCGATTTTTCGGTGCCGATTTCAGATTTTTCTTGTAGTGAGTGAAACTGAATGTGGAGGCATTACTTAGTGTTGGTGTTCGCAGTGAGAAGTTTCCCTCGGTGATTATTCAGTACCCACAAATTCTTAGTTTCCCTTTCAAGGTCAAACTGTCCTCTCAGCAGTATTTCTTCAACTTGAAGCTCAAGATCAATCCTGATGGGTTCGCCTAAGCTCTAGAGAGGATGCCTTAGATTGTTAGTCTCAATCAAAGTATTATCATGAAGCCTATTGGAAACATACTGTTAGTGTCACGCCCCAGCCCGCTGACAAATCGGCCGCATCCAACGGGGTGGGCCCCACTGGGTGCAAGTCCTCAGATTTGACCTGGTCAGAGTCAACCTAACAAGCAGAACATGAATAATAACAGGAACTACAAATAAATCAACAGAAATAGAGTTGATACAGATATGGGCTTAAGCAGCCCTACAAACAGTAGTGCCACACATACAGGTTCTGAATAAAATACAAACAGAATACAAGTCTCACTCACACAGGAGAGTCTGAACTAACTACAACCATAAGCAGATAAAGAAGTAACTCCCAGACACCACCCCTACTCCTAAGCCTGATCTTCTCCTGTGAAAAACAGAGTCCACAGAGTGCATGAGCCACAAAGGCCCAGTAGGATCGCAGCTAATACAGATAATACAGAATAATACAGAATAACTAAATTCCAGAAAGAAAATGCAGAAAATGCTCAGAAAATAACAGAATCCAGAATTTCAGAAAATAACACGAAAATAGACGGTACATCTCCCTGACTAATAACAGAAGAAATTAACAGCACTGGGCTAGATCTTCGACTGTGAACTCGGAACAGAACAGAACAGAATATCGACGGCCGAAGCCGGATCTTCGACCGCAGTCGGGGGGTAGCGCTACTACAGAAAACATGTGCACATGGCTAGGACTAACTCCTCCTAGCTGGCAGGCCAGAAATGGAGATGTACTAAAACCGCGAAAATACAGCAAAAATACAGAAAATATGGAATAAATAATATGAGATAAAAAATGCATAATTAAATAAGTAAATAAACAATTACATAAATAAACAAATAAATAATTAATTAAATAACTGAAATAAATTGCCACTGATTTACCTTAAAATGGCAATACAAAGTTAAACAGGTGCGAGAGCCTACCTGGTACCGGGTCACAAAGCTAAGTTCGGCAAGTCCCACGGATTCGGGCTTACTACAGAATCTACCCAACAAAATAATTCAACTTAGGTTACCAGTCCTGGGTCGAGCCTAGACTTACAACTAAAGCCCACATGAAGAATTAACACTCATTCACAATTATAACAAACTAGCAAATTATCATACATGTAAGAGGATGGAAGCTCTAATATTTAATTGCTACCAATAAATAAGCATAAGCATAATTATAATCACTAACATAAATGATTAGAAAGCTAAACCATGCTTAACAACCATTAACATGAATGATTTAATAAAGTGCCATGCTCTTTACTAATTAAAACAAAATTTAATTGCAATCAATCAGAATCATACTAGGCTGCAGACTTAATAAAATTTGGAAATCTTCAAGTCAAACAAATCTACAGAACCTCATTTAAAGCATGGCTCTATAAGTATGCATATATATAAAATCACCGAGTAAACAAAAGAAAAAGGGTTTAAACTCTGGTTATTTGCTTACAGCCCATACATATAACATTGAACCGATCCACTTGTTAAAAGATGCATAAATAAATACACAAATTTAATCAAGACAACATGCTTACACAAAGCTCTAACTTAAGCTAAAACATAATCCACTCCTGTAGGGCATGTTCAAGGAAAACATGCATTCAACATACTCAAAATAAGAGATAGAAATACATGTTTAATATCAACAAAACAATTGATAAATACACATGCATGCTTGAAAGAAAAACACAAGCTCAAACATCAACATTGAACAAAGGCCAGACAAATGAAAAAAGGCCAGAAAATTCTCAGAATTAACTATGAAGCTAAGCCTACCTCTAAGCTTGCTTATAAAGAGATCCTCCTCCCAAAAACCAAGCTCCAAGAGAAAACAGAAATTAAAAAAAAAAACGGCCAAGGTGTTGAGTTATTAAGGAAGAAGAATGAGCTTTGGATAGAAGGGATTGGCTTCAGACAAGGCTTTAACACCATCCAACAACTCAATAATAAGGCTCTAATAATTCGCCCTCAAGGAGACAAGATCCAAAATTTCAGGGCAAAACAACAAAGCTGCGGGCTCCACTCAGTCAACTGGTCAAAGCTTCTTCTTCCCGTTAAACATTACAGTTAGTCACATGCATGACTAGTCCCATTTTCAAATCTCATGCTTAGAGCAGTCACTGTTGGAATACTTGGTAAATTGATGGATCAGATTGCTGAATGTTTGCTCAATGCCCCTACTTCTGTCAAGTCACACTGAGGAAGTCATGGGTAAGGTGAGAAGAAAATAATGGTAAAAAAATAACCGAGATGCACTGCAGTTCATGCTAGACAAGAAGGAGAAAATCTTAGATTAGAAATCACCTGCTTTCAAATCTTCCCTTTATAGACCTTTCATTAATCCAATACAAACTACATGGTTTTAGTGAATGTGAACTCATTTGGTAAAATAATGGTCCTTATCTTGTCCCTATGATTTTTTTACCCTAGATTTTCACATATGGATCATCAATAACATTAAGTGTTCCGTGTGTGTGAAGCTGTAGTATACCCCAATCCACTAGTATTTCTCCTGCTGAGGTATTGCATGTTTTGGTTCAAATTAGTTGCTCATTAAAGTGGTATGTTTATAGATGTCTTCATAAATCCAAAAGCATGTGCATTGTTATGATAGATTTGTATTAATGATTTATTCATTTGCGTAAAAAAAGAAGATATGAAAAATGAAGGAGGAGCAAAAAGAAAAAAAACGAGAAGAAGAAAAAACATGAGGTGTGAGGGTATTTTTGGTATGAAAAAGAGAGAAAAGGAAATAAAAGGAAATAAAAAATGAGTGAAAAAAATGAAGAGGGAAAAAAATGAGGAAAAAAATGATGATGAGCAAGAAAAAAGGAGAGAGAAAAAAGAGAAAAAATTGATGAAGGGTGAGTGAAAAAAAATGGAGAAGGGAAAAATGAAAAAAATGAAGGGGGAAAATGAGGAAAAAGAATGAAGGATGAGTGAAATAAGAGAAGAGAAAAGAATGATGGAAAAAAATGACGAGGGATGAATTGGAGTGAGGGTATTTTCGTAATTTTCTTTTCTTTTGCAGGACCTCTCTTTGAGAAAAAATAAGAATTTTCTTGGAGCCAACCTTGAGGTCTTTGACACTTTTGGGGGTAAAAGAATTTTTCTAAGAAACTCTTTTCTAACACCAACCTTGAGGTCTTTGACACTCTTGGGGGTGAAAGAAATTTTCTAAGAATTTTCTTGGAGCCAACCTTGAGGTCATTGACACTCTTGGGGGTGAAAGATTTTTTCTAAGAATTTTCTAACACCAACCTTGAGGTCTTGACACTCTTGGGGGTGAAAGAATTTTTCTAAGAATTTTCTAACACCAACCTTGAGGTCTTGACACTCTTGGGGGTGAAAGAATTTTTCTAAGAAACTCTTTTCTAACACCAACCTTAAGGTCTTTGACACTCTTGGGGGTGAAAGAAATTTTCTAAGAACTTTCTAAAACCAACCTTGAGGTATTTGACACTCTCGAAGGTGAAAGAAATTTTGTAAGAATTTTCT
This sequence comes from Dioscorea alata, assembly GCA_020875875.1. Lineage (NCBI taxonomy): Eukaryota > Viridiplantae > Streptophyta > Magnoliopsida > Dioscoreales > Dioscoreaceae > Dioscorea > Dioscorea alata. The sequence goes on from CM037026.1 coordinate 12,569,035, forward strand.
ATAACACCAACCTTGAGGTCTTGACACTCTTGGGGTGAAAGAAATTTTCTAAAAATTTCTAACACCAACCTTGAGGTCTTTGACACTCTTGGGGGTGAAAGAAATTTTCTTGGAGACAACCTTGAGGTCATTGACACTCTTGGGGGTGAAAGAATTTTTCTAAGAATTTTCTAACACCAACCTTGAGGTCTTGACACTCTTGGGAGTGAAAGAATTTTTCTAAGAATTTTCTAACACCAACCTTGAGGTCTTGACACTCTTGGGGGTGAAAGAATTTTTCTAAGAAACTCTTTTCTAACACCAACCTTAAGGTCTTTGACACTCTTGGAGGTGAAAGAAATTTTCTAAGAACTTTCTAAAACCAACCTTGAGGTCTTTGACACTCTTGGGGTGAAAGAAATTTTGTAAGAATTTTCTATAACACCAACCTTGAGGTCTTGACACTCTTGGGGGTAAAAGAAATTTTCTAAGAATTTTCTATAACACCAACCTTGAGGTTTTTGACACTCTTGGGGTGAAAGAAATTTTCTAAAAATTTCTAACACCAACCTTGAGGTCTTTGACACTTTTGGGGGTGAAAGAAATTATAAAATAAATCTCTCTTCTTGAAGTAAAATTTTTTCGAAGTGAAAGGAAGTGTTAGATGAAAATTTTCACACACAAAAAAAATCTATTCTTGAAGTGAAAGAAAGAATAAAAAAAAAAACTTTCTTCTTGAAGTAAAAATCTCTCTTTGAAATGAAAGGAAGAGCAAGATGAAAATTCTCATAAAAAAAAAATCTCTCTTTGAAATAAAAGGAAGAGTAAATGAAAAGTTCACTAAAGAAAACATCTATCCACTTGAAATGAAGGGATGAGTAACAAAAATCTTTCTTCTTGAAACAAAAAAATTTCTCTTCTTGAAGCAAAAGGTATAGTAAAATGAAAATTTCGAAAAGAAAAGAAAAAATGATAAAAGTTTTCTCTTCAACACTCATTGAAGTAAAAGTGTTGACCAAAAATTTTCTTGAAGCCCATTGTAAGCTCTTTTTTGCAAAAATGAGATGGAGAACTCAATTAATATCTTAGCTAACAGAAATCAAGCTCATGATTACAGCTTGAGACCCATTTTAAAAAAAAATTAAAATTGTCAAGTTAACGACTTAATTATGTTAAAGTCCACAGCTTGAAGATTTAAAGGTTAAGACTTGAAAGCATTGAAGAGTCAAGACCTGAATGACAAATGCAATTCTGGAGTTTAAGACACAAAGAAGTCAAAGACTGGAGGAGTTTCACAAGTCATAGAGTTGAAGATTTTACAAGCACAAAGGGCCAAAGTCTTCAGCAAGAAAAAATGGAAACAACCAAGTAGGTAACTCATCAATACAGAGTGGCCACAACTTAAAAGTTATGCAATGTGTCAAGATGCAAGTACAGTTAAAAAAATTGGAGAAGGCTACAGTCACCGATGCTAAAGAGTCTTCCGATATGCTTTAGCAAAGAAGTCAAGAGCATCAGCCAAATAAAAAAAAGAAATTTGTAGAACATGACAAAAAATAGCTCTCTTAATATTTTTTGCATTCTTGTTCATGATTATGTATTCACATATTCTTTGAAATCAATAAAAAAATATCAATTTTATGTTTGCTCATTTATTTATCATTCACATATGTTTCTTAATCGCAGGGTTCCCACGACATTGTCTGAGGTAATTAATATTAGGGGCTTACCCCTAATAGAAGTTATGAACCTACAATTACCTGAAATATAAAAATAATTAAAATTTGATTTGTGATCCATGCTTTTCATCTGGTCAATCCCAATTAAAGGCCGGGTGGAAAGAAAGGAGCCCACAAAGTCTTCTACTCAATTTTTTTTAAAAAAAAAATTAATTTATATTTATCATTAGTTTTTTTTGTTTTTACACGCCATAATTTGTAGGGTTTTTTTTTTCATTTTGGCCCTCCTATATTTTTTATTTGATTCTTTTTTTTCATTCTTTTTTTCTTTCTCTTTTTTATTCAAAGTCCATATAAACAAATATCAATAGAAATATTGATATAATATCAATAATAATTATTATATATTGTTATTAACAATATATAATACTATTATCATTGACTATAATAAATATTAATGAATAACAATATAATAACAAATAATTGTTATTTGGATGATACTAATATTACCAATATTATGTCACCTAAAGAATATATTTGTTGTCATTATTAGCACATTTATTATTAATATCAATAATATCAATAATAACCAGCTGGTGTCAATATATAATGATATTATATTGTCATAACGATATTATACCGTTGTTAATATGCACTTAATAACACCAACAATAATATGATAATAACATATTATTTGTTATTTAACTCGTATATTATTGAAATAACAATAGTATTGATATTATAATATACCAATATTATCTTGGTCTATCATAATATTGATATCAATATTTAATTATCATTCCACTTCATAACCGGAGAAATATTATCAATATTAACACCTATTTATGAACTTTTCTTAATAATATAAGTGTTGTTATAATAAATATCAATATTATTAAAAGATTTGGAAACATTAATAATATCAAGAATAACAATAATAAGTGCTGGTGTTATTGCCATCCTTTAATAATATGTATTAATGATAATAACAGACCAAGATATAATGAATTATTGTTATTATTGTGATTATAATAATTTTGTATATTAATTGTTACACGGATAATAATATTTTTATTTTCATAATAACAATAATATTATTGTTATTATTGTAACAATAATATCATATTGTTATTATCATTCCTTTAACAATAGTATTAATATTATCATAACATAATATTATATGTTATGATAATATTGATGACATAATTATAAATATAATTATATGTCAAAATTATATTCGTTGATAATAATACAAGGAATTACCATTTGTTAACAATAATATTACTGTAATATCAGTTGTTAATAATAATAACATTAATAATAACAATAATAAATGCATTTTGTTATTGTTATATTATTATAATCATTATTTTGATCTGTTGGTGTTAATTATCAACCAATAAAATTTTGACATATAATTATGTTTATAATTATATGTCATCAATATTATCATAACATATAATATTGGTTGTATGTTATTATTTATGGGTTATCAATAATTATAACAATATTATAATAATATTAATGGTAATTTTTAATAATCAAATAATAATAATATGATTATTATTGTTACACTTAACACATATATCGCTATTAGTAGATATTATGCTTATTAAATAATTATCATTATTAATTATTAATTTGTGATATATTTATTATACAAGCACTTATTATTGATATTATTGTATTAAAGGATAATTAACAATAATATCAAAAGTAACAATAATAGCATTCGTTAATGTTATTATTGTATTATTATAAACTACCAATATAATAATTATAATAATTTTATTGTACAATAATAATAAAAATATTATTATTAATAATAATTAATAATTATAATATTGTGACGTGACATTATTATTGTCATATTTTAACAATATGTTAAAATATGTTTATAATCACTTAATAATTATCATTATTATAATATTATAATATCACTTATTAATATTAACACAAGTTGTCAGTTAACAATAATAACAAATTATTTCTTATCAATTGGACCTTGTCATATATATAATTTGTGATAATCACTTATTAATTTGTTATCATTATTATGGTAATAACACTATTTAATTAACAATAATAATTTGTTATAAACCGATCATGTTCACATTCTAGCATAACATAAGAATAACTTCCTATTCCTGTATAAATTTGTGCAGTACCATACTATGCGTAATGTCCTTTACATGGTCCTCTAATTAGATTAATCCATGTGTTTGCCATGAGAAAAGAAGCTGCTTTTTGTAGTTTACTGAAGAGCCTGATTAGGAATTCATGAGAGACAAGAAGAACCAACTTGCACCTTTGTTTGGCACCGATGACCATTGGGCTCCTTTGTCATTCTTCAAATTGGCAAAGCTCACATTCTTTGCGATTATTACTATTATTATCAAATAATACCTATTCATGTGGTATTGTTATTTTATCAACAAGTAATAATATTATAATAATAATAATTATTCGTAATATGATAACAATTATTCGCCAATTAGTATTGGTGAATATATAATAATAATAATAATAATAATAATAATAATAATAATCATTGTGTTAATATTATTATCACTCATGATGATAATATCATTGTTAATATGTGGAATTGCATAAGTGTAGCTCTAACCCTTTGGTCAAAGTGAAAGAACCCTAGTCTCAATTAAACACCAGCACTAGCATTCACTACAATCCTTTCATCTGTTGATTAAGGAACTAAGCCCCAGGGGAGTTCATCTCCTAGCACTTTGCTCTAGTTCGACCACTAAGAACTCTTGGAATATGGAGGTAGGGAAAATCACACCGAAGGGGAAAGGGGACGTTTTGCTACCTCACGACTCATCCTCTCAATCCTCTCCAATCTTAAGTAGTCTAACCCTATAGGAGTTGTCACACCTCTAAAGGATAACGTAGATGATTCTCAACCCTAGTGTCATGGCTAAGGGAAAATCAAAACAATAAGCAATCAAGATTGGAACTCAATTAAAAGAATCAATTAAGAAAGCATAATAAAAGTTATAGGAACAATGTCATACTAGGGTTTACAAGTCCGAATACCCATAAGGGGTTTAGCTCTCCATGGAGCTATACAAATCCATCAATGTGTAAGAATAAATAAGAAAAGAAAACATAGATGAAACCACATTGTGTTGCGTGGCGATGGTCTTGTGAGGTTGCTCCGTCCTCTCCACCAAGCTCCTCGCCAAGCCTAGGGCACACCTCGCCGGATCGGTGCTGACGAAAGCTCCCCGAATGGCTATCTTCTGACGGGCTTCAATGTCGATCCTGAGAGCTCCCTCCAATTCTCCACAAAGTCCTCTCCAAACCCTAGCCGCGACCCTCCAGAAGATAGGTGTAAAGATACAGAAAAAGTCCCGAAAAGTCCTTTAAATAGTGCTGAGTCACGGCTGTAAATCAGCTAAAATCAGGCATCCACACGAAACTTTTGCTATTATTGTCAGTGTTATCTTCCTGTGTGTTTGTGAACTTCTATCTTCTATCCTTATTGTGATGTCGTCGTCGATGTTGTTGTTGTTGTTGTTGTTGTTGTTGTTGTTGTTGTTGTTGTTGTTATAGTTGTTGTTGTTGTTGTTGTTATAGTTGTTGTTGTTGTTGTTGTTGTGGTAGCTTATATTACTTCCACTGGGCATTGTTGTTCTAGAAACTTGGAATTTGTGTTAATATTCTTGATTTCAGGTTTATTGTTCAGCCTTGCGCTGTCTCGAGGGTTGAGTGGCGGAGTATCCCTCCACGAGATTGTCACAGCAGTTGTTGCTTCCTTTGGACCTGCGGGTCACGGCGTGACATAACAGGAATTGCATCACAACATTAAACATAAGAGGAATCCCGAAGTAGTCCATAGCCAATATCATTAAGAATCAAAACTAAACATGCTAAGGTTCATAGCCCGAGGCACCAGAGATTGTTAGCCCCTCATAGTTCTACAAATCCATAAAAGACTAAAGAAAACAAAATATAATGTAGCCATGAAAGACTCCCCTCTTTGCTTCTTAACCACTTCGACGATGCTTCTATGAAGTTCCGCCGGCTAAGCTCTTCTTCATTCGTGATCTTGCACCGTAGCTCCACTCTGGCCTTAGAAAAGTGAAGGCCGGGGAAGGGCTTGACAGCCACCCCCAAGAAGGAGGAGGAAGAATATAAGACGAAGTCCCTTCAAATGGCCTAGATTTGGACTTAAAAGGTGCTTTTCGGGGTGAACACGGGAGTATCAAGGGTGTGTCCGTGGTGCTGAAAATCTTAGGAAAGTGTGAAACACAAACTTCAGCACTGACACCCCCCGTGTCAGTCAGAGAACACACCCGTGTCAGGAGCATGCAAACCGTGTTTTTCTCCAAATTCGTACAACAGTGATTTGCAATATTACTATACTGCAGTACTTTTGCTACAGTGTCGCTCTTCAAATGATGCAGAATTCTTTTGAGAAAATCAGCGGAAGGAACACGGGCGTGTTGAGCCCATGTTCTACCTAAGATACTGTAATCTGACCATTTTTTCACAATGTAATTGTGCCGAATACTGTCCTTTTGCACAGGAACCTGTTTCCCTGCACAAATACACAGTAATACCCATAGTAGCACCGAATCACAATAAATAAACTCTCAAAGACAAGATAAATACATGAAAAGGGTATGAATATATATATATATATGGAATGCACTCATCAGTTTCCTTGGTAGTCTATTCTGAAGCAATGCTGAGCTTCTTCACTCAATGTGACCATTGATATCTCTTCAAATTTTTGCTTGTTTGTTAGTAGGTCATTGAGAAACTTAGTGTACTTCATCATTTGAGATAATTCTTTTACAAATGGTACATTAATATGTAATTGCTTTAACAAATCCAGAAACCTCTTGAATTGTTCGTCTCTATGATCATTCTTTAACCTTAATGGGTATGGGAGATGGTAAACATACTCCTTCAATGATGGTGGTATTCTCTTCTCAACATTTGGAGTAGCTTTGCTTTCCTTTGTCGGACTCTCAATAATATCAATTTCTGGTCACTTTTCCTTCTCCATCACCTTTTCACTACCCATCTCCATCTCTTTACCACTCCGAAGAGTGATAGTTTTGAGATGCTCAAGGGGATTGTCTTCAGTATTAATAGGCAAACTTTCTTGAGGATGTTTGGACAATAATTTAGCCATCTGCCCCACCTTATTCTCTAAATTTTGAAGAGAAATCTGTTGGTTTCTCATCGATGCCTCTATACTCTGAAATCGATTTTTCAGACTGTTGAAACTTAATATCCATGTTTTGAATGAACTAAGTAAATACTTCCTCCAATGCAGGTCTCTTGTCATTCTACTGGTCAAGGGGAAGTGCTGGTGAGGACTTCTGCTGCTGCACTTGATTTCCCTGAGAAAAATTGTCGTGATGTCACTTCTGAGTAGATAATGGACCACTCCTACAATGAAATCCACTTGTTTGACGGGTCACCGCTCCGACAATGGAATAATCTGTCAAGGCATGTTCCCGCTCGCACGTGCCACACGCTATGACTGTAGTCGACTTATGAGTAGACAAGTTATCAATATTTCTGCTCAAAGCTTCCACCTAGGATGCTAGTGATATCACTTCACTAACTTCAATTATCCCGACAGGCTTCACAACTAACTTGCCTCTAAAGTTCCACTTGTAGTTGTTCATGGCTCTCTTCTATCAACTACTTGGTTGTTTTTGGGATCTTACTACCAAGTAATCCTCCTACTACTGAGTTTATAAGCTGCTTGATATTCTAATTTAGGCCCTGATAAAAAATCTGAACTTCCATCCATTGAAGGAGGTTGTGATGTGGGCATTTCCTTAGCAAGTCTTTGAATCACTCCGATGCCTCAAATAGTGATTTAGTATCCAACTGTGCATAAACTGTAATCTCCTTAAACAATTTGGTCATTCTTCCTGGTGGGAAATAACAAGCTAAAAACACTTTAATGAACTGCACCAAATACTCTAGGAAGATCCCAGAACCACTACTTAGCTCTTTATTTCAATAAAAATTGGAACAAGTGAAGTCTGATTGCATCATCAGAGACATTGTTAACATTTAGCATATCACATACATCGAGGAATCCTCTTATGTGAACATATATAACGAAGAAGAAGAAGAAGAAGAAGAAGAAGAAGAAGAAGAAGAAGAATAGTAATAATAATAATAAAATAAAATAAAATTGTGCCTTAACAATAATAAAAATAACAATAATGATAATTTTTATTGTTACAAGAACCACTACTTAGCTCTTTATTTCAATGAAAATTGGAACAAGTGAAGTTTGATTGCATCGTCAGAGACATTGTTAACATTTAGCATATCACATACATCGAGGAATCCTCTTATGTGAACATATATAACGAAGAAGAAGAAGAAGAAGAAGAAGAAGAAGAAGAAGAAGAATAAAATTGTGCCTTAACAATAATAAAAATAACAATAATGATAATTTTTATTGTTATTATTATTATTATTATTATTATTATTATTATTATTATTATTATTATTATTATTATAAGTCATTATTATTATTATTATTATTATTATTATTATTATTATAATAATAAAAATGATAACAATAACATATTATTGTTACAATAGGGTGGAACAATATATAATAAAACAATAACAATATTGTTATTGTTTTATTATCAATATCATTATAGTAAATAATGTTATTATTGTTATTATACTAACACGAGTTAATAATTATAATTAATAATAATAATAATAATAATAATAATAATAATAACAATAATAATAATCATCATTAACTACTATTATTTGTCAACCTAGCAATTATTATTGCTAGGGTGACAAATGTGAAGGAAATTATTAATATTATTATTATTATTATTATTATTGATGGGTAACACTAGGATTATTTAATAATTATTATTATCATCAATGATAATAATAATAATTATCATCCGCTTGTATAATAAATCTATCTTGGCCTTGTCATTATTATCATAATTATTGCTATTAATAATATTATTTGCAATAATATTAATATTGTAATAATAATAATTATTATTATTATAACAACAATAATAATAATATAATAATAATAGAAAAAATAATAATAACAATAATAATTTTCTTAGGTGTTGCTACAGTAATTCAGATATGGAAACATTAATAATAACAATAATAGGTGCTGGTGTTATCACCATCCCTTAATAATATATATTAATGATAATAACAGATCAAGATATAATGAATTATTGTTATTATTGTTATTATAATAATTTTGTATATTAATTGTTACGCGAATAATAATATTGTTAATTTTATAATAACAATAATATTATCAATAATATTGAGGACTTTCAATAGTAATAATTATTATTTTTATTTTTAGCTGATTTTTTATTATTATAACCCGAATAAGTGGGGTACCCACAATAATAATTATAATAATAATTATTATAATTATTGTTATTATAATAATATTATTATAATAATAACAATAATATTATTTCAATATTGAGAAAAAAAATTTCTATCCGCTAACATCATCACTTAATAATAATATTAATAATATTAACAATAAATACTATCATTATTATTATCATTTTTATGATAAGTGGGGATAATTATTATTATTAGCACTGGCTTCGCAATAAATTGATGCGTTACAGACAATAATAACAATATTATTAATATCGGATAATAATATCATATAATATTGAGTCATTAGTACCGTATAATAATATTGTTCATGAATTATTAATAATTTATTTTATTATTATTATTATTATTCCATATTATTAGTGTCTTATAATGACTTATTTTATAATTATTGTTTTTATTATTAATAATAATAATAATAATAATAATAATAATAATAATTTATATAATAATTATTGTCGTATTAATTAGTTATTATTATAAATTTATTTAATAATATGAATATTATGTAATAACTTTTTACATAACAATAATAATAACGGGAATAATAATAATTATTGTAATAATAACAATATATTATTATTGTTATTTAATAATAAAAATAACTGTGTTACATAGACGTTGTTATTATTGTTAACACATAATATTATTATTAATAACAATAATATTATATCATTTATTATTATAATAATAGATATTGTTATTATTATAGAAAAGCTTTTTAAATTATAGGTTACTAAATATGGTAATAATTTATTAAATAAGAATAATAATAAGATTGTTATTACACTATTGATTATAATATTAGTCATGGTGTTAATTATTATTATTTTATGGTTGTTAGTCATAATAATATGATTATTACTATTGTTACTATATATTGTTAAATAGTAACAATAGTAATAATCACAATATTATAATAAAAGTTAATATACTTTTTGTTATCATATCAGGATAGTTAAATACCCTGATATGGTTATTATAATATGTAACAACCATACAATATAATTATAATTATTATTATTAATAACTAACTTATATTTTGTTACTATTATCAAATTAACTATTGTTATTATACTAACAATAATATTTACTCGTGATTGTTATTATAATAATTTATTGTGAGCAATGATATTATCCTATCAAATTAACATTATTAATAATAATTTTTAGGTTAATCATTGATATTAGTAATAATTATTAAATAATCCTAGTGTTACCCACTATAAAATTAATACAACCTTATCAGGGATATTTAATCAAATGAATATTAATAATTATTATTTAATTATTATCAAATAGTAATTATTTTATTCTAAGATATTACAATTTTATTATCATTATTATTATTATAATCTATTAGCTAGAATATATTAAGTCATATTAATAACTCAATAATTATAATAATAATTATTAGTATAATAATTTTTATTTGTCAATGCACATTTCATAATTATTATTAAAACAATATATTCGGGTTAATTAGCAATATAATAATTATTACCCTTCGCTCTATTTCAACAACTAAGAACTCTTGGAACACGGAGGTTAGGAAAATCACACCGGAAGGGAAAAGAGACGTTTTGCTAGCTACCTTACGACTCACCCTCTCGACAATCTCCAATCTCAACTAGTCTAACCCTATAGGAGTTGTCACACCTCCAAAGGATAACCTAGATGATTCTCAACCCTAGTGTCATGGCTAAGGGAAAATCAATATAATATGCCATTAAGATTGGAACTCCATTAAATTCATCAATAAAGAAAGCATAATAACATGTCATAGAAATATAATCATCCAAGGGTTTACAAGTCCGAATACCCACAAGGGGTTTAGCTACTCATTGAGCCATACAAATCTATCAATGTATATGAATAAACACAAATCGAAATCATAGATGAAAACCCTCTTGTGTAGCGTGGCTGTGGTCTTATGCGGCCCATTCGTCTCTCCACCAAGCTCCTCGTCAAACCTAGGGCGCACCTTGCCGGATCTGTGCCGACGAAAGCTCCCCCAATAACTATCTTCCGACAAGCTTCAATGTCGATGCCGATGACGCGCTCCAATCCTCCACAAAGTTCTCTCCAAAAAATAACCACAACCCTTCAGAGAATAGGCGAAAAGATCCCGAAAAGGTCCTCAAAATGGCCTTTGTAATCATTAATTATTACAACCCAAATAATAGTATAATAATATTGTGTGTGCATCTTTGGATGTTATTTATATCTTTTACAATTGATTTAGTGCCTTTGTGATTTCTTCTTTATTTCTAATTAAGAGTTGATTTTTATCTCAATTCATGCCACAAAGTCTTAGAAAACATTATTTGTTTTTAAATTTATTGATGTATTGAAAAACCTTTTGAGGAAAAAAAGATGAATCATAGAAGCATTCCCTCTCATTAATCTTATTTATTCAGATACCTAGTTTAATCAAATTGAGTTTTAATGGCCAATCATGACAATGAATACTATTTGATTTCTTTAGTTTCATGTTTATGGTCATCTAATTTCTTTTTAACCAACCATAACTTACCAAGATCATCAGCAAAGTCGCACAAATTCTTATCTTAGTTGGTTGTGATCTAATGAAATATTCAGTGTATCAATTCAACAAAAAACTCCTACTGATTGGGGAGCAAAAATATTCATTTATTTGAGCGATTCATCTTATGTAAATTTTGATTTTTTTTTTTATGTACATTTCGGCACAAAAAAATAGTAGTTATAAATTTAAAATTGCCACAATTTGTTGCTCATTTTGCTGTATTTCTTGTTCTCCCTTTCTATATGTCAAAAGTCAAACATTTGGGATCGATCACCCTTAAAACTTTTTCATTAGAGGGTGGTCTTTGGGTTTGTTCTTTCCGATCGTTGTTTGATTCTGTTTGCAATTATTTTGTTTTGCTTTAGCTGTACTCAATGAAATTATATTGTAAAGTTCGCATTTTATTGTATCATTGAGTCAATCAGTACCTAAATATGGTAAATATATATTTACATGCTATATCATTGACATTAATCTCAGTAATTTATATTCCAGTTAGGATTAAATATGATTATAAATAATAACAATTTATGTTTAATAATTATTATATTTGTAATATCGTGCAGAGCGATTGTTGTGTTATAATAATAGTTATTATATAAAAATAATAACGATATTATATAATAATATCGTGCATATTGTAAAATTATTATCATTTATAAATAATTTATTTTCCAGTTATTATTATTTTTAATAATTGTTATTGTGATTAAAATTATATATATAATAAGAAAGTGAGTTTTATTAACTAATAATACCATTATAATTGAAGGGTAATTATTGTCACATTGTTAATTAAATAGTTAATTTGACTCAACTAAATGTATTAATACCTCAATAACATAATATCTTTGATAATATTGTCAATTATAATAATAAGATGGTAATATTATTATTAACATAATAATATTAATCATTATTATCATCATTAACTATTATTATTTGTCACCGATATTATTGTCTGTAACCCATCAATTCGCATGAAACTAATCCAGTTCCCAATTTTATAATTATAATCATCATCAAATTTTATCATTAACATTGTTAGTATTAATAATATTGCTAATTATTAATTAATTATTTAGTTTCCTCATAGGCTCCATTAAATATTATTTTTAATATTGGTATTACTATGTTAATAATAGTAATTAACAAAGTAATAATAATAGTAATGATTATCGTTATTAGTCGAATCATTGAGTTAATAATTATAATTAATAATAATAATAATAATAATAATAATAATAATAATAATTATTATTATTATTATTATTATTATAATTATTATTATTATTATGGAATCAATTATTGATGGGTTACAGACAATAATAACAATATTATTAATATCGGATAATAATATCATTTGTATAATATTAATAATATTATAATAATATTATTAATAATAATTAATTATTTTAATATAATGGTATTATTATCTCAAATAATTTAATGAGGTGACACTCTTATTATAATTATAAATAATTATCATTTAATCAAGATAATAATTGTATAATAACTATTATTTTAAATATTATTATTAAATATTCCCTCGTACCCGCTCCTGAGATGTTAATTTGGGATTTGAATATTTCAGATAGGATGATCTCATTAATCTAGTAACCGAAGCATTGAGGCCCGAGGCTGAGACCAATCTCCGGAGCAGATTTGGCTTGATCTTACAATACAAGATTACACCATCTCCCTAGTAAATTTTTTTCAACAGTTTCACTTTGGAATTCAAAATTAAGGTGCATTGTTAATCGCCCAACAAATATGCAATCGCCCAACCAATCATATTTAAATTTTGTAAGTAAAACAATTTGAACAATATTAAAATGGATTTTTAAGAAAAAAAAAATAGTATTATGTATATTCTTTTGAGAATATACTCCACATGAAAAGCTTTTTAAAATAATGTAAATTATCAATTCCAAAGTGATAGTAACCAATAACTATTAATGATGATAATAGATATGATGGTATTGTTAAATACCCTTCATAATAATTATTTACATAAAGTAAATAATATTATCATAATAGTCTGTTAGCATAATAACCATTATATGATAATAACAATTGTTATAAATTAATAATTATTGATTGTAAAATAATCAATTATTAATATGATAATATAATGTTATTGGTAATAATAGTTTAACATTACGTGGTGATTCACCTTAGTCACTTATAAGTAATGATATTATTAATCCCTTCAATATTTATTATGTTAATAATAAATATCAATTTATATAATAACAACAATATTATTATTTATTAGCAACTTAGCATGAGATATTATAATAATTATTAATAATTATTATTGCAATAATAATAATAATAATAATAATAATTAATAATAATATTATCAATTTAATATATTATAATATTTCTTTTTTGTTACTAATCCATAATAATGACACCCAAAAAACATGAATAGATGATTATTAATTATTGTAATAGTGCTAATAGTGAATCCTGAAATTAATTATTACACTCAATGATTAAATATCCATTATAAAGTTGTATTAATTTTATAGTGGGTAACACTAGGATTATTTAATAATTATTACTATTATTATCGATAATTATTATAATATTTTTTATTGATTATTATCGTATAATAATTAATGATTATCACGTGGGTAAACTATCCATATTAGCATAATTGTTAACAACTTTTAATATTATCCCTTCAATTGTTATTTAATCATTGTCGTAATAATTGGTAATATGACTTCATAAAAATGGTAATGAACAATTATGGTATTATTATTGTCCCTAATAAAATTGATAATAGCAATGATAATAATTGAAGGGTAATTATTATCACATTGTTGGACTTTTAAAAGTATTATAATTGTTCATATGTTATTAAACAATCAAATTATCATCAATATTATTATTATTGTTATTTAATGACAATAATAAATATTATATTATTGTTCGTAATAATATTATTAATATAATTATTAATAATATTTTTAATAATAATAATAATTATAATAATAATAATAATAATAATAATAAATAACATGTAATTATAATTACCCAACTTATAATGTTAATAATTGATTAATAATTGTTACTATTATAATAATTTAATTTTGATGATGATTATAAGTATTATAATAACAACTATAATAATTAAGCAAATATTAATGATGATGATTATATTATTGTTATATTATTGCTAATAAAAGGCACATATTTTATTATTATTCACGTAACAATTATTATTATAATAATTATTTTTAATTATATGTCAAGATACATTCTAGCATAACATTATTACAATCCGTTGTTATTATTATTATTATCAATAATTTGTTATTATTGTTATTATTGTTACAATTTATGAATAAGTGGGGAATATTAATCATGTTATTGTTATTAATATTAAATTTTATCTCAAGTCTAAAAAATTAATATGATTTTTCTACTTGTAGGACATTGCCAAGCTTGTAATTCAACGATATACTAAAGTTAATATTAATAACAATATTGTTATTAATAATATATTAATAAACACTTATTAATATATTATTATTTGTTACAGGTATTAGCAATAATATATTAATAAGTGTTTATAATAATAGTTAATGATGATGATGCCAATAATAACAGATTAATTGATAATAATACCGGTAAATAACAATAAGTATTGTTATTACTATTGTTATTAAAATAATTGTTACTGTTATGCTAATATATTATTATCGACTAATAACGATAATAATATATTATTAATATCAATATTATTACCATTGTAATAACATGATAATAAGAATAATAAGTAAAATAGAAGCATTATATCTTGATCAAATATTATTAATAATAATATTAAATATTATTACCATTTAATAACTCCAGCTTCTATTATTATATATTATAATAATATATAATAATAAGTAAAATAATAATATCATGATCAAATATATCTTGATCAAATATATAATTATTATTGATATTATTATTGTTATTATTATTGTTAATAATAACAATGATATTATCATTGTTATTATTAACAATAATACAAGTCGTAAAAAATAATATTATTGTTATTATTATAATAAAAAAATTATAATAATAATAATAATAATTATTATTGTGGGGTACCCCACTTATTCTTGTTATAATAATAAAAAATCAGCTAAAAATAATAATAATTATTACTATTCAAAGTCCTCAATATTATTAATAATATTATTGCTATTATAAAAATAACAATATTATTATTCGCGTAATAATTAATATACAAAATTATTATAAAAAAATAATAATAATATTGTTTATATAATTATTAACATATTCGTTATTACCATTTTTATGAAGAATTACCATTATTATTATTATTATTATTATTATTATGTTATTATTGTTATTGTGTAAACACTAAGATATTATTAATAACAAATCTGCTATTACCATTTTTATTATTCTTTATAATCATTAATTATAATAATTATTATTATAATTATTATTCTATTATTATAATATTATCCGAGGTACTGATATTAACAATATTATAACATTTTGATATAATAATAATAGACATGATAATAATATAATAATAATTATTGATAATAATTATGTTGATAATAATACCATATGCTTATATTAACTAATGATTATACTAATTTATTAATATTATTATGATATTAATTATTATTATTATTGTGAGTATCTGATAATACCAATATTTAGTTCAGGTAATATATAAATATTGCACTATCATACTAGTTATGATAATTTATAAGTTGTTAATAATAATAACAATGATTATTTTTGTTAGCATTAATATTATTGCCATCACAGTTAATAACAATAATAATATTACTCACTCTGTTATTATCATGCGAACTTGGTTGATTATAATTATTAACAACTTATTATAAAATAACATATTATAATTATTAACCTAACAATTATTGTTATATGCAATAATAATAATATTATAAGATTATGATAATATATTAAATTAATAATATTATACTGAGAATAATTTATCATTAAATATTTTATTGGTTATAATAATTATTATTTCAATATTATTATTATTGCGAATAATAATATCGGTGACAAATAATAATAGTTAATGATGATAAATGATGATGACTATTATTATTATTATTATTATTATTATTATTATTATTATTATTATTATTATTATTATTATTATTAAAACAATTATTACTATTATTATTTTTAATAATAGTAATTATAATTATTAACTCGTGTTAGTATAATAACAATAATAATTATTGTTATTATTGTTATAAGTTAATAACAATAACAACGATGAATATGATTAATAATATTTATATAATAATAATAATAACAATAATAATAATAATAATAATAATAATAATAATAATAATAAATATTATCATTATTGTTATTTTTTATTATTGTTAAAGCACATTTTTATTATTATTTTATATTGTTATTATTAATGTTTAACTATAGCACCACCTAAGAAAATTATTATTGTTATTATTATTTTTACTATTATTATATTATTATTGTTGTTGTTATAATAATAATGTTATAATAATAATAACAATAATTATTATTAAAATATTATTATTATTTTTAAATAATAATATTAATAACAATAATTATGATAATAATGACAAGGCCAAGATAGATTTATTATACAAGCGGATAATAATAATTATTATTATTATCATTGATATTAATAATAATTATTATTAATGTTTCCATATCCGGATTACTGTAGCAACACCTAAGAAAATTATTATTGTTATTATTATTTTTACTATTAACCTAATTTATATTATTATTATTATTATTATTATTATTATAAACATGTTAGTATTATTATAAAAATTATAATACCATAATAATAATATGGTATAATATCACAAATATTGAAAAGCAGATCATATGACAGTAATTATATTGTTATTATTTTATTACCACTATTAATAGGTACATATATTATTTTAATTAACAATCTGTAAGTTGATAATAGTATTATAATATTGCTATCACTTAGTAATAACAATATTATTATTATTGTAATCCATTATATTATTTATTAATATTGATATTATAGACCATGGTTATCCATATTAATAGTAATAAATTATTTAAAAAAACATTTGCGGATAATAATCGTATTATTATCCGATGTGACATTAGTATATTATAACAAATAATACGTTAACAATAAAATATTATTGTCAATATTAATTATAATTACTGGATTACCCTTATTCTTGGCCAAGTCATAGTATAATACCAATATTATTATATTCTTTACTGGATTATCATATGTACTGGATTATCATATGTATTACCATTAATCACGACTTCTCAAAGATACTTGGCCTGAGCTTTTTGTTGTCTGCTCGAATAATTATTATTTTCATGTAGGATATTTAGCACTAACAGTGCTAAAAAATCATCGTCATATTATATTATTTTTTAAGAAGCATTAATTAATAACAATGGCCCCGAAAAGCATAATATAAATAACCTATTAAAATTAATAAATCATTAATAGTTATATTATGCTATTATTATAATATTTATACAATAATAAATTATTATCATTTTCATTATTATAATTATAAAATTTTTTAATAATATTATAGTTTATAATATCCCACTTGTCTCAATTTTTCAAATGATTATTAAAAATTATCATTTGAAAAATGATAATTATTATCCGCAAGTTAATATGATCCGCAAATAATTGTTTATAATATGGGAATGATGATAAACCATTTATTATAATGTTAATAGTGTTATTCTTTTATAGTTATTATAATATTATTATAATATCATTATGAACTAATAGTAATTATAATTATTAACTACAGGTTTGGATTATGGTATAGTGGCAATAAGTTTACTAGTTATAATAACCATGCATAATTATTATAACAATATTATCATTATAACAATTAGTATAATATATTGTTAAATATTATTAATACGATAATAATATTTGGAATAATTATTATGTCAATTATATAATAATATAATTGGGATGTTTTCGGATAGTGCCATATAATTAAGTATACATATTCATCCTTTAATAATATTATAACAATATTTTGATATTAGTTATAATATTATTATGACTGAAATAATATTAATAACAATAATGATAATATTGTGTTATTAACAAGTAACATTATAATAATTGTCAATAGTGAAGATTGTTAACTATTTGTAATAGCATAATTTCAAAATATTATTAACGGTAACAATAATAATAGGATAATAATACAATTATTATCCGCAAATGTTATTTCGCACAGATTGTAAAATAATTGATAAATATTAGTCAATACCCTTTATCACATGAAGTACTAATAATAATATTATTATAATATTAAATAACTTGCGGATAATATTATTATTATCCGCAAGTTATTAATAATTATTGTAATAATTATTAATAACTTGCGGATAATAATATGTGGGCTCCTTTCTTTCCACCCGGCCTTTAATTGGAATTGACCAGGTAAAAAGCATGGATCATAAATCAAATTTTAATTATTTTTATATTTCAGATGATTGCATGTTCATAACTTCTATTAGGGGCAAGCCCCCTAATATTAATTACCCCAGACAATGTCATGGAAACCTCCGATTAAGAAACAAGTGTGAATGAGAAACAAATGAAGAAACACAAAATTAATTTTTTTTTTTATTGATTTCAAAGAGCATATCAGTACATAATCATGAGCGAAATGCAAAAATATTAGGAGAGCTATTTTTTGACATGTTCTACAAATTTCTTTGTTTTTTTTTTTTTTTTTTTTTTTTTTTTTTGACTTGGCTGATACTCTTAACTTCTTTGCTAAAGCATATCGGAAGACTCTTTAGCATCGGTGACAGTAGCCTTCTTCAATTTTTTAGCTGTGCTTGCATCTTGACACATTGCATAACTTTTAAGCTGTGGCCACTCTGCATTGATGAGTTGCCTACTTGGTCATCTTCATTTCTTTTTATTTTTTTCCGCTGAAGACTTTGGCCCTTTGTGCTTGTAAAATCTTCAACTTTCTGACTTGTGAAACTCCTCCAGTCTTTGACTTCTTTGTGTCTTAAACTCCAGAGTTGCATTTGTCATTCAGGTCTTGACTCTTCAATGCTTTCAAGTTTTGATCTTTAAATCTTCAAGCTGTGGACTTTAACACGATTAAGTCGTTAACTTGACAATTTTGATCTTTTTTTAAATGGATTTCAAGCTGTAATCATGAGCTTGATTTCCATTAGTTAGGTCATCAATTGAGTTCTCCATTTCATTTTTGACGAAGGAGACCTCACAATGAACTTCAGGAAAATCTCTCTCAACATTTTTTATGAGTGTTGACAAGAGAACAAGAGATATTTTTTTGTGAAATTTTCATTTTTTTTATTCTTCCTTGCACTTCAAGAAAAGATTTTTTTTTGTTTTTGGAATTTTCATTTTTTACTCTTCCTTTCACTTGAAGAATAGATTTTTTTTTTTTTTGAATTTTTTTTACTCTTCCTTTCACTTCAAGAATAGATTTTTTTTATTTGTGGAATTTTCATATTTTACTCTTTCTTTCATTTGAAGAGGAGATTTTTTTTTTTGTGAATTTTTTTTTTTGTTTTTTTACTCTTCCTTTCACTTCAAGAATAGAGATTTTTTTACTTCAAGAAGAGAGTTTTTTTTGTTTGTAGAATTTTCATTTTTTTTTTCACTTGAAGAAGAGATTTTTTTTTACTTCAAGAAGAAAGATTTTTTTTTTTTTGTAAGAATTTCTCCTTACCCCAAGAGTGTCAAGACCTCAAGGTGGAGTTAGAGAAATTTTATGAGAATTTCTCCTTACCCCAAGAGTGTCAAGAACTCAAGGTGGAGTCAGAGAAATTTCAAAGAAATTTTCTCCTTACCCCAAGAGTGCCAAGATCTCAAGGTGGAGTCAGAAGAATTTTATGAAAATTTTCTCTTTACCCCAAGAGTGTCAAGATCTCAAGGTGGAGTTAGAGAGATTTCATGAGAATTTCTCCTTACCACAAGAGTATCAAGAGCTCAAGGTGGAGTTAGAGAAAATTCATAAAATTTTCCCCTTACCCAAAGAGCGTCAAGATCTCAAGGTGGAGTTAGAGAGATTTCATGAGAATTTCTCCTTACCCCAAGAGTATCAAGACCTCAAGGTGGAGTTAAAGAAAATTCATAAGAATTTCTCCTTACCCCAAGAGTGTCAAGTCAACAAGGTGGAGTTAAAGAGATTTCATGAGAATTTCTCATTACCCCATGAGTATGAAGACCTCAAGGTGGAGTTAGAGAAAATTCATAAGAATTTCTCCTTACCCCAAGAGCATCAAGTCTCAAGGTGGAGTCAAAGGAATTTCATGAGAATTTTCAAGAGGAGGTCCTGCAAAAAAAATTACGAAGATACCCTTACTCCAATTCATCCATCATAATTTTTTATTTCACTCATCCTTCATTCTCTTTTTCTCATTTTTCCCCTTCATTTTTTTCATTTTTTTTTCTCTTCATTTTTTTACTTACCCTTCATCATTTTTTTTTCCTCTACTCCTTTTTCCCCCATCTCTCTTTTTTTTTCTCATTTTTTTTCCTCTTCATTTTTTCACTCACCCTTCATTTTTTCTTCTCTCTTTTTTCCCTTTTGTCCTTTCTCCTCCATCTCTCATTTTTTTCTCATTTTTTTCTCTTCATTTTATCACTCACCCTTCATTTTTTTTCTCCTCTCTTTCATCCCTTTTCTCCTTTCTCACTCATCCTTTATCATTTTTTTCTCTCTTTTTTTTTAAAAAATACCCCTCTCAAAACAATTTTGCACATTAGCCCACAAATTCCTTTCTTTTCACAAATTTAAGGATTTATACAACTTCGCCCTCTAACTTTCACATTTTCACATTTTATCAAAATTTTCAAATAAACCCCAAACTTTCACATTTCTATATTTTTATAGCTTTTGCAGTTAAACCCTCTAGCTTTCATATTTTCACACATTCTCACAATTTTGCAACTAAACCCCCTAGATTCTCCTTTTCACATCTACGCTCAAACTTTTACAAATAACTCTTTTTTTATTTTCCTAGTAGTTTTTTTTTTAATAAACAGGTGCACGACCTCCTATATTCCTTTTTTTTTTTTAAATTTTGCAGATTAGTCCTTGAATTTTCTATTTTTGGCATTTTCCCACAAACTTCATCAACACGCTTCTACATTTTCCATAATTCTTGTGAATATTTCATTTTTTTAACTGATAGCCTAAAGAGGTGATTCTTACTAAATTAAGGCTTCATTCTAATCATGATATGGCTCTTAGATGTCTCATATATTGTCTATGACAATGTATACATCTAAGATGACATAAACAAAATAATATTTGGTAGTAATGATTGAACTTATGAGTGACATACACATTTCACATGCATGATAACACAAGTGGTGGAATTTTTGTTTGGAAAGTATATTCTTGCAATAAAGCAATGGCATTGCTTGAAGCGGAGATGATCATCACGGTTATTAAAAAAAAAACATGATGTTTCTTTTCATTTTAATATCACGAAAAAGGAGAGGATGGAGTGTGAAGTGAGGAAATATGAACATGAATGGGATGGGATTGCAAACAGAATGAGCAAAAGACTTGTGAATGTGTGCATGCTGAGCATACTATAGAAAGCAGTCTCTCATTGCATAAGACAAGGCATCATCTTAAGAATGTAAACATGTGTCCATCTCAACATGTCAAGACTTTCTAAGCATGCAAGCTACGAACTATATATGCATATACGTCATGCTATGAACTTAACATTGAGAGAATCATAACCTTTTAATTTTCGTTTTCCTTTTGTCCTTTTTTTTTCCTTCTCCCGTAAGACAGATGAGCAACCCGTCTTTCTTCTCAACTTTTTCTTTTTCCTTCTTCTCTTAAAACTCTATGTCTCTTCTTCCTCCCTTCCTCTTTCTGTACTCTCTTCGTCTCCTTTCTCAAAAAACTCTCTCTTTTTCTTCTTGTCTGTTTTTTTAGTCTCTCTTTTCCCTTCCAAAAATTCTCTCTCTCTTTTCCTGAGTCTTCCTCCCCTTTTTTTCCAATCTCTTTTTTATTCTTCTTTTTTTTTGTTGCGTTTGTTTTTTTTTTTTTTTGTTCCACCAAAAATCCTCAACTCCCTAAGATACGGGAGATTTTCTTTAACAAATCACCAACTCCCATGATACGATACGAGAGATTTTTTTTATTTTTTTATTTTTTTAAATTTCAATTTTTTTTTAAATCCTATCTTATCCCTTTCTCTTCTTTATCATTTTTTTTAACTCAAAATTCCCTTATTTATATTCTTGATTGATTTTTTTTAAAAAATTTAATTTTACTTTTTTTATCCTTAGCGTGACACTCTGTTTTATTTTTTTATTTTTTATTTTTGGTCCTGCGATATATTTTTTTATTCAATTATTTTTTTATTTTTATTTTTTATGTTCAAAGTCCATATAAACAAATGCCCCCTCGTAACTTCCTTACGCACAATAATTGTGGGAGGAAGGTACGAGCGATTTGAAGATCTACATTATATTTAAGCATTTGAAATGCCCCTTTTTTTTTTAACCATCTGATTATCAACTTAAAAATCAACAATGGAGACCATAATGCTTAACAAAAATTTGATTTAAGTTTATGAATTTTTATGAGAGGTAAATAAACCTCAAACCCAATCTCCACCGTCCACATTGAAGATGAAAACGTCATGACCATGTAAAAAATATTTTCAAAAAGATCCCATAATTTTCAACTATTCGATCATCAACTTGATGACAAACAATTTCCATGATGATTATCAATGGATTTCACTGTTGAATCACGAATTTTTTCCGAATTGTTTTGAACTTAAAATATAATCATAACCGTTCATATGAAACATTATGACGTATCAAAATTTCAATAACATTTACAGGTTAATCAGAGAAGTTATCACAGTCCGATTAAGCTTTGATCAACTCTGATCATTGAAGGACAAACTTCATGAAACTTAGCTTGAAGTTTAAATTTCTTTGAAAATCATCAGAACTCCAAATTTAATTTCAACCGTTAATATTAACTATTGTCATGTGGTTGTACTGCATTTAAAATTTTATAACGATTAGAGCTGATCTAAATACCCGATGAGCTACTTGATCAAAACAGTACTTTTATAAAAAACTGCAGATTTTGACTGCAAAGTTCATCATTTCCTTAATCGTTCTTCTTCCGTTTTTTTTTTGTTTTTTTTTAATTTATTTTGCTTTTGTTTTTTTATTTTCTTTTTATTTTCATTTTTCATAAATTTCTTTTCCTTTTCTTTTTTTTTATCTTATAGTTTTTTTTTTTCAAGATTTGTACATGGTCTCTTAAAGCTAAATTCACAAGAGTCATTTCAAAATTCATGAGATCATGTCTTTATTAAACTTGAAAAAGAAAACAGCATGATAGAATTTGTGTTTTGCCTTGAGAAGCACATATCATGCTTAACCAACTTGCTCAAACAAGAACACTGGACGTTCCGTCACAAAATTCTTTTTATTTTTTATTTTATTTTTTTACAATATATCCTTATTCAAATAGAGAAGAAAAACAAGATAATGGAACTCGTAATTTGTTTCGAGAAGCATATATCATGCTTGACCAACTTGCTCAAACAAGAGCACTGGATGTTCCGTCATAGACAATCACAAATTTTTCTCTTTTTTATTTTTACATTTTTTATTTACATTTTATATAATGGATAATATTTCTTCAAGAAGCACACATTGACGGCCGACATAGGTCTTCTTCCATCGGCGTCAACTAGCTGATAAGCTCCTCCTTCGTAGACGGCCTTTATAATGTATGGATCTTCCCAATTTGACTTGAACTTGCCCCCAGCATGTTTGTTGATGATGATTGGTCTTCTTAACACCCACACCATCTCTCCTTTCTCAAATGTTCGAATGCAAGCCATTATATCGTAAGCTCGTGCCATCCTTGCTTTGTAGACTTCAAGATTCTGTTGAGCCTCTAGTCTCCTTTCATCTAAAGCATCAAGTTCATCCAAACGCAAGAGAACTCTATCTTCATTCGTGAGTTCATTTTGTAAGGCGATTCTTAAAGATAGAATCTGGACTTCAAGTGGAAGAACAGCTTCTGTACCAAAAACCAATGAGTATGGTGTTGATTGAGTTGGTGTTCGATATGTTGTCCGGTAAGCCCATAAAACTTCAGGAAGTCTTTCATGCCAATCCCTTTGACTTTTCGAAACCGCTTTCTTTAACAACTTGGATAATGTTTTGTTGAATGCTTTTGCGAGACCATTTGCTCTAGCATTATAGATAGAGGAACACCTCCAATCTATTTTATGATGCTGAGCAAACCTTCCAACCTTGAAGCTTTTGAATGCTCGCCCATTGTCAGAGATGATCCTTCGAGGCGTCCCAAATTTATACAGCACATGGTCCTTGAAAAACTTAATAGTGTTCTCCGCCTTTACTTCCTTTAAAGGGATAGCTTCCGTCCATCGTGAAAAATAATCATAGCAGCTAATATAAAACGATACCCTCTTAATGATGGAGCTCAATAGGGCCTATCATATCAGTTCCCCACATCTCAAAAAGCCATGAATAGATTGTAGGGTATAAAGGGTTGGGGTGTTGATGAATGAAATCCCCATGAGCTTGACACAATTTGCACCGTCTTGCATATTGTAGGCAATCGTTCATCATGCTTGGCCAGTAATAACCAATATGTTTGATCTTTAACCGCATCTTGGGTCCTGACTGGTGAGCTCCGCATATACCAGAATGGACTTCATGCATGACTTCTTCAAACTCCTCCTTCGAAAGACATCTTAGTAGGAGTTGATCATATGATCTTCGATAGAGAACATCGTTAACCAGGGTAAACCTCATTGCCCTTTTCTTTAACTGTGTTACTATAGACTTTTCACTTGGAAGTTCGCCATACTTCAAGTATTTAATGAAAGGTTCCTTCCAATCATCTTCAGTTACTGTTAGAACTTATTCTTCCCTGAGGTGTTTGTTTTCTAACCCTTTATCAAGACATGAACTCAAGACCCTCCTGTTTCGAATGGTGACTTGGATTTCCTCTTGATCTGGATCAGCTAGTTCTTTTGCCAAATTGGCTAAGCTATCTACTTTTCCATTAGTGGACCTAGAGACTCTCTCCAGCTTAACATCAGGAATTTGCTTCAATAATTCATTAACTCTCCGATGATACTGAAGATGCTCTTGCTTATAAGTCTTGAAACTTCCTTCAACTTGATTTATAATGAGTTGTGAGTCGCCATATATATGTAAACTTCAAATCCCCGTTTTGATTGCTAGCTCCAATCCAGCAATAAGAGCTTCATATTCCGCCTCATTGTTAGTGCATGGCTTTAGCAAGGAAAGAGAGTATCTCAGGATCCCACCGTCTGGAGAAATGAAGATGAGTCCAATGCTAGCTCTAATTTGAGGAATTTTAGGCCTAACAGCTGGTTGGATTGAAGAAGCTCCATCAAAGTACATCTTCCAACATTATTCTCCCTCTCCAATTGCCAAAGTCTCTTTATATGGGAGATCACATCTTCAGGGAGATTCATCAGGCAAAGGATGTGCTGCGAGAAAATCTGCCAATGCTTGACCTTTGATTGCTTTTGTGGAGTATAAGTTATGTCAAACTCCATGAGTATTAATGCCCATTTTGCTAATCTTTCGGTGAGCAATGGTCTTGACATCAAGTACTTGAGTGGGTCTATCCTCGAGATGAGAATCACCTTATGTGAGAGCAGATAATGCTGAAGCTTCTTTACCGCAAATACTAAGGAAAGACAGTGCTTCTCAATAGGAGTATATCGGTTTTCAGCACCCACCAACATCCTACTAAGGTAATATAGGGCATTCTCCTTTCCCTCTTCATTCTCTTGAGCTAGCAGAGCTCCAAGAGATCCATCCAAAGCTGTTGTGTATAAGATCCGTGGGTTTCCTGCAATTGGCGCCGCTAACACTAGCGGATTTAATAAATAGCGCTTGATTTCTTCAAAAGCATTTTGGCATTCGTCATCCCACTTGAAAGGAGCATTCTTCTTTACCAGCTTAGAGAATGGCTTACATCTTCCTGAAAGGTTGGCGATGAATCTTCAATATTATAACTCTTTTTCTCACTATTATTTCTTATTTGTTTTTTATAGGTAATTTGGGTATTCATTTTACTTTTATTTATTTATTTAATTGCTTATTTATATGTCACAAATTTCTTTATTTTTTTAAACAATATAATTATTTTTATATATATTTAAATATAATAGGTAAATAATATATTATAATTCAATCCTAGTGACTATTCATGTGGTAGGTTTATCAACTAACAATAATAATTTTCTTAGGAGTTGCTACAGTAATTCGGATATGGAAACATTAATAATAACAATAATAAATGCTGGTGTTATCACTATCCTTTAATAATATATATTAATGATAATAACATATCAAGATATAATGAATTATTATTATTATTATTATTATTATTATTATTATTATTATTATTATTATTATTATTATTATTATTATTATTTTGTATATTAATTGTTACGCGAATAATAATATTATTATTTTTATAATAACAATAATATTATTAATAATATTGAGGACTTTTAATAGTAATAATTATTTTTTTTTTTGGCTGATTTATTATTATTATAACAAGAATAAGTGGGGTACCCCATAATAATAATTATAATAATAATATTATAATAATAACAATAATATTATTTTTTAATCATCAAACAAGGAAAATAATAATTATTATTATGATTATAAATAGTTTGTCATGCGGAATATGATTTAAGAGATTATAAATAATAATAATGTTAGAACTATTATTATAAATATTATCATAATAATGGAGGAATATATTGTTAATGGGTTCATAATGAACCCATTAACAATATATTCCGCATTAACTATGGTTGGCACACCCCCACGTGAGAACCAAGACAATAAATTATATAACAATAATAGTTATCATCATATTAAAAGCATATCAAATTTATATTGTCTATTACTAACTTGCCATGTTTTATGTTTTTGTATGATACACAGGCACATCATCCTAGCTCAAGGATTATGAATGAATGGTTAAAATATCTTGCCGCCCAACAAATTCATAAGGTTAAACATACAATGGTTATTATGTAAATAGCTACGAATTCCATACAAAACCCCATGGATCTTATAAGAGCACAATGAATAATAGAGCATGCATTAAGAGATCCAATTTATATGCTAGTGAGCTCAAATATTTTGGGAATTTAGTTAAAGTGGTGAAATTGGAGTATGAAGGATGGCCAATTAAAGATGTCATATTATTTAAATGCAAATAGTTGATAACTTCATTATTATCAACCCATTATGGAAGTTATCATTATAATAATGAAAATAATTATTATTAATACCACTTATATATAATAATTAGTTATTTTTATTAACTAGCCATATTGTATAATAATTATTATAAAATATTTATAATTACTTCCATTCAAAAATATCAGACATAGGATAATATTATTTACCGGTAATAATTATAATATTATTATTATAAAAATAATAATATATTGTTATTATTATTGATTATAAATAATATATTATCATCACTAGGTATTCGAACTACCCCACTTGGTAATAAATAATTAATATGAGTTATTATGAGCTTTCTCTTATATCATTGTTAATAATATTTATTATGGTTGTTATAAAGACAACCATAATATGAGTTATTAATAATTATAAAATATTTATCCCCACTTATTTGGGTATTATTAATAATTATCCCCACTTATTTATAATCTATCATGATAATATTTTTATCAATTGATGGATTTATTATACACAAGAGGATAATAATAATTATTATTATTTGTAATAACAATATTGCTATTATAATAATTTTTTATCCATTGATAGATTTATTATATAGAAGCGGATAATAATTATTATTATTATTTGTAAGAACAATATTGTTATTATATTAAACTATAATATTTTTTTGTATTTTAATAAATAACTCGTGTTGATGTATGATAATCAATTGTAAAATAATAATGAAACTGAGGACTTGGCGATAATGGTAATTCTTATATTGTTATTATTATTATTATAATATTATCATTATCAAAATCCTATTATAAATTATTATAATAATTATAATATTATTGATAATAACAAATAACTATTGTCATTATTATTGAGCTTATTATATATTAATAATTATTGTTTTTATTAATATACTTAAATAATATTGAGGTAAGGATTTAAAATTTTTTTTCCTTTTACTTTCAACCCTACAAGATCTCCTTAATGAAGGATATGGTAAATAAAAAACTTGTGCAACTTGAGTTGCAAGAAGAAATGACACGTATTTTTTAAATGCTTTATTCTTATGAACATCAATGAGCTTATAATATATTTAAAATATAATGTGATGTGTAAACTAATTTTTTTATAATAATAAACACTAGGATTTTCTAGGGCAAGTTTCATTATTTATGTAGGTGGCACCATGTTAACCATAAACGATGCCGACAGGTGATGATGATGATAACTATTATTTGTCCCAATAGTGCTGGTGTTTATTATCAAATAGACAGGTGATTTCTCTCTTGCCCTGTGATAATTATTATAACACATTTATAATAATTATAATAATCCTTGAATAATAATATTATTAACAATAAATATTATTAAATATGAATAATAAATTTAAACTGGATCTTGTAGGGTTGAAAGTAAAAGGAAAAAAATTTAAAATCCTTACCTCAATATTATTTAATTATGTTAATAACAACAATAATTATGAATATATAATAAGCTCAATAATAATGACAATATTTATTTTTTATTATCAATAATATTATAATTATTATAATATCATTATTGTTATTATTATAATAACAATAATTATAATAATAATTATTATTATAATTATTATTGTGGGTACCCCACTTATTGGGGTTATAATAATAAAAAATCAGCTAAAAATAATAATAATTATTACTATTAAAAGTCCTCAATATTATTAATAGTATTATTGTTATTACAAATATAACAATATTATTATTCGCGTAACAATTAATATACAAAATTATTATAATAATAATAACAATAATTCATTAGATCTTGATCTATTATTATCATTAATATATATTATTAAAGGATGGCGATAACAACAGCACTTATTATTGTTATTATTGTTATTATTAATGTTTCCATATCCGAATTATTGTAGCAACGCCTAAGAAAATTATTATTGTTATTATTTTTTTACTATTATGATATTATTATTATTGTTGTTATAATAATAATAATAATTATTATTATTACAATATTATTATTATTGCAAATAGTAATATTAATAAAAATAATTATGATAATAACGACAAGGCCAAGATAGATTTATTATACACAAGCGGATAATAATAATTATTAATATTAGAATATATTGTTAAATATTAATAATAATTAATAATATGCTTGTTATTATAAATTATTAATATTAAAGTCCTCAATATTATTAATAATGTTATTATTATTATAAAAATAAAAATATTATTATTTGCATAACAATTAATATACAAAATTATTATAATCAAAATAATAACAATAATTCATTATATCTTGGTCTGTTATTATCATTAATACATATTATTAAAGGATGGCAATAACACCAGCACTTATTATTGATATTATTAATTTTTCCATATCCAAATTACTGTAGTAACACCTAGGAAATTATTATTGTTATTATTATTGTTATTGCTATTATATTATTATTATTATTGTTATTATTATTGTTATTGCTATTATATTATTATTATTATTGTTATTATTATTGTTACTGCCATTATATTATTATTATTGCGAATAATAATATCAGTGACAAATAATAATAGTTAATGATGATGATGATGATGATGATGATGATGATTATTATTATTATTATTATTATTATTATTATTATTATTATTATTATTATTATTATTATTATCACTTATAATAATATTATACATTGTTATTATTTAATAATATTATTATTATTTGTTAAATAATAATTAGTGTTATTAAACGGTCAAAGGATAATTGCTATTGTAATATAGTTACATACATAATAATTTATTGCGTGTACTATAATAATAACAACGGATTGTTATTATGATTGTTAATATAATGAACGGAAGTATAATAATTATTATAATACTGATGTAATAATAATATTTTATTATTATAATTACAACGGAATAATAATACTATTGAAAATAGTATTATCACATATTAGCAATAATATTATTATAATTATTATATGTAATAATATTATTATCCAGATAATTACTAATAATTATATCATCATTAATATGATGATGGTAATATATTCAAATATGTTATTATTAGTATTATTATTCTGTTATTAATATATTATTATCACTAGTAATATATCATATTATTGATAATAATTGTTACTAATAACGGTCTTATTTTGCACATACTTACTATGTGATATTTTAAGTTTATTATGGAGTTCTCTCTCAACAAATGAGCATGACTTTTTATCATGCTCCTCATTGTGAAGTGGTCATGTTGAATTTCCCTTCACATTAGTAGCCACAAATAAAATAAAATTAAATTTACAAGATAATATAAGATAAAAACTAACAAGTTATTAATACACATGATTACATACAAAAAGGATTTATTTTAAAAAACAAAAATTTCCATTATCATTAAAATTTTCACAAGTTAAAAAATAAATTTATCTTTTTTATATAATTACTAACAATACTAATAACAATATCAATTTTGATATTGAGGATAGTGCCTTAAAAATAAATAAAAACATTAATATTATTTAATAACAAGCATCACCAATAATGGAAATTTTATCATTATAATAAGTATTATTGTTATTAATAATTATAATAAAAATAACTATTATTTTTGTATTATTACCAAAAATAATTATTGTTATTGTATAATTATTAATGATATTATCGTTACTCATGTAACAATAATATTATATAATAATATCAATAAGTGCATATGATTTAATAATATATTATAATAATAATATTAAATAATATTATTATAATAATAACGTGCATATGATAATAACAATATATAATTATAATTATTACATATATGGCACTTGTCATACAATGATAATAATAATATTATTATAATTATTATTATTGATAAATTAAATGCGGGCAACAACATATAATAATTATAATAAACTATAATAGTGGATAATTATGATAAATAAATAACTGAATTGATATTATAAAGGATAATTACTAATAATATATTACGTCAGCAATTAATATTATTTATTGCTAATAACAATAAATAATCATTTGTCACCCTTGTGTGATAATGATATTATTAGTTTTTATTATAAAAATATAATAAAAACTATTATTTTTATCTACTTATATTATTAGTGATAATAATATATATTACTGTTATTATTAGTGATTATCCTGGTGTTAACAATTAATAATTATTATTTATCACAAAATATTATTTAATATTCATATGGTAACATGAATATTAAATAATATTTATTATGGGTAATAGCATATTGTTATTATCATATATTATATCATTCATTCTAGTAATCCCTCACTAAACACGAAGGGAGAAATTTTTTTTCCCATACCCAAGTTCAAGGAAGGGGGTTAAGGATGAGATTGGCAAATAGAGATCAAAGCTGGAGAATACAAACCTTAATAATCCTAATGAATCCTTGCCCCTGTTGAGATTCATCCGTTAAATAAAACTCAAGCAATTCCTCTTGTGTTGCCTCAAGAAAGTCACAGTACAAATGGGCCATGTGCTGTAACTTATTATTGTCTCTAGCAGATTCAGTTCACCGCACTAAAAACCTTAATTCATATGTATCCTAAACCATTTATCATTTTTTTCATCTTTTTTAAAATTATCTATATTTTTGTTATCTGGGCATAAAGAGTGTTACACCACAAAATCCGGCCATGCAACAAATATTTAAGTTTGGAGACAATAGTGCGGTGATGATTACCATAATAATAATAAGCAAATGATTTGCTTAATACTAGGGTATTAAATAATAATAACACGAATAGATTATTATTGTACACAATATTATCATATTGTGAACATAATAATTATTATGTATTTAATTTTAAAGTTGAGGGATATAATAAGTTTGTATATTATTAACCAAGAATAAGTGGGGTACCCACAATAATAATAATAATAATAATAATAATAATAATAATAATAATAATAATAATAATAATTGTTATTATTATTATTATTATTATTATTATTATTATTATTGTCATAATAATGAACAAATAATTATGATATTGTTATTATTAGTATTGTAATAATAACATTGTTATTTTATCATCCAACTATAGTATTATTGTTATTACTAATAATAATAATATAATAATGTTATTAACACTAATAACAATAATAATTATTATTAATAATAATAGTAATGATGATAACAATAATATCGTTGTTATTATTATTATTGATAATAAATAATAGGATATTGTTATTATAGTTAATAATAATTATTAACAATAATATTGTTATTGTTATTGTAATAACAATAACAATAACAATATTATTATTTTTAACGGTATTATTTATTATTACTTATTATCAATAATTATTATTGTTATCATTTTTATGAATAAGCTGGGATAATTATAACAATAGTATGGTTTGGTTAGCGTTAATAATAATATTAACAATATTTTTAATAATAATAATAATAATAATAATAATAATAATAATAACAATAAATATTATCATTATTGTTATTTTTATTATTGCTAGGACACATATATCAGATAGAAAATTCTTTTCTCAATATTTAAATAATATTATTGTTATTATTATAATAATATTATTATAATAACAATAATTATAATGATTATTATTATAATTATTATTGTGGATACCCCACTTATTCGGGTTATAATAATAAAAAATCAGCTAAAAATAATAATAATTATGACAAAGTGGTTGTCATCCTTCTATTATAAAAGTAGTTAATTTAAATTTTTGGTGATTTAAACTATTCAATTTTGTAATTAGTTTTTTGTTTTTTTTCTTTTTTTAATATTATTTTGTCAATAATATAAATAATATTTTTATAATAATAATAACAATATAAGAATTACCATTATTGCCAAGTCCTCAGTTTCATTATTATTTTACAATTGATAGTTCACGGCGGGATGACCCGCCCATGTGCCCAGGTGGTTTTCACTAAAGGAAATCTGAAGGTAGTGCATAAAGAGGACTTGGCTCACCACGCTGCCTCAATCCATAGGCTTAAGCTCAATTCTCCTCGACAATTCAAGAACAACTTTTCTTGTCAATCCTTTTTAGTGAGAGGATTTTCCAATAACAATAATATTATTAATAATATTGAGGACCTTTAATAGTAATAATTATTATTATTTTTAGCTGATTTTTTATTATTATAAACCAAATAAATGGGGTACCCACAATAATAATTATAATAATAATTATTATAATTATTGTTATTATAATAACAATAATATTATTTTTTAATCATCATCATTAACAATTATTATTTGTCACCCTAGCAATTATTACTGCTAGGGTGACAAATGTCAAGGAAATTATTAATAATAATATATTATTATTATTGTTTATATAATTATAAACTTATTCGTAATTACCATTTTTATGAAGAATTACCATTATTATTATTATGCTATTATTGTTATTGTGTAAACACTAGGATATTATTAATAACAATTTATTATAATAAATTGTATTATTATTATTATTCGCCAATTATAATATTATTATTTTCTCATTAATATTGTTAATAATAACAATATAATAAAATATTATTATTATTATTATTATTATTATTATTATTATTATTATTATCCAATGCAAATATTATTTTATTAGCATTAATTGACAATAATTATTCGTAATAACTATTCATGTGGTATAATTGAAACTACGAATTTGTAGACAAAATTATTACAATAATATTATTAACTACTAAATAATTATTATTATAAATAATAACAAGCATAATAAGTGCTGATGTTACCGCCATCCTTTAATAATATATATTAATGATAATAACAAATCAAGATATAATAAATTATTATTGTGATTTCTATATTATTATATAGAAATACCACATATTATTGATATTAATAACTCATATTAATATACAAGATAATATAATTATTTAAATTATTATTAATAATTATAATAATGATAACTATAATAATATATAATAATAATTATTATAATTATATTAATAAATGTTCGAACATTTATTGTGATAATAATTATTTATCACCATGTGGGTGATAAATTATGATTAAAGGAGAGTTACTAGCTCAAATATGAATTACACTAACATTATTAATAATAACGTTGCAATTGGCTGATTATTATTGTTATTTTTATTAACTAATTATTAACAATATAATAATTGTTATAATAATCATGAATATTATCATTATTTTTATATATATTTAAATATAATAGGTAAATAATATATTATAATTCAATCCTAGTCCAAAGATAATATTAATTATTATCATTAAAAAATTATTGTTTATGTGAATATTATTAATAACTACTATTAATAACAACATTATAAAAAGCATCTATATACATAAATGTTGTATGTCATTTATGTATATAGATAAGACTATATGAGCAATAATTTTCTTTATATATTTCTGAAAATTAAGAGGGGGAAAAGGAAAAAAATACTGTATGTCACATGGTTCACACGTGCGAGCATCCAGTGTTTCCTAGAAACAGAAAGGAAGAAAAGGAAAGCGACGGTTCACCCAATCCCCAAAGTCTTCTGCTTTCCTATCCTCCTTCGGCCCCTCTTCTCACAAGGGGCCCGCTCCTCTCCAACTCCTAGAGGTTCTCTCTTGCCCTGTGATTATAATATCCTAGTGTTTATTATTAAATATGGCTAGTTTTATCATAATTGTTTAAATATTTTTGAAGCATGGTGATAATAATTATTATCACCATGTGTTAATAATTATAAACGAAGATGGAAGTAATATATTTCATTAATTGCTATTATATCTTGGGTTCTATAAGACATTTATGTTATTCAAACATAATACTATTATACTAGTAAAAATATTGTTATTCAATAATTATTTATTACCCACAATATCATAATAAATATTGTTATTCAAGTAATAATAAATAATACCGTTAAAAATAATAATATTGTTATTGCTATTACAATAGCAATAACAATATTATTGTTAATAATGATTATTAACTATAATAACAATATCCGTTATTTATTATCAATAATAATAATAACGATATTATTGTTATATCATTACTATTATTATTAATTATAATTATTATTGTTGTTAATGTTAATAATATTGTTATATTATTATTATTAGTAATAACAATAATACTATAGTTGGATGATAAAATAACAATGTTATTATTACAATACTAATAATAACAATATCATAATTATTTCATCATAATTATTTGTTCATTAGTATGACAATAATATTAATAATAACAATTATAATTATTATTATTGTGGGTACCCCACTTATTCTTGGTTAATAGCATACAAACTTATTATATCCCTCAACTTTAAAATTAAATACATAATAATTATTTAGTAGTTAATAATATTATTGTAATAATAATTATCATTTTAAATCCTAGTGTTATATGATAATAATAACAATTATTATCCATTGAGTAGTTAATAATGTCATAACAGTTATAATAATAATATTTTATGTTCTTAATAATAATAATAATAATAATAATAATAACATAATAATAATAATAATGATAATTCTTATATTGTTATTATTATTATTATTATAATAATAACGCATTGATAAGAATATAATAATTATTTAAATACATTATAATGTAATATTTATAACAAATGTTTTCTATTTTTTGTTTATTTAAAAAATAAACTAAGATTATAATCATTATTAAATAATGATTATAATCATTAGTAAACATTAAATAATGTTTATTATTAATCTTATATTATTATTCATAATAATATAAGAAAAATATTATTATTATTACTATTATCATTTCAATGAGAACCATTTATATTATTATTATTATTAACAATGTTTGGTTATTATCTTTTCACATTAATCATGCCGGAGCGACTCGTTCGCGTGACGCCCAGGTAGGCATGCCCTCGGCCGGGTGGCCTCGGGCGCAACTTGTGTTCAAAGACTCGATGGTTCATGAGATTATGCAATTCACACCAAGTATCGCATTTCGCTACGTTCTTCATAAATGTAGTTAATCACAATATCTTATACATTATTAACAATAGATATTATTATAATCATATAATAATATCTTTTAACAATAGTGTTTTTATAATTATTATAAACAACAAATATTAATTATTAGTTATTATAATTATTAATAATAATTTAAACAATTATTATCTATCCAATTTATGATAACATTATCCATAAATAATTATTATAGTTAATTCACGCTGTGTTAAATAATATTACAAAATCATTCTTATAAATTATTATAAATTAATTACAATAATAATTATTATAATTGTTGCTATAATAATAATAACAATAATGATATTATAATAATTATAATATTATTGATAATAACAAATAAATATTGTCATTATTATTGAGCTTATTATATATTAATAATTATTTTTATTAATATAATTAATTATTAACATTTATGATAATAATCGTAGGATAATAATTATAACTATGTTAATAATGGTATAATGTTTACGATATTGTAGGATGTTTTAACAATTAATGCTATGATCATTAACAATGTTAATAATACTTGCCGCCAAGTTATGAATAACACATATTTGTAACCAATATCACTATATTACAATTATACCCCACAAGTTTTTGCTATTATTAACTAATATTATATAACCCATAACAGGTATGTCTAACATAATTTTATTAGAGAAAACAATTATTATTATAAAACAAGATCATAATAACGAATAACCTTAAACCCTAAATATTATTGACAATATAAATTAATAATTGAGGCATGTTGTCAATAATTATTATTAAAAAATAATAATTATTACTATTGTCTATTAACAATACAATTTATTAATAATTATCGCCATCCTCCTTCATAATATTATTGTTAATACCAAAAACCTACTTATTATTATTGATAATACCCGCCGTGCAATCACATGATATTATAATAATAACACATCTCATATTTTTAACTACAATGCTTATAATCATCATCATCATTTAATAATATTACTATTAAAAATAATAATAACAATTAAATAATAATAATTGTGGTGTTATTAACTATAATTAATAACACTGTCATAATAATATTATAACAATATATGTTATATATTGTTAATAATATTGTTAATTAGTTATTGAGCACTATATTTATTAATATATTATTATTTTTAACTATAATAATATCTTTACACTTATTATATAATTGTGATATTATTAACAATAAAATGAGTTATAACTATTATTATATTGTTGATGATAATATTATTATAACAATAATATTAGCATCAACACATATTATTAATACACTAGGATTTAATGATAATGAATTAATCATGGTGAGCCAAGTCCTCTCTGTGCACTACCTTCACATTTTCTTTAGTGAAATCCACCTGGGCACTTGGGTGGGTCATCCCGCTGTGAACAATCAATTGTAAAATAATAATGAAACTGAGGACTTGGCGCTTCTTGGATCGCACATATTCCAAGTAGATTACTCTGTTTTTCAACAATTGTTTGACTGTGCTATGTCTAATGAGGATATATCTCCTCTTACCAATGTATATACTATTTTTAGCAATCCCAATGGCTGCTTATAAATGACAATGCAAGGAAACAGGTACAAATGATCTTCCCCATATTGCATATCGGCTAAGAGGTTCCTTAACCATTCCGCTTCTTGAGCTACCAACTCAAGAGCTAGCTATAAATTCAAATTCCATGGTGAAGCAGGCTATAAAGGTTTGTTTTGCAGACTTCCATGATAAAACACCTCCAAGCGAAGTAAAAACATAGCTACTAGTAGAGCTAACTTCATCATTATCCATTACCCTATTTGCATCACAAAATCCTTCTAATACAGGAGGAAATTTACTAAAATTAAAAGAACTAATTCATAATACCCTTAAGGTATTTAAGTAAGAAATGGACTGCATTACAATGCACATTACGTGGATTATGAGTATAACAACTCAATCTACTAACAACATAAGCTATGTTAGTCTAGTATAGTTCATGAGGAACGTAACACTTCCAATAATTTTAGTATATTCAGCTTGTGGAACACTAGGACCTATGTTTTTTTCCAAGAGACATGCTAGGATCATAAGGTGTTCTCGCGGCCTTAACATT
This sequence comes from Dioscorea alata, assembly GCA_020875875.1. Taxonomy (NCBI): domain Eukaryota; kingdom Viridiplantae; phylum Streptophyta; class Magnoliopsida; order Dioscoreales; family Dioscoreaceae; genus Dioscorea; species Dioscorea alata. The sequence goes on from CM037026.1 coordinate 12,608,134, forward strand.
GAAATAATTAAATTTTTCAACACTTTTTAATTGCAATTACACTATAAACTAATAATATTTGTCCCTATAGTGTTGGTGTTTATTATTTAATGTTTACTAACTATTTAAATATCTATCACCTGTCTTATTATCACCTGCCTCATATTATTTAATAATTATCATTTGTTTAAAACTATAAATGATAATAATAAACATTATTATAAGGTTTAGTACACGTTTAATAATCATAATACTATTATACTAGTAATTTAAATAATACACAATAGTGTTTTTATAATTATTATACACAACAATACATATTGTTGTGTATAATAATTATTATAACAGTTATAACAATATTATCAGAATGTGAGACATATTGGTTTTGTACAAAGAGGCTGCTTATGTTGTTATTAACAATATAATGATAATAACAGAGTCATTATAATCAAGAATATATAATAGTATTATATATTGTTAACAATGGTAGGTTATATATTTTAAAATATCTTGTTAATAAAATTTCTATATTAAATAATATTGTTAATTGGTACCCACATAATTGGTATTATTAACATAATTAGCAATTATTATTATGCCAATATAATTGTTATAATAGATCAAGCAATAAAATGATAATAATATTATTATTTAAAATAACAATTATAACTAGCCTATCATATTTGTATAGCTCTCCATGGAGCTATATTATTCTTGATAATATATTATTTACCTATTATAATAATTATTATCACAGAAGTAAACTATTAATAATAGTTTAATAACAATATTATTGTTATTATATTAATTATAAAGATAATTATTATTATGTTAATGTGAATATTATAATTAACAATATAATACTATTATTTATCCAAAATTAAATAATATTACAAAATCATTGTTATAAATTATTATAAATTAATTATAATAATAATTATTATAACGGTTGTTATAATAATAATAACAATAATGCTATTATAATAATTATAATATTATTGAGAATAACAAATAACTATTGTCATTATTATTGAGCTTCTTATATATTAATAATTATTGTTTTTATTAATATAATTAGTTATTAATAATTATGATAATAATCGTAGCAATAATAATTATTAATATGAGTTATTAATATCAATAATAACAGTTATAATTATGATACTAATTATTATAATTATTATAACAGTTATAATAATTTAACAATAGTGTTTAAACTAATAATACACAATAGTGTTTTTAATTATTTAATAATTATAATCATAATTACTATATTATTACATTTCAGTGTACTAAACCTTATAAATGGAAGTAATAATAAATAATACCGTTAAAAATAATAATATTGTTATTGCTATTACAATAACAATAACAATATTGTTAATAATTATTATTAACTATAATAACAATATCCGTTATTTATTATCAATAATAATAATAAAGATATTATTGCTATCATCATTACTATTATTAATAATAATTATTATTATTGTTATTAATGTTAATAACATTGTTATATTATTATTAGTAATAACAATAATACTATAGTTGGATGATAAAATAACAATGTTATTATTAGAATACTACTAATAACAATATCATAATTATTTCATCATAATTATTTGTTCATTATTGTGACAATAATAATAATAATAATAACAATTATTATTATTATTATTATTATTATTATTATTATTATTATTATTATTATTATTATTGTGGGTACCCCACTTATTCTTGGTTAATAATATACAAACTTATTATATCCCTCAACTTTAAAATTAAATACATAATAATTATTTAGTAGTTAATAATATTATTGTAATAATAATTATCATTTTAAACCCTAGTGTTATATGATAATAATAAAAATTATTATCCGTTGAGTAGTTAATAATGTCATAACAGTTATAATAATAATATTTTATGTTCTTATTAATAATAATAATAATAATAATAATAATAATAATAATAATAAAATAATAATGGTAATTCTTATATTGTTATTATTATAATAATAATAACGCATTGATATGAATATAATAATTATTTAAATACATTATAATGTAATATTTATAACAAATGTTTTCTATTTTTTGTTTATTTAAAAAATAAACAAAGATTATAATCATAAGTAAACATTAAATAATGTTTTTTATTAATCTTATATTATTATTCATAATAATATAAGAAAAATTTCCTTATCACCATCATTAATAATATATTTTTTTAATAATGTTTATCATTAGCACTATAAAACTTATAATAATGTTTACTAAATATTTAAATACAAAATTATAATTATTTTTTCTATTTTTGTTTATTCTTATACTCAAGGATTTTGAGTTGGTATTATTATTATACATTCTATTTGTATAGCATATAGAATGCTCAAGATCTCACATTTGACTTTAATAATTGTTATTATTATTTTTACTATAATTATTATCAATATTATATAATAATAATAATAATAATATTAAATTACATTGCAATTAGGAAGCAATCCAGTCATGGCGACGTCCTTGTCGCTTCTTCGATCGAGGCTTCCTTGACTCGGTACACATCATTGAAATTTGGTACAAGTCTTGCGTCAATTGAAGATTATACTAGGTGAAAAATTTTAATAAATTGCCATGTTTCACATCAATTATTTTTTCTGAGAAATTTGCTTCAAAGTGGATGCTTGCTGATATGCTCCAGTAATTATTATGTTTATTTATGTCTTTATAAAACATTTTTATTTGCTTGATTTTTTTTTAATTTCGCAAAATGATTGGATAGAGAATAGAGCAAGAATGGTCTAAATTTTTAATAAATTTTTTTGGTTTACTTTTGGTCTCAGAGTTAAATGAATAAATATAAATGACTAGCTGAACTATACCTGTATAGTGGTCTTGAGTTAAATGAATAAATATTTTAATGGACTTAAGGAAATCATTGTGGAATCATATTTTGCACAAATTTTGTGGTTTGATGTGTTTCCAGAATGGTAAGTATTAAACAATGGGTTTTTTTTTTTCTTGCTTTGCTTCTTTCAGAGAGAATGAAAGCATAAGTTGGTTATGTACCACCTCATTACATACCATTACAATAGGAACTCAATGAGTTTGAGAATGATATTTTGGAAGTTAGGCAACCTTCTCAGCATCCGATTAGTGAACTAGATTCTGTATAGTGGTCTTCTAGAATTTGTGCATGTTGTGATGATATGCCAAGCTATTTTGGTGTTCATCAAAGATTTTATAATTCTTTCACAATAATTGTATTTATTTAGCTAAATTATCAAATGCTATTTTTTATGTTAATATATATAGCGAAAATTGTTGTGTTCTTTGAGCTTTATTCAAGTGTTTTTTATTGCTCCACTTGAATCTGAATATAGTTGGAGATCTCTTGTTGAACTTTGTTGTGAATCGCTGAAAGATTTTAATCCCATGGTTTGTGTTTTATTGGTAAAAGGTGAGTTCCACTATTTAAGTCTTGATGGCAACCTATTTTTAGGGTTTTTATGCTGTTCATACCATTTAAAAAATTAACTTTTGATGCTTTTCAGGTGATTGGGCACAATTTGATGGTGAGTTCTGACAAATTTGATGCTATTGTTATCGGTTGCGCTTATGATACCAAAGTACTGAATACTCAATTATATGTTTGTGAATAATTTTTTGTTGAATTTTTGTAAACATTATTTGAGAACAAGTTTATAATTTATTTCATATGTTATTTAAATTGAACAAATTTGTAGATACGATTTTGTTTTAGATATTATTTAATAATTATTAATAAATTTATTGTTATTTTTGTATTTGAAATGAATGCATTTAAATTATACGGCAGTTGAAATTTTGGAATATTTTAAATATTATAAAAAAAGGTAAACATTAAAAAATAATAAAATAATAATAAAAAATTTCCTATTTGAATTTGGCGGCGGTTTATAACCGCCATGAAATGCAAACTACTTGTATTTTGAGGTGGTTATAAAACCGCCATGAAATGTGCTTAAAACCGTCGCGAAATGCAGGCGGTATTTAGCGGCGGTTATTCCGGCGGTTATTTAAAAATGCCACAAAATGCTTCGCGACGACAATATTCGTGGCAGTTTATAAACCGGCGGACAAGTGATTTTGTGACGGTTCAAACCTCCCCTAAATGATATAAAAACCGCCGCTAAATTCGTGTTTTGTTGTAGGATAGTAGATACAAGGGCTTCAAATCACATGAACCCATATTTGTCTCTTTTCCATTTTATTCAACTTTACCTCACCTTATACCCTTAAAACTTCTTAATGCTACCACTAAATTAGTAAGGTACGCTGGACATATTTTTCTTCAACCTAACCTAGTTCTTACAAATGTCATTTATGTACCTAATTTTAAGTTTAACATTTTATCTGTTGGATAAATGCTCAAAATTTCAAATCTTACTACTTTATTCTTATCTAGCAAATGTGGTTTTCAAGACCTAATGCATTAATGATTTCTAAAGGAATTTTGTCCAATGGATTGTACAAATTCAAGTCTTTTGCCAAGGCAAGCTTAATTTCTGCTTCTATCAATGCCAATAAGTCTAGTAGTGTAGTGTTTTCTGAAAATTAAGCTTTGCATTCTCAACTTGATGTACATATTTTACATTCAAGAATTGGTCATTCTTCTGTCTCAAAACTCATTCATTTGGATCACTGTAAACAATTAGTTCACAAGGGTTTCTTTTGTGATGTTTGTTCATCGGCTAGACATCATCGGTTGTCTTTTATAAAGCGTACTAAACAAGTGTCACTTCCTTTTGAACTACTTCATGTTGATTTATGTGGGCCTTATAGAACACTTGATTTATCAGGTGCAATATATTTTTTAACAATTGTGGATGACAAAACTAGGGCCACCTAGATATATTTTCTTCCAAATAAAACTCATGCTTGTCCTATTTTTATTTCCTCTCTCAAATTTGTTAAAAATCATTTTCATGCTAGGCCAAAACTAATTCGATCAAATAATGGTAACAAAGTAGTCAAACATTAGAGCAATGCTTATCTTCTCAAAAAGGATATTATCCATCAAATTAGCATGTCCCATACTCAACAAAATGGGGTGGTTGAATAAAAACATTGTCATCTTCTTGATACCGCTAGATCCCTTAGGAATCATGCTCATCTTCCTAAGCATTTTTGGGTGGATTGTAAAAATAACTGATATAAAAGGAAATTATTAATAATAATATATTATTAGTAACAATAGGATTAGGATTTTGATTAAAAAATATTTAGTGGGTTTGATTTAAAAAATGAAACATTATTAAGTGTTGTTTATTTTTTGGGAATGTTATTTAATAATGTTTACTAATTATTTAAATAATTTGTTATTAATAGGAGACATTAAATATTATTAAATACACATGTCTCATATTATTTAATAATTATTAATAAATTTATTATTAATTTTGTATTTGAAATGAATGCATTTAAATTATATGGCAGTTGAAATTTTGGAATATTTTAAATATTATAAAAAAAGGTAAACATTAAAAAATAATAAAATAATAATAAAAAATTTCCTATTTGAATTTGGCGGCGGTTTATAACCGCCATGAAATGCAAACTACTTGTATTTTGAGGTGGTTATAAAACCGCCATGAAATGTGCTTAAAACCGTCGCGAAATGCAGGCGGTATTTAGCGGCGGTTATTCCGGCGGTTATTTAAAAATGCCACAAAATGCTTCGCGACGACAATATTCGTGGCAGTTTATAAACCGGCGGACAAGTGATTTTGTGACGGTTCAAACCTCCCCTAAATGATATAAAAACCGCCGCTAAATTCGTGTTTTGTTGTAGGATAGTAGATACAAGGGCTTCAAATCACATGAACCCATATTTGTCTCTTTTCCATTTTATTCAACTTTACCTCACCTTATACCCTTAAAACTTCTTAATGCTACCACTAAATTAGTAAGGTACGCTGGACATATTTTTCTTCAACCTAACCTAGTTCTTACAAATGTCATTTATGTACCTAATTTTAAGTTTAACATTTTATCTGTTGGATAAATGCTCAAAATTTCAAATCTTACTACTTTATTCTTATCTAGCAAATGTGGTTTTCAAGACCTAATGCATTAATGATTTCTAAAGGAATTTTGTCCAATGGATTGTACAAATTCAAGTCTTTTGCCAAGGCAAGCTTAATTTCTGCTTCTATCGATGCCAATAAGTCTAGTAGTGTAGTGTTTTCTGAAAATTAAGCTTTGCATTCTCAACTTGATGTACATATTTTACATTCAAGAATTGGTCATTCTTCTGTCTCAAAACTCATTCATTTGGATCACTGTAAACAATTAGTTCACAAGGGTTTCTTTTGTGATGTTTGTTCATCGGCTAGACATCATCGGTTGTCTTTTATAATGCGTACTAAAAAAGTGTCACTTCCTTTTGAACTACTTCATGTTGATTTATGTGGGCCTTATAGAACACTTGATTTATCAGGTGCAAGATATTTTTTAACAATTGTGGATGACAAAACTAGGGCCACCTAGATATATTTTCTTCCAAATAAAACTCATGCTTGTCCTATTTTTATTTCCTCTCTCAAATTTGTTAAAAATCATTTTCATGCTAGGCCAAAACTAATTCGATCAAATAATGGTAACAAAGTACTCAAACATTAGAGCAATGCTTATTTTCTCAAAAAGGATATTATCCATCAAATTAGCATGTCCCATACTCAACAAAATGGGGTGGTTGAATAAAAACATTGTCATCTTCTTGATACTGCTAGAACCCTTTGGAATCATGCTCATCTTCCTAAGCATTTTTGGGTGGATTGTAAAATTACTGGTATAAAAGGAAATTATTAATAATAATATATTATTAGTAACAATAGGATTAGGATTTTGATTAAAAAATATTTAGTGGGTTTGATTTAAAAAATGAAACATTATTAAGTGTTGTTTATCTTTTGGGAATGTTATTTAATAATGTTTACTAATTATTTAAATAATTTTTTATTAATAGGAGACATTAAATATTATTAAATACACCTGTCTCATATTATTTAATAATTATCATCTGTTTTTATTATTAAATACACCCTAGCATTAAAAATATTTTGGGAATGCCCGCCATTTATTAATAAAAAAATGAAACACTTCGAAAACATTTTCTCATTATTTTGCGATGTTCACTATTTTTTAATCAAAACCGTAATTCTATATTTTCTTATAGTATTGTCTCTTATTTTTCAATTATAACCCTAATGCTATATTTTTTTGTAATGTCTAAAATATTTAAATCAAAACCATAATCCTCTGTTTTCTTTTGATTAGAAAGCATAGGATTGACTGCCCTAATCCTAACTTTTGTTTGCAAAATAGGAGACATTACGAATGATAATTTGAAATGACTCCTATTTTTCTTTGAATTAAAACTCTAATCTTATATTTTCTTTTGGTAATGTCTGCTATTTTTGTTTTTTTTACTCTAATCCTTTGTTTTATTTTTGGAAATATCCTTGTTTTTGGTTTTTAATCAAAATGGTAATCCTATGTTTTTCTTATAGTAATGTCTCATATTTTCAATCAAAACTGTAATCTTATGTTTTTTCTTTTCGGAATATCTCCTAATTTTGAATTAGAACCCTAATCTTACGTATTTTTATCGTAATGTCTCCTATTTTTTAATCAGAAAACTAATTCTATTTTTTCCTTTTGAAATATCTCATATTTATCGATTTTCAATCAAAACTCTAGTCTTATATTTTATTTAATAATACTTCCATTATTAAATAATGTTAGGTTATTATCTTTTCACAATAATAATAATAATTTATTATTATTATAACAATCCCAGGATGGGGATGGGATATCCATGGCTACAGCCCCATCCTGGTGTTTGGTTTCACGTATTTTAGTATATGTATTTTATACATTTGGCATGTATTTTTGTAGGAATAGACTACCATTTTGTGCTTAAACAAGTATTATTTTAGTATAATTATTATCTATAATATTGTTATCTTCAATGATAATAATGTTATAATTATTTTTTCTCAATATTTAAATAATATTATTATAATAACAATAATTATAATAATTATTATTGTTGGTACACCACTTATTCGGGTTATAATAATAAAAAATTAGCTAAAAATAATAATAATTATTACTATTAAAAGTCCTCAATATTATTAATAATATTATTGTTATTACAAAAATAACATTATTATTATTCGCGTAACAATTAATATACAAAATTATTATAATTACAATAATAATAATATTATTGACGGGTATTATCACATATATTATCAAACTATTGATAATATATATTATCATTATTTTTATAAATAATGATTAACACATAATAATCATTGTCCTTGTTGCATTATAATATAGTTATAGTTATCATTATTATAGTTATTATAATTATCTTTGGACACTGCTCATGTGTTATAATAATAACAATAATAATTATAACAGTTATAACAATAATCATTATTTAAATACACATTATCAACAATAGATATTATCATAATCATATAATAATATGTTTTCACAATAGTGTTCTAATAATTATTATACACAACAAATACTAATTAATAATTATTATAATTATTAATAATAATTTAAAAAATTATTATCTATCCAATTTATGATAACATTATCCATAATAATTATTATAGTTAATTCACCATGTGTTAAATAATATTACAAAATAATTGTTATAAATTATTATAAATTAATTATAATACTAATTATTATAATTGTTGTTATAATAATAATAACAATAATGATATTATTATAATTATAATATTATTGATAATAACAAATAACTATTGTCATTATTATTGAGCTTATTATATATTAATAATTATTGTTTTTATTAATATAATTAATTATTAATAATTATGATAATAATCGAAGTATTAAATAATTCATTATGATAATTACCATTATTATTATCATTAATATATTATAATAAGTAATTATTATTGTTAAAGATAACAATAATAATTAACTATTATTATTTGTCACCCTAGCAATCATTATTGCCAGAGTGACAAATGTTAAGGAAATTATAAATAATAATATATTATTATTATTGTTTATATAATTATTAACATATTCGTAATTACCATTTTTATGAAGAATTACCATTATTATTATTATGTTATTATTGTTATTGTGTAAACACTAGGATATTATTAACAACAATTTATTATGATAAATTGTATTATTAATAATAATATTATTATTCGCCAATTATAATATTATTATTTTATCATTAATATTTTTAATATTGTAATAATAATTATTTATTATGATTTACCTATTACATAATTGTTATTGGTATTAATAATATATTTTATTAATAATTATGAAATGTGCATTGACAAATAAAAATTATAACATAATGATAATAATAATTTTTATATAATATTGATAATAATTATAGTAAAAATAATAATAACAATTATTATTGTTATTATTATTGTTACTGTTATTATATTATTATTATTGTTGTTATAATAATAATAACAATAATGATATTATAATAATTATAATATTTTTGATAATAACTATTGTCATTATTATTGAGCTTATTATATATCAATAATTATTACAATATTGTTATTACAAATAATAATAATAATTATTATCCGTTTGTGTATAATAAATAATCTATCAATTGATAAAAAAATTATCATGATAGATTATAAATAAGTGGGGATAATTATTATTATCCCCACTTATTTATCATTAAATAATAATAAAAAATTATTTTTATTAATAATACCAGCACTATATTAATAATTATTATAATATATAATAATTATTAATTATTGTTACGACATATAGTTATTATCAAGGATATTCATAACTAATAATAATATTTTTATTATAATAATAATTATTATTATAACAATAATAATGACTTATAATAATAATAATAATAATAATAATATTATTATTATTATTATTATCAATATTAATAATTATATATGTTAAATTACAATAATGATTACTATATAATTATTATATAGTAATTATTATTTAAATAATGATTATTATGTGTTAATCATTATTATCTATCCACAAGGAGTTTCATGTATGTTCCTGAATCATTAATATAACTATATTATTAGTTTTGATTCAGAAATAGCAGATCTTCCCAAAAGAAAATATACGATTAGGGCTTTAATTAAAAAATGTTAGCCATTCCGAAAAGAAAAAAATAGGATTAGGGTCTTGATGGAAAATATGAGACATTACTAAAAGAAAATATTTGATTATTGTTTTGATTAAAAAATAGCAGATATTAAAAAAAAACATAAGATTAGTGTTATGATTAAAAGATAGGAGGCATTTCGCAGAGAAAAACCTAAGGATTACACTTTTTATTAAAAAATATGAGACATTCCTAAAGAAAAACATAGGATTAGGGGTTTGATTCAAAACTGAAAAATATCGTAGGATAAGGGGTTTGATTCAAAACTGATTTTTTTTTTTTTGGAATGCGTCAAATTTTTTTTAATATAAACCCTATTCTTGAATGTTTAGAAAATAAAAACATCTACTATTTTTTTAATATTAATAGTTAATGAAAAATATTATTAGGGGTTTGATTCAAAACTAAAAAATATCGTAGGATTAGGGGTTTGATTCAAAACTGAACTATTTTTTTTTAATGCCTCACGGGCAAATATTAATTATAATGAATAAAAGAATTGATGGCAATAATAATGTTTACTAATTATTAAATAAATATGAAATAATTATAAGGTTGGAAGTAATAATAAATAATACCGTTAAAAATAAATAATGGAAGTAATAATAATAATTTCAAAATAATAATGTTGAAATTATTATAAGGTCACAATATTTATTACTGGTTGTGGTATAATAATTACCATGTCATTTAATCATAAATAACATGGTAATTATATAGAATTAATAATAATAATAATTTTGATAATAACAAAACAAAATAATATTATTAATATAGTGCTGGTATTGTTATTGTTATTAATAATATATTTTATTAATACCAATAATAAAATAATTATTTTATTATTATCCTATGTCTGCTATTTTGAATAAAAATAATTATGGTATATTATTTAAATATTGTTATAACAATATGCAACTATATTAATAATAATATTATATTATTAATAATACGGTAACTAGGATTGAATAATTGTAAAAAAAAAAGGTAACTATTATTATTGTTAGGATAATAACAATATATTTAAAATATCCAATTAATAATATAACAGGTTATTATCCGCAACTAAATCTACTAACAATATTGTTACCCAAATCATATAACATTATACCTATTTTATTAATTATTACTTAACAACAGCCTGCATTATAATATTATTATAGTTATCATTATTATAATTATTATAATAATCTTTGGATACTGCTCATGTGTTATAATAATTATTATTATAACAGTTATAACAATAATCATTATTTAAATATTGATTATTATGTGTTAATCATTATTTATAAAAATAATTATAATATATATTATCAATAGTATGAGAATATATGTGATAATACCGATCAATAATATTATTATTATTGTTATTATAATAATTTTGTATATTAATTGTTACGCGAATAATAATATTGTTATTTTTATAAAAACAATAATATTATAAATAATATTGAGGACTTTTAATAGTAATAATTATTATTAGTTTTAGTTGATTTTTTATTATTATAACCCTAATAAGTGGGGTACCCACAATAATAATTATTATAATTATTGTTATTATAATTATAACAATAATATTATTTTTTAATCATCATCATCAGACAGTGGATGTATCAAAGGAGAACAAGAGGATTAATTAATCGAACATTTATAGCTGGGGTAAATTCATTTGTGGAGTTTGCTAAGGCTCACCTGAATTGTCTTGATCGCCATTTGATGAGATGTCCATGCAACTCGAAGAAATGTCAAAATAAAAAATTTTTAGATGAGGATACTGTTATGGCACATATTGCTAAGTATGGATTTGTAGAAAATTATGAAACTTGGATCCATCATAGTGAAAGTGATGGTGTTATATTTAGAGGACGTGGTGGGAGAGATGTTTAAGCATTATGTTGGGGATGAGAATATGTCTGCATTTTGGACAATGATTCATGATGTTGCAGGGCCTTTATTTCAATCACATCATATTCAAGACAACCTGACCGCAGTAGTTCAACATATTTATGATAAGTTAAGCGAAGAACAACAAGAGTTATGTGCATATAATGCTACTGCTAAGCCTATGAGATGTCATTTTGAGCATGAAATGGAAAACGATGGTGTAATGGGCATTACTCAGATTCTCCTACATGGAAACACTTTTATAACAGGCACCCGTCATTTGGATAAAATTGTAGGGATGTCAGATTGGGTTTATGCACAAATGGGTTCCAACCATTCAGGCAATCTAGTCTACAATTCTTATCATGGCCATTGATAGTAACACCATACAATTTACCACCTTGGATGTGCATGAAAGATAAGTTTCTACAACCTTTGATAGCTAAGCTAAAAAATTTTTGGAAGATTGGAGTGGAGACTTATGATGTCACAAGCAAACATAATTTTAGGATGAGAGCTTCATTGATGTTAAAAATTAGTGATTTGGAAGATTTAGATGCTTTCACTCTGACAAAAGGTGCAAAGACATCGTGGTTTGATAATCATCGTAAGTTTTTCTTCCAAATCATTCTTACAGAAGGAATAAGAAGTTGTTACTGAAGAAAAAATTAGTAAAGAAATCTACACTTCAAGTGAAACTTGAATAATTCACTTACAAAGATTCTGTTATCTCCAAAAGTGGTCTCGAACCATGATGCATTGTTTTTCTTGAAATGCTCTGTGAGTTCTGGCTCAGTAATTATTGTTCCTTGCATTGGTGACTTGTAATTTCTAGTACAAACTGAAGAGAAAATTTTTAGATTACCTTGTTCCCCAACAAGGCAATTTGCTCTCAACTTCTTAGGAGCTACTCCTAAAGAATAAGCTCTCCATCTTTTCAGTCTATCAGTTGTTGAGATGTCCACATGATTTGTGATAAAAGTTTCATTGTCCCATTGATAAACCCCTAGTTTTCCACAGTGAACCATGTCAATGCGAATGTAGTGTTGGGCTAAAGCAGGATATCCTTGGAATGCAGGAGGTATACTCATGATATCTAGGACTGCAAAATGTTTAGGATAAAATTCAAACATTGATTCTAAAATCTTTTTTATTTTAAAAGGAAACTGTTGCAGGAACTTCATTTGTGATGCTTTGGTAATGATTAGTTTCTTCAATAACCCGAATTCTAAAAGTAGATCAATAGAAATTTTTTCTGAGTTGATGAGCAAAACGTCTTCCCATTCTCTAGCATTTATGGTAGCCTGTATTATTGAGAAACCTTCTGTACAGATACATTCTTGTGATTTAGGATGATCTGGCCCTTTGTACCTTGTTATGCAGAAACTAAGTCCTTTTATTTGAAATCAGGTGGGGCTTGGGCTAGTGCTTGTAGTGCTTCAACCATTTTGAACTGTGTTCTTTGTTTTTCAGAGTAAATTATCTTCATCACAATAGATTGAATTGGACTAATTTTTTGCGGAAACTTCTCATATGTTTTTTCCTTCTGTTCTAGGTCTTTCTCCCATTCTTTTTTAAGTAGTTCTTTTTCATTCTTTTCTTTTTCAAAATCTTTTTTCAAATTTTCTAGCTGTCGTTTGAGATCCAGTACCTCTCCAGAGAGAATCTGATTCGTTTGTTGGAGTTCTAAAAAAGCATCTAAAGATTTTGGTCTAAGGGTAGGGTCACTCATTTGGGTTTTTAGATTTTTTGTATGGAGATAATCACTAAAGGCAGTAAGTATTTTTGGAAAGTTCGGGTTATGATCATTTGCCCATAAGTTATCAATGTAGTTTCTTTCTTAGGAATCTAATGCAAGATGGGGTGGTATATTAAAAGAAAGTGGTGATCCTAAAGGATAGCTGGCTAATCCAGTATAGGGATTTTTTGAGAAGTGGACTTTTGAAGCAGGAAAAGTATAGTTTTTCGCTAAAGTTGATTCCATCTGCAAAATCAAATAAACATTTATTAGTAATTGTCTAAATATTATAATTTAAGGATAAGAAACTTAGCTTTCACATTAGCTCTTAACACAGAGGAACTTATTGGCATTATAATCCCCGTTAAGGCTAAGCGTATGAACAAGCTAAGGTCTGGTATAGGATACTTTACTTTCACATTAGAACAGATACGGAGGAACTTACTGGTTTTGTAATCCCCATCCGTTTCTAAGCATATGAACAAGTAAAGGTTTATACTTACAGTATAAATTAAGGAGGCTTTTCTATAACTTGCTCTGCAAATAAACATCTAGAAACTCGGTCTACAAGAGTATTATCTTTATCTTTAATATGTTCAAAATTCACTCTATAATTGCCATTGAGTATTCTGCCTTTAAATGATAGCCACCTTCGTTGGCTAATTCTCTTACTATTTTTGTTTTCAAAAAATTTTACAATAGCTTCACAGTCTGTCCTAACTAAGATATCTTTTTTATTGATTAGAAATAGTCTAAAGCTATCTAATGCATAACACACTGCTAAGACTTCTTGATCAATGCTATGTGTGGGTCCCTTTTTCTTTATATTTACCACTACTATACCTACAAATTGTTTCTTCGGTCTTTGAAGAATATTTATTAGGTTTGGCTTTCAAAACTGCTCCCCAGCCAAGTTCACAACCATCTGATTCTACAATCATATAATCAGTATCTAATGGTAGTCTAAGATCTGGTAGATCTTTTACTAATTATTTTATTTTTTCGACTTGTTTATCATCTTCAATATTAAATTTTTTGACTCCGGTAAGAGAACTTTTGCTATATAAAGGTCCTATTAGTTTTCCTAAATTTTTTATAAAAGGTCTTGCATAATTTACTAGTCCTAAGAATTGTTGTAAAGATTTTATATCTCTGATAAGAGGGGTGTCCAATATTTTCTTAGCAATATGAGGTTGTAATTTTAATTGGCCATTTCCAATTTCTACTCCTAAAAATTCTATATTGCTACGGAAGAATTGGGCCTTCTTTCCACTAATAATGATACCATTTTTTAGAAATTCACTAAGTACTAATTTTAAATGACTAACATGTTCCTATTTAGTTTTACTGTGGACTAAAATGTCATCTATATAGACACAGACAAATTGTTTATATTTTCCAAAGATATTATCCATTTTTCTTTGAAATATACTAGGAGCATTTTTCAATCCAAAAGGCATTACGAGCCATTCAAAATGTCCTAAAGGGCATGTAAAAGCTGTCCATTCTATACTAGCAAGATCCATTTTTACTTGCCAAAATCCAGACTTACAGTCAAATTTACTAAAAATTTTGCTTACTTGTATTGAATTTATAAGTTCTGTTTTATCAGGGGTATCATAAGCATCTTCTATAGTATTATCATTTAGTCTGCGATAATCAATAACCATTCTACTTTTTCCCCTAACTTGTTCACTATGTTTATTTACAATAAAGGCCAGACTTCTATGTCTACTAGTACTTCTTCTTATTACTCCTAATTTTAATAATTCTTCTATATGCATTTTATAATCATTTATATTTTCATTTGTAGATTCTATCTTTTTATTTTGTATCCTAAATTCTGGATCTTTTAATTCTAGTTTACAAACTATTTTATTTTTATCCCAATGTTTCCAAGGGTTTTCTCCTATTATTTCTTCTTTTTCTAATTTACTGAGTATGTCATCTATTTCTAGATTTCCAGATGATAATAAATCATAAAGAAAATTTGGACTTACTAATTGTTCTAAAGGTGGTTCAAGTGTTAACTCATCAAATAAGCTGCATTTACTAAATTCTAAAAGTGTTTCATTAAGTTTGTCTTGACAACAAGTTTGGTTGTTAGTTTTATTGCAATTAGTACAACAACTTGGTTTTTTAATAGGTTGGTGTTCAAGGAAGAATTCGGAAGTATATGGGAGAAAAGGGACTCCTAAAAAACTTATTCCTAATGAATTTATCATACATCCATGAAAGAAATTTATTAAAATATTTAATCCAATTATGAACCTAGTCCGTCGTAAACTAAAATCTCTTAGGCTAATATTTCCTTTGAAATTTAAATAATTGGTAAGACGTTGATTGTGTGTAAAAAACTTAGTTTACAAGGGGCTAATTGTTTTGTATAAGTAAATAATTTCCCATCCATTTGTTCTGCTCTATATTGGTTTTCTGGTAACAAAGGTTTTATATATGAAGTGGGAACTAAATTTTCATCTAAGACTGACGTGGAACAACCTGTATCAATTAATCCTATAACATCCAATCTCCATTCATCTATTTGTATTCGACAAGGAATCTTAATACTATAAATTGGGTTATTAAATTTAACTATATCAGGGCTTGCCTGTATTTTAGCATCATTATATATATCTTCTATTTCTATATTACCATCTAATGGTTTATTGTTTTCTTCAATAATATTTACTATTTCATTTTTATCAACAGATTGAGTTCTGTTTTTTAGTAATTCATACTTATCCATGTTTTACCACATTTTTATATAGGAATTTTTAACTTCTTGGGAAATATAAGGATGGTTTAAGAGTATTGATCTATCTAGTTCCATTTTCTAATTTTTGTATTCTGTCTTGAATTTGTTGTATAATTGTTTCTAAGTATAAGATTCTTAATTCTAATGTTTCATATCTATTAATTCTAGGTATTTCATTAGAAGAAGAGGATTCTGGAGGTAATTGGTTTTTATCTATCAAACAAAATTTACAACTTTCTTTTAAACATCTTAGGCATCTATATCTTAATTTTAATGATGGATATAAACTACAATAGTAACATGGTTTATCACTACTGCCACTATTTTTAAGCCAATTATGGTTACATTCTATATTCATTCTAATAATATTATATTGCCTAAGTTATTTAAATTTAATTCCAGATCATCTAGTTCAGCTTCTGTAATAAGAAAATCTAATGGATTTATTGTTTCTATTGAATGAGAAGATTCTGGATTATCTTGAATACAAAGTCCTTTTACATGTTTTCTAATACAGGTCATATCATCGTTTAATCTATCTAATACTAAACTTCTTATAATCTTAATTTTTTTCATTTTGTTTTATAATACTCCTTATTTTTGCAAACATATATTCTATTATATTGACTTCTTCTTTTAATTGTCTTGGATGGTCTTTATTTGTTTTATGATATTTTCCCCTATGATATGCTGGAGGTCTTCTCATCTCAAATGTCTAAATATGTTAGCATATCTCCTAATTGGTCTAATTGGTCTAGATTCTTTTCATTCCAATCACTATATTTTCTATTTGATTATAATATATTATCCATAAACTCATCGTCTTCAGCAGGACTGTCATAATTCTCTATATTTTCTGGGTCTGGATAACTTATTATACTATAGATACTTTCTGTATCACTAACATATTCATCTATTTGGAGTAAATCTTCATTAACACAATCTACTAAAATTGATTCTTTATTATGATAATTTTTTTCTCTTAGTACAATCTCTTACTAAATGGTTTGTACTTCCACAAGTAAAACAGCTTAATTTATTTTTATATTCCCTATTTTTATCAAATTTTCTTACATGTTTGTCTTTATTTAAGTAAGGTTTCCTAGAAGTGCTTCTTTTTAAATAATATTTCTTTTTAGAGGGATACTTGCTTTTGTAATATTTCTTTGGTTTATCTTTTTGGTCATATCTTTGAGGTGTATATATATTTTTACAAAAACTATATTCACATTTCCCTTTAAATTGTTTTGTTATCTGTATTTCAGTACATTTTTCTACTAATTGTTCCATAATGAATTTTATCTTAGTTGCAATGTTATCTAATTGGGGTGACCTTTATTTTTCTTTATATTTTTTTATGTATTATGGTTCCTAGAGGTTCTGGTAACTTCATAAATAGTTTTTCTCCTATTGTTTTATCATAAAAACATCCAGCTATACTACTATAATACATAAAATCTAGTAAAAAGGGTTTAATAAATGTCCAATTTTTTATTTGCAATTGTTCTAATTTTTTAATAGCATCAATTTTTTGTTGTCCATAATTAGCATTAGGAGAATCTTCTAAAAGTAATAGTCTGACTTTATTTACAAAATTATAAGGATTATCTCCTAATTCAAGATCACGAGCAAAATCTTGAGGATAATTTAACTTATATGATTCCCATACTGCTCTTGCAGCTTCTCCTAAGAATTTCTCTAAATAACTATATATTTCTACTGTGTTTTTGTATAATCTAATTCATCATATTTCCTACATACCATCTGGCCCCATATTTCAATAATTGTTGTCCATTTTTGAGGATCATGTGCTGTTAGATTTAATAATCTTCCGTCATCTATTAGTAATTTTTTATCAATTGTTTCTAAGTCTAATTGTTTTCCTCTTGGTCTATTTCTATCTGAAATATCGTATTCAGGGTCATAAATATTATAAGGGACTCTACTTGGTTGTCCACTTGGAGTTGATACTGAAATTGCAAATAAAGGAGTACTACTACTACTAGTAGTGGGTTGTGCTGTTGTTAAAGGTGTAGGCATAGGTGTATGACTTCCTGTTCCTGATTCTATAAAATTTGTTGGGATATTTTGGTTATTTAATTCACCTTGTTGTATATCTTCTTGGGTTAAAGACTTATCATAAACTATTATTAGATTACCTTTTATGTCATATTCTAATCTATCATAAACTCCTATGTGTTCCTTTTCTATCATTTCTGTCTCTAGTCTTAAGATTTCTTCTTCAAATAGGTTAATCCCGCTTTGTACTATAATTGTTCCTTCTGGTAATCTACTCATTTTAATTGTCTAAATCTTGAAATTCTGCTTCGAGATTTGATTGTTGGTTTTCAATAGGAATTTCTTTATAATTACTAAACCTGATACTATAATTATTATCTAAATTTTTATAAATAATGGATGTTTCTGGTACTGCTATTTTCTTTTCTGAATTTTTATATAATGTCCACTCAAGACCATTGAATTTTGATGAATCACTTATCATTGGCTTAATCATTTTAACTCCTTTACTACTTATGGCGCTAATAATACCATTTATGTCTAATTTATATTTAGTAGTACTACTATATGTCAATTTTCCAATAAAGCCAATATTTACTAGGAAATTACTTGATTTTACTAAATCTTCATATCCTTTAGCTTGGATTCCTATTTCTATTAAATCTAAATCTCTAATGCTTATTGAGAAATCAGGACTGCAATAGAATAGTAAGAAATTATTACTCATATCTACTTCCACAGCAGCTATAAGGGCATTTTTAGCATCAGATTGCCAACCTTTGTCTGATATAGTTATTAGTACTTTGCCAGGAATTTCTCTTCTAATTAATCCTTTGACTCCGATAACAATTAATCCTAAATGAATCAATCTTTTTCCAGATTCTTTTATTTTTCAAATACTATGTTTACTAATCAAGGGAATACCAACTTCTTCAGTGGATACAAAAATTTCTTCTTCTCTATTGATTCTAATTAGTTGAGTATTGAAATTAAAATTGCCTGTTTTATATAAGACTTTAGGGTTTAATAATTCTATCTGATGGGTATTATATATTTCTATATCTTTATCAATATCTACAATTTCTTCTAAAGTAAGATGATTTCTTTTATTCTTATTATAGAATAATTTATTAATAAATGAAGGTTTTCCTATTTTCCTATTTTCATTTGTTACATTACTTGAAGTACTAGCTAATGTTCAACTATTTCCTTGAAAAGGGGTTAGATTCATCTTATTTTCTTCCAAATAAAATACTATAACTTTCTTTTTTCTTAATATTGCTATTAGTTTTCTCTCCTATTTTAAGATTGTTTATTTGGTTTATTAATGAATCTAGCTTTAATCTTGTATTATCTTCTTTTTCTTCTTCTATTTGTTTTACCCTATGTTCTATTTGCTCAATTTTATCAATTATCTGTATTAATACATTAATTATTGTATTATTTTGTTTTATTAATTCTTGGTCAGCTCTTCCGGATGCAGAATAATGATTATATCCGATATTACCATCAAGTTGAAATCCTTTAGTTTCTTCTAAAGCTTTAAGATATGCATTAGTTCCACTACTCATTATGTTAAGTTTAAATGTTTTATTTCTTCTAAGAGAGTTAACATTTTTTCATAGTATTTATTTAATTTTTCTATTTCTCCAAATAATATTGCTATTGTATGATTTTTATGTATTGTTTTAATATTATTTAAGTAACTTATTATCTCATTATTTTGGTTTTTTATGTAATCAATATTAGTTATTAATTCTTCTAATAACTTATTGCGTGTGACTATGCAATTATAAATATGTGTATTTATTTTATTTATTTGTTCGTTAAATTTTTATAGATTATTACCTAAGGAAATTATTAAGTCTATTATAGTATTCATATGGGAATTGTTACTATGCATGACATGATTTGTATGTGAAAAATAACATTTTAAATTAAATTCTTTTTCTATTATCAGATTATCTGTTATAGGTATTGCTAGATCTAAATTTTTTAACCTTGTTAATTCCATTTTTCATTTAGCTATAACAAACCTCGATGCTTTTATATTTTCTTATTAGTCTTAATTTCCAACTATATAAAGTGTTCATATGTTTTCTATAGGCTTCTAAATTACTTATTCTCCATGGGATGTAAGTTTTATGAACTATTATTTCATCATTAGTTCTTTCTATTATTATTTCTTCTACTAGACTTTCTCCTCTCTGTTCCAATTCTAACTTTATTCTTAAATAACTTTTTACTTCTTCTAACCATATTGCCTTTCTACCTTTAATTTGTTCTTCTAATTTTACAGAAAGTCCTATGTATTTTCTAAGAGGTGATAAGTATAATTCTACAGATTCTATATTTCTTTCTAATAAATGTAACATTTTAGCTAAAGCAACAAATAAACTCATTATATTCAGCAACTAGATTATTTTTCCAATTTTCTAAAGTTTCAATCCTATTATTATGTTCTTGGGGAAACCATTCTTTACGTTTTACCCATCTTATATAAGTGCTTATATTACCTTTTTTATCTGTAGTATGTTTAATTAATGGAATGTTTTCTTCTGCCTCTCTAGATTATCTATATTTTACTATTAAATAGTCTTCTGTATTTAATAACCATACAGCAAATCTATATCTAATCTGGTCTTCTACTTTTATATTATGTCTAGTTAAATATTTTCTTACCATTTTAAGATAGGGTTCTATAAATTGATGAGGATTTTCGTCAATGATATCTTATAAGAATAACATGTTAATTTTCAAAATTTCTTATATTTTCAAATTGATTTTCAAGCCTTTGCTTTTGATAAGCTAGTTTTTGTAATGCTATTTCATAATCTATTAGCCTAAGGTCTTTTTGTTTTACTTGTGCTAGATTCCATAATATGTTTCCTTCCTCATCTATGGTTTTATTGTTATAATAATTTATACTTATATCCCAATATCTTAAGAAATAATTTTTTCTTTTAAATATCTTCTAAGTTTAATCAACCATCTTGCTTTTCGTTCTTTTAATATATCTTTCTTTCTGATATTATTTTTATCAAGATAAGGTGTTAAAGTCCGTAAAATATTATCTACTTGTTGTAGAGCTCTAGTATAATTTTCACTAGTATCTACTGAGATATTTATTAACTTGTTCATTTTTAACCTAAGGCTCTGATACCAAATTTTACAGGGGGATACTTTTTCCTGTATTCTACCAACCTATAGTCAATGAAATACCATAGGAAGGGAGCCTAGGATCATTAGGATCATTTTTCTAAGTTATAATATAGTGGTTCAGTACTGGAAAATGGACTATAATCTTCATATTTATTCCTAATTTCTTCTAAAATAAGATATAATATATCTAATTGACAAGAAATATTAAAAGCATTCTTTACATCTTGCATATAATAATAATATATATATAAATCATACTTAAATAAGTATAGTTCTCTAATGAAATTATATATTTCTATAATCATGATATTCTTACTAGTTCTATGGGTCATTACCGTAGCGTAACCTAAGAGAACTTATTATTATAATAACTAGATATCCTACTAAGATAGTTATAATAGAAGCTGGAAGTAATTTAACTAAGAGAAAAACAGTAAGTAAAATACTAAATCTTCTTACTAGTTCCATAGGTTGTTGCCGTAGCGAAACCCACGGGAACGTATAGTAATAACTAAATATCCTGCTAAAGTAGTTATAATAGAAACTGGAATTAAACTTGCAAAAATTAAAATTACTTTAAAAGCTATAACTAAGAAACTAAAATTTATTTCTACTAAAGCAAAGTCTGAATTCATAATTAAAAATCCCTATAATAATTATTATTGTGGTGTACCCCACCTATTCTTGTTATAATAATAAAAAATCAGCTAAAAAAAATAATTATTATTACTATTAAAAGTCCTCAATATTATTAATAATATTACTGTTATTATAAAAATAACAATATTATTATTCGCGTAACAATTAATATACAAAATTATTATAATAACAATAATAATAATAATTCATTATATCTTGATCTGTTATTATCATTAATATACATTATTAAAGGATGGTGATGATAAGCCATATTCTCTTATTATTATTTTTTTAGGCCTTTATTATCATTGTTACGCGAATAATAATATTGTTATTTTTATAATAGCAGAATTATATAATAACCCTATTATTCAATAATACTAATAATATTAGTGTTATTATAATTATTATTGTTAATAATAATAATATTAATAACAATTAATAATAACAACGGATTATTATTACACATCAGATAGATTATTCTAGTAAATGATAATCAGTAAATAATTATTATTCATTTTTCTTATTATTTGTTATTAGTATTGTTATAATTATTATTTTTATTATTACTAAATATTTATATAATAATTATTATTAATCTATTATTTTTATTATTATCATTATTGTAACAACTCCTAATAATTGCTATTATTATTATTATTATTATTATTATTATTATAATAATAATAATAATAATAATAATAATAATAATAATAATAATAATTGTTATTATTTGTTATTATATAATAAAAATAAATTGATGGGACAATAATTATTATAAATAATAAAATTTAATTTTCATGTGTTATAATAATATTGAATAATAGGGTTATTTAATAGTTTTCTAGGGTGACAAATGTCAAGGAAATTATTAATAATAATATATTATTATTATTGTTGATGGGTAACACTAGGATTATTTAATAATTATTATTAATATCAATGATAATAATAATGATTATTATTCGCTTGTGTATAATAAATCTATCTTGGCCTTGTCATTATTATCATAATTATTGTTATTAATATTATTATTTGCAATAATAATAATATTGTAATAATAATAATTATTATTATTATTATAACAACAACAATACCAATAATATAATAATAGGAAAAATAATAATAACAATAATATTTTTTTTAGTCGTTGCTACAGTAATTCAGATATGGAAACATTAATAATAACAATAATAAGTGATGGTGTTATCGCCATCCTTTAATAATATATATTAATGATAATAACAGATCAAGATATAATTAATTATTATTATTATTGTTATTATAATAATTTTGTATATTAATTGTTACGCGAATAATAATATTACTATTTTTATAATAACAATAATATTATTAATAATATTGAGGACTTTTAATAGTAATAATTATTTTGTTTTTAGTTAACTTTTTATTATTATAACCCGAATAAGTGGAGTACCCAAAATAATAATTATAATAACAATTATTATAATTATTGTTATTATAATAATATTATTATAATAATAACAATAATATTATTTAAATATTTAGAAAAAAAATTTCTATCCACTAACATCATCACTTAATAATTATAACAATAATAATAACAAATAATAAGAAAAACGAATAATAATTATTTACTGATTACCATTTACTAGAATAATCTATCTGATATGTAATAATAATCCGTTGTTATTATTAATTGTTATTAATATTATTATTATTAACAATAATAATTATAAAAACAATAATATTATTAGTATTATTGTTATTATTATAAATAATAACAACAATAAGTGCCTAATAATTATACAAAATAATATTAATAACAATTATTGATAATAATAATATTATCAAGATAGAAAATAACAAGCATATTTATTATTATTATACCAGTATAACCCATATATTGATAATAGTAGAATAAAAACTGGCCTATCCATAATAATAATTATAATAATTATTGAAATAATGGCAACACCACAGTATTTTTCAATAATTAATTGTCATCATAACGACAGGTAATCCGACATTATCTATTGAGCAATTAGTAATAATAATATTACTGTAAATAACCCTTATCATATTAACAATATAGGCATTGGAGTACAATCCAACACTAACACACATCTACACACCCGGTGAGAACACGTACAATTAGTCACACATATTGTAATTACAACTTGTCCGTATAGGTAGTTTTATCATTGATTATTAATTGTAACCTCTTGATAACCATAATGATCATAGAGACTCATGCTTGTATAGCTTCAAGATAATATTAGTATTGTTTGACATGTCTTAAGCAGTCTTCTTGCAAAGGATTCCCATTATTGGATGGCTATTCCAACAACCTTATGTGACATCAGTTGCAATAAGCATGCTCAGCGTATCTTGTTAATATTATCTCCCAATAATATTGTTCATTTTTTTACAATATTTTCTGGTGATACTCGTGTAGCAGAGATTCATGATTTGAGGCACCAAATGCTAAGTTATTTGATAAGTAAATAGATGAAGATGAGCAGTTCTGTCATGCGGCAAGACAGATTTCAATTGTTAACATAATTTAGCATTGAGGTAGGGAGAACATGATGATGCCACCGCACATTTTAACATAATTATTATTATTGGATAACATTATTCAGCTAATGGATGGCGATAATACCTAGTATAATAATAATTATTATTGTTATTATTAATTATAATAATAATAATAATATTATTATTATTGTTATCACCTAATATTATTATAATAGGGTTATTATTGTTATTAATAGTAATAATTATCATCAATAATCACTAGTAATATCAATTATAATATTTTTAACAATAATAATTGATAATAACAATAATATATTATAATAATAATAATAATAATAATTGCTATGATAATAACAATTGTAGCAATATTATTATATAGAAGTGAGGCATGCCATACTAAGGTATCAAGCAATATTATGAGTACAACTGCCTTTGTGCTCCTCCAAATCATAGAATAATTTGAGCACATTGGAGGTTGGCACACACCCACAAATCTATAACCCATGCCTTGATCTTTGCTTGGTTCAAGAAACTCCTCAACAATCGCGGACATGATCCAATTTTGCTTATTTCTCTTGAACTCTTCTCCACCACCCTACATGCAACCAAGATAGATTTATTTTTACTAATGCTAATAATATGCAACTCATAATATTAACATAAGAAGACTAATAAATGAAGTACGTGATAATTTTATTAATTATATTATTATCATATTCACCATAGGTATTACTTATTATCCTTGTATATAATTATATATTAATAATTTAGCTAATATTTAATGCATAACATTAATAATAATTTATACTACACTTATTATGCCTAATAAGGGTAATAAATATTTAATAGTTATAATCTATTTATATAATTATTATTACTTGTTATAATATCAGAATAATTTTATTATGATTTATTCATACATTCAATAAATATTTAGTTATTGATATTATTTAGTAATATTATTATTGGAGAATCTACAATGTGATTTATTATCAGAGGACTTTAAGATAATAATATTATTCTATCTTGACCTTTTCTACAATATTAGTTATTAATTATTATTTATATTATTTGTTATTATTATTGTTATAATTATTATTTTAATACCCTATAATAACAAGGATATTATTAATATAACAAGGATATAATAATAATAATAATAATAATAATAATAATAATATGCATAATAGTAATTATACAAATATTCAATAATCCTTGTGTTAATTAACAATAATTATTATTTTGAGAATATTATCCGATGTGATGGTGATTCCTTAGCAATGATAATAATATTATTATATTTTATTTGGTATTATTATTAAAATAAGATTTAATAATAATAATAATAATAATAATAATAATAATAATTATTATTATTATTATTATTATTATTATTATTATTGTTATTATTATTGTTATTATTTGTTATTATATAATAAAAATAAATTGATAGGACAATAATTATTATAAATAATAAAATTTAATTTTCATGTGTTATAATAATATTGAATAATAGGGTTATTTAATAGTTTGCTAGGGTGACAAATGTCAAGGAAATTATTAATAATAATATATTATTATTATTATTGATGGGTAACACTAGGATTATTTAATAATAATTATTATTATCAATAATAAATCTATCTTGGCCTTGTCATTATTATCATAATTATTGTTATTAATATTATTATTTGCAATAATAATAATATTGTAATAATAATAATTATTATTATTATTATAACAACAATAATAATATAATAATAGCAAAAATAATAATAACAATAATAATTTTTTATCATTGATTATTAATTATCATAATAATATTTATCACCCTAGTCATAGGGTAATAATAGTAGTAATTTATAGGTTAATGATAATAATATACAACATTATTAATAAATCTATCCGCTTGTGTATAATAAATCTATATTATTGTATATTATTATCATCACCATCCTTTTCTACAATATTAGTTACTAATAATATCAATAGGGTCAATAATAATATTATTATAATTATTATTATAATAACTATAATAACAATATATTATTATCATATCGAAGGTCATACAGCAATTCTTCTAGAAAGCAAAGATCTTTTCTTTGTTAATTGAGAAACTTATATGTAAGGCATACCAATAACGGTGAAAGGCTAACATTTGGATAATATATTATTAGCTATTGATTTAGCCAATTATGATTGGAAATAATATTCCGATAATTATTATTGTTACTAACTCTTCTTTTTATTAGCAATTTGCAATATTATTATTGATACGCCTAAAAAAAAATTATATAATTATAATAATAATAATGTTATAAAAATAACTGGTATCATAATATTATCAAGATAGATAATCATTAATAATAATAATAATAATAATAATCATAATAATAATAATAATAATAATAATAATAATAATATCCTTGTTATTATAGGGTATTAAAATATTGATGTTATTAATATATGATTATTAAATATTTGTTTTTATATTATTATATTATAATAACATTAATAACAGTAAGAAGTGAAAATAATATCACTTATTTTGAATTTTGTTACATAATATTATCAATAGAAATTATAATATAGATAATTATAATTGATGATATAATAAATTATTTTATTATTATTATAAAATAATGATAATAATCTTATTATTCTTTAGAGTCTGTAATTCACTGTTATTGTTATTATTGTTATAATTATTCTGTTGTTATTAGTTATAATGATTATCATATTAAATTATAAAAATAAATTGATATTATTAGTTGACTGGCCTAGTTTGATATAATAATATACAATAATATATTAGTATCATTAACAATATTTGCAACACTATTCCCTAATATAGTTCTAACCCTTTAATCCAAGCGAAAGAACCCTAACCACAATTAAGCCCCAGCTTTAATATTCACTACAACACTTCATTTTGTTGCTCAACCAACTAAGCTCCAATGGAGTTCATCTCTTATTATAAGTTGGGAGACACTTATTACCCAATTGCCTATATTCACAGCTAGTGACAAGGATATAATAACATAATAATAATATCAATAATTATTATTATCAACGGATAATATAATAATAATAATTATTATGTCACAAGGATAATAATTATTGATCCAATTATCATTATTTAATTAGTACAACGAAATAATATTTTTATCATTAATTATTATCTATCATTATAAATTATATAATAATAAAAAATAATATTGATTATATTGTTATTATCTTTTTACTACATTAATTATTAATATTCAAATAAGCTATCTTGGCCATAATTGGTGGCCATACTTTCAGGCCATAATAATAATATCAACGGATAATGACCAATAATAATTATTATAATCAATAATATTTATACAATAATAGGGAACAATAGTATGCTCGTATATTATTATTATTATTATTATGAAAATTAAATATATAATTATTATTTTATATTATAATATTATTATTATTTACAAATAATAATTATCTAATAATTGCTCTTCTTTTAATAATAATATAATAATAATTGCTATTATTATACGCAAAATTATGACATTGATTATATTGTCATTATTATTGATTATTATTATTAATAACAATAGGGTAACAATAATTATAATAATTATAATATCATTAATAAGGATACAAGTTATAATAATAATAATAACAATATTTAATAATCCTTGTGTTATATATTTATTATACAAGCGGATAATAATAATTTTGCAGTCTCTATACATAGCATGAGTGTTATAAAATTTTTCTTTAGAATCTGTAATTTTTTCTTAGTCATCCAGAGACGACACGTGTTTAATATTTTATTCAATTTAGGTGAGTATCAATGGGTGGTTATTATCATTATTGTAGCAACTCCTAATAATTGTTGTTATTATTGTTGTTATATTATTATTATTATTATTATCATATCATGATATTACTAATAATTATTATTAATAAAAATATTTTTATGCATATGTTCTCAATCAGATAGATTATTCTAGTAAATGATAATCAGTAAATAATTATTATTCATTTTTCTTATTATTTGTTATTATTATTGTTATAATTATTATTTTAATACCCTATAATAACAAGGATATTATTATTACAATTATTACTATATAAACATCAACTTCGAATTGGTCTAACTAATTATTACTATTAGTGATAATATTATTATCAATAATATTGAGGAATATTATTTTCTTGTGTTATAATTATTATTATATAAGACTACAAGGTATTGGAGTTAATAACTACTAATTTAGTGTCTCTTGTTTAGTACTTTATATAAGACTTGCCATGATCATGTACTTATTATGGTAATCTCTTCTTGCAATAAGAAATGCTCTTATTACAGCAGTAGAAGTACATATGAGCAGTAATTTCAAACTATTTTGTTGTAGTCCAGATTTCTCAATCAGTGTAAGAGATTTAATTTAATAGATAACCCTATTATTCAATATTATTATAACACATGAAAATTAAATTTTATTATTTATAATAATTATTGTCCCATCAATTTATTTTTATTATATAATAACAAATAATAACAATTATTATTATTATTATTATTATTATTATTATTATTATTATTATTATTATTATTATTATTATTATTAACAATATTTGCTAGGGTGACAAATTATTATTTGTTACAATAATAATAATAATAATAACAACAACAACAACAACAACAACAACAATAATAATAGCAATTATTAGGAGTTGCTACAATAATGATAATAATAATAATAGATTAATAATTATTATTATATAAATATTTAATAATAATAAAAATAATAATTATAACAATAATAATAACAAATAATAAGAAAAACGAATAATAATTATTTACTGATTATCATTTACTAGAATAATCTATCTGATGTGTAATAATAATCCGTTGTTATTATTAATTTTATTAATATTATTATTATTAACAATAATAATTATAATAACAATAATATTATTTTATTATTGCTATAATAATCATTAACAATATTTGTAAATAATAATAATTATTGTGAAATTATTGTAATAATTAACAACGGAATAATAATATGTTATCATAAGTAATTTATAGGTTAATGATAATAATATATTGTTATTATAGTTATTATAATAATAATTATAATAATATTATTGTAATATCAATTATCACTAATTAGAAAAGTATCACTAATAATATATGTAATATATTATAATAATTTGCCTTGGTACCAATTATATTGTATTTCACTGGTTCTTCTAGCTCTCGATCATTGGCCTGATTATTTGATAGAAAGAAATTAAAATTGAAGGATCGATAACGATGATTAATATAAATAATAATATATGATAATAACAATATGTTATTACCCATAATAAATATTATTTAATATTCATGTTACCACATGAATTATTATTATAATATTATCAACTATTAATAGTTTTTTTATAATATCCACTAGTAGTAATAATTTATATAATAATAATCAATATTTTTATATTATTTAGGGTATTATTTTTGGAGAACTCTTGTTAGAATAATAACAATACCTCTTGTGTTATTATTATTATAAATTACCATGCATGATAATCATTATTATTATAATAATAATGATAGTAACTATTTTATACAAAATAGTTGAATTTTGCGTTAATATTATCAACAATAAAAATTAAGCATTAGGTGCTCGTTCGACTATTAAATAACACTATTATTCAATATTATCATAACACATGAAAATTAAATTTTATTATTAATAGTAATTATTGTCCCATCAATTTATTTTAATTATATAATAACAAATAATAACAATTATTATAATAATAATTATAGTAACTATTTTATACATAATAGTTTAATTTTGTGTTAATGTTATCAACAATAAAAATCAAGCATTAGGTACTCGTTCGACTATTAAATAACACTATTATTCAATATTATTATAACACATGAAAATTAAATTTTTTTTATTAATAATAATTATTGTCCCATCAATTTATTTTTATTATATAATAACAAATAATAACAATTATTATTATTAGGTGTTGCTACAGGTCGGAAATGGAAACATTAATAATAACAATAATAAGTGCTAGTGTTATCGCCATCCATTAATAATATATAGTAATGATAATAATAGATCAAGATATAATGAATTATTATTATTATTGTTATTATAATAATTTTGTATATTAATTGTTACGCGAATAATAATTTTGTTATTTTTATAATAACAAAAATATTATTAATAATATTGAGGACTTTTAATAGTAATAATTATTATTTTTTTAGCAGATTTTTTATTATTATAACCAAAATAAATGGGGTACCCACAATAATAATAATAATGATATTGATAATAATATTAATAATTATTATTAATATTATTGTTGTTAATGATATTAATAAAATAATATTGTTATTGTTATTATTGATAATAATTATACTTCTTGATAATATTATTAGGCACAAGTAAAAATTAATACTTATTAATACTTATTATTATGGTTTAATTTTGCGTCAATAATTATAAGCCGAATAATTATTATTAATAATCCTTAGTGTCTGCGCACTAGGATTGAATTATAATATATTATTTACCTACTATATTTAAATATATATAAAAATAATTATATATATTTAAACAATAGGTTGGCTATTATTATAACTAATGATTTATTATAATAATTATTATAAATA